>CP137667.1:16003159-16287495 GCA_037976565.1 Mesocentrotus franciscanus
TCTTTCACGTACATTATGTGTTGCTAGGTAGGGCAAGCCATGTTTTCCTACCTACACATGTAGCAACAATTAATGTACCTCCATTTCGGATGCAGACTATTAAGGTAAATGTAATAGCTTGTGGCTGTAAATTAAGCTTAATACATTTTGAAAATGGCTAATTGGCAACATCTATAAACTATATTACTTAATGACTTCATGAGAGAGAATATAAACAATCTTGATTTATTGGCATTTATCACTTTTAATCATCTAATGTATGTCATAACTTTAATAAGCATGTTGCTGTAAGACTAATTACACTATGCATTGGCTTACACCTTTCGATCTAGCATTTAGACAATTTTTTTTTCTTAGGCCATGAAAATAATTTGTCTGTTTGGAGCCAGAAGGGCGTACACTCTGGCTCCAAAGTGACGTTTCGTTGGTAAGTAACCCCTGGCAATGACCCCAAGATAACCCCCATCTCCAGGCACCCTCCCCGCCCCCCTGCCACGCCCCCCTGCCATGCGCCCATCACATCAAGGCGCTGTCCATAAGAGGCCAAGAGCTGGGGTCCAATCAGAGGGAGCTGGTTATCCTTTCTTCTCCACTACTGATGGCATTCAGAGTATGCCAAAGTTGTTTGAGATGGCATCCCGGTCTTCCTTCTACTAGCTAGTCTGAGAAACAGACCCTACATGTATGTGCTGGACTTCAGCTGTAATAGATTGGCACTGATGAGCATTTTTTTCTCTTTGCAGTGATATGTCGACATTCGGTGCTCCTACGTTTGTTATAATATAGTGATTACTGCTCAGGACTTTATTTTATCAAAAGTGTCGGGTAGGGTTGCAATTAGGGTCAGCAAACAAAAAAATATAGAGGAGCAGTGAGCGATTCAGCTCTGGTAAGCTTCAAAAGAGCTCTAGTATTAAAGCTGAAAGCCAGCTCTGGATAAAAACAAAACTGATAATATCATGGCAATTAAATCACACTTATACAACACCAAATCGTAAAAGAGCTTCTGCGACAAGAAAAGGTACTTTGACACTGGCTAGGATTAAGGTTAGGTGTAGTGTTGGGTCCAGGGGTGAATTAAGGAATTTGGTTTGTGAGGAAATTGACCTACATGTAGTAGCAATCGAGGTCAATGGGATGACAAGTAATCAGCGTTATGTAACCGAATGTTAATCAAATTACATACATGTACATGTACATGTACATTACGTGTTGTTAGGTAGGACAAGCCATGTTTGTCCTACCTAGCAAACAATTAATGTATGTAATTCCAATTCCGAATATGGAAATTAATTATTCATAACAAGTGAATGATATAATTCGTAAAGAGGCACGAGATTTGTAAGGAGGCGAGAAATTATTTGTAAACACGACAAACCACACAATGTGGCCAATCATCGTGAATGAGTTAACAAAGATTTATGCGCTAAATTTGATTACATTACGAAAATGGTCTAGTGCTACCTTCCAAGAACTGATTTTTAATGACAAAAATAAATCAATAAATCTAAATGATCTGAATTAAAATAAACTTGCGCTTAATCAGTTTCTGAAAGATGTACTTACATGTAAATCAACCAAATTTCAATGAAATAAATGAAAATGTTAAAAACAGAATAAATTTGGATTGTACAACAACTTAAAAACAGTATAACATCTCCAGCTGCTGTGCAAAATTAATGAAAATGATATTGAAAAAATAAAATTGAAAATAATTGAAATTTATCAGAAGTAACAAAATACAGTACCGGTAAGTAATTTGTATCAAAGCGGCTGTACATCTATTCATTAGCAAAATAAAATGATTAAAAGTTTTGGAGAATCACCTTGGGGGTGGTTGTTTTTGTGCAACTTTGCGTGTACTTCAATCCCGATTAGGAGATCCCATATTTCATTCTATGGACCATCAACTTTCATTTGATTTCCCATCAGTCTGAGCGCCACCATCGATTAGGCTCAGACCACTCGTCAGATCGACCGATATTAAGCAGTCCTCACAGATTAGACCACAAATAAGGAGCTTACTGTAAGCGTCCTGCCGGGAACGTCTTCGTCTTCTGCCAAGAAATATATGGCAAAGACAACATCACGAAAAGTGTGTCACCGGCATATCTCTCACTTTTGCTTGCTCTCCGTCTTTCGCTTTTCACCTCTAAATCTTCCTCTCCTTTTTCCTCTTTTTCTTTTCACTCCTTCCTCGCTCTTTTCAATCTTTTCTGTCTCTCGTTCCCATTTTCTCTCCTCTTTATTCTATCTTTTCCCTCTTTCCTCTTTTCTTCCCCTTCTATCTCTCTCTCTTTTCTTCCTTTTCTCTTTCGTCTCTTTATCTCTCTTCCCTCCACCTTTCTCTCCCCACTTTTTTGTCCATCATTCATCTCAACACTTATTTATACCTTCATCCTTTTTTCTCTTCTTCTTTTCTCTTTTTCTCTCTCTCTCTCCCTCCGTCCCCATTCTAATCTATCCCACTCTCTTCTCAATCATCTTCTCTCTCTCTCTCTCTCTCTCTCTCTATTTCTATCAAAAGCCCAGGGAGGGTAAATCTCTTTGACTGCTTGCTCCTGCCCTGACGTCACGAGGCATTGTCGGTTTGAACCGCGGTCCAGCTATGACGTCAAACGCTTTATGATGTATCTGCCTGGTCGCCGTGGCGATGGCGTCATCAGGAGTTGAAAGCTTGTCAGGAATGTTTAGGGGCGCATTATGTCTTGTCTCTATGTATCGTCTGGCTAGCATATCTTGACAGTACTTAGCTCACAACGTCACAACACCCTAACGGTGTACTCTCCACATAATACCTCATCCATTTGGCCCATTACTAACATATTAAAATGATGGGAGGCCAGTGAGTTCACCTTATATGGCAGTGTGCAATAGAGATAATAATTCTCACTGACGCTAATTCAGAAGGCAACTTTGAATACTGACAAACAGTATTCTTTTTTGTTTATGGAAGCTCTTTGCGGAATTGTTATACTGTAGTTCTTATTTTTAAAAAGTGATGCATATGGGCTGTTGTTGTTTTTCAGAGCATTTCAGAGCATTTTAGAGCTGCACAGAGCTATATCTAACGTGTTGCTCCTGTTTGTTTATAAACTGCTGACACATGTAGATGACATATAATTGCCAGGTACCCATCTACACCTGGGTGGGGAGTGGCAAATGTGGATTTATGTCTTGCTAAAGGACCTTGGTACCAGGCTGGGGTTTGAACCCTCAACCCTTGGATTGAGAGTCAAGTGAATGAACCATTATGCAAAAATATGTCCATTAACATGTTTATTGCAAACAGGGAGTCTCTCATTATTCATTAATATGGTGTTTGTTTATTTCTGTTTGTTTATTAGGGGGTCTGATTAGCTAAAATACTCTTCTTTACTTGTCAAAGTGACAAATTGAAAGGAAAACACCAATGCAGTTATGAGCATACCAAGACCACAGACAAACAAGCCTAGATCGCGAGCCCCTTGAAATTTAAAAAACTTATTTCACAACTCAATGATATTGAGAAAATCATGGTGGTTACGTTGTCATCCCATCAACGATTTAAGGCTAAATATTCAACCTACGTTAGCGAGGTTCTTTCGGCGTCTTTTTTTAGCATAGCTGATTCTAAAATTACCCATATTCATCCGACATTGATACCCTAGGTAATCTCTACATACAGTATATGCATCATATACTCTACATTTACAATCATGTAATCACGACTGCCAACAACGACTTTTGAGAGATACTTTTGACGCGACCGCACGTCTGAAAAGTGCGTCACAAAAGCGTCAGTTTTGGATTACGTTGCCATGACGTTTTGGGATGTAAAGGAAGTATGTAAACCATCTTCTAGAGGGTTTAGAGAATCTTAATATCCATTCTATTCAAACCAATTCAATAGATTACAATATTAAAAGTAAAGCTTTGAATACAATACACATCAATACCACTGGATATATTTGCAGGATATTTTTCAGGGTTCCATTTTTTTGGAGAGAGAGAGATATCAAATGGGAATCTTAGTTGCACGCATGATCCCCATGTACATGTACATGTATACAGTATATATTTTCTTTAATGACAAGTTTGGACATTAAATCTGGGGGCCCATATTTGATCCTATCTAAACTACTATAGTTTTAAATTTTAAGAAATTACTCCACAATATTCAAAGAAACACTTCAAATCATTTATCCACACTTTGTTAATGTACACAAAGCAAGAAAGGGCTCATCTTTAGAGCTACATTTTCTCCATTTTCCCCACCTACAGTACGTACTAAGGACGAATTTGTACTAAACTCCATGGGACATACACAAGAAGTTACCGAAGGGTGGTACTCAGACAAATCGTCTGTTTGGAGCCAGAAGGGTGTTAACTCTGAGTTGAAGTATATGAGTTAATGCCCTTCTGGCTCCAAACAGAACAACAATGCTCCTCTGACGATTGCCCTGAGCTTTATTTCATCCAAGCCATAGGGTTAGGACTTAGGAGTGCAATTGGGTTTTAGGTACAGGTTTAGGTTTAGGTTTAGGTTTAGGTTTAGGTTTAGGTTTAGGTTTAGGGTTAGGAATAGTGTTTGGTGCAGGGTTGAACAATCGGTGAGTATAGGATACCGACCTCAGAGCAGTAGGCGTACTCATGCAACCATTAGTATGATATATATAGTAGATATGATTGGGCTCTGTATCCTCAATCTCATGCAGCAACTCGGACGGTAATATGTATGTCAAGAAGAGCCGGCTTCTTAAGGCTTTGTTTTTCATGAATATGTTAAGCTAATGCAGTCACTCTCATTTCACTGTTCAGCATTTTGAAATAATGCTGCTACAAATAAAACTACCCCCCCCCTTTCTCTCTCTCTCTCTCTCTCTCTCTCTGATTTTACTGAGAAAGTTCACAGAGGAGGCACAGTTATTGGTGTTCTGTTATCAAAGAGAAAATTCTTCTTCAACGAATGCCAGAGTACATCCACAAGTAATGTAATCCCCCCTTACATTTGAAGGGGGAGATTACAGTTTTATCTCCTCATTAAGTCATGATTTTAGAGACTAGGGTCGTTTCATTTCAGATCAGGGAAGCAACTTGGAAAGCCTCCTTAAATACAAACATGAATATCCATGCATGGGACATGTGGGTCATCTTAAACAGCAGCTTTTTCGAAGAAAAACATTATCAACACATATTGGCAAGTCCAATTTCCTTCCAGACAATCTTTTGTAATCACAAGAAAATTGAGGGGAAAAAAGTGCAAAGCACAGGCCTGGACGAATTCATCATTCAAAGAAAATGGGAGAAGAGAAAAAGGAGGACGGGGAAAGAAGAAAGGGAGTAGGAAAGAAGAAGAAGAAAAGAAGAAGAAGAAGAAAAAGAAGGAAAAAGAAGAAGAAGTAGAAGAAAAACAAGAAGAAAAAGAAAAAGAAGAAGAAAAACAAGAAGAAGAAGAAGAAAAACAAGAAGAAGAAGAAGAAGAAAGAGGAGGAGGAGGAGGAAAAGAAGAAGAAAAAGAAGAAGAAAAAGAAGACAGAGGAGAAGGAGAAGGAGAAGGAGAAGGAGAAGAAAGAAGAAGAAGAAGAAGAAGAAGAAGAAGAAGAAGAAGAAGAAGAAGAAAGAAGAAGAAGAAAGAAGAAGAAGAAGAAGAAGAAGAAGAAGAAGAAAGGGAAATAGAACTATTTTCCATTTATCTACATGTATCTACCAACAGGTGTTCTGTACAAAAGATAGAATAAATCTTGCCGCACTTACCTCGATTAACGAGAACGATACCTTGCCCAGGGTTAGGCCACTTTACTTGCGCAAAACCTGAACAGAAGAAAACAAAAAAGAGAATATTTGATAAGAAACATACTTTCCATAGCCCAAGACAAACTTCTTCTTCTCCAATTAAATAAAAGCTATAAGCTCTTGGCTCGGCTTAGAATTCAAAGACCTGGGAAACTTTATTGAATTCATTCCTGATTTTGTTAATACATTCATTGGCATACAAATGCAATACCCCTTACATCACTGTCTTATATTATCTGCTGAAACTGAGGCAGAAGGGCAAATTACTCACATTTTCTTTTTTTTAAAACAGAAAGTCATTGCCCTACTACTTCTCAGCAGATAATCTTATGTAATGATTCCCTTCATGTTTTGGTGTTTTTTTTTACAAAAAATATTATTGATGATAAAATACATTTCGTTTTGTGTGCTGATGGGAAATAGCTATTAAAAGTGTAAACAGTGTTTTCAAAAATGGTATTGAACCATAGGAAAATATTGACATTTGACCTCTATGATGAATAAAAAAACATTACTTTAGAATAAAGTGGTCTCTTGTATAAGAAAAATAAAAAAGAAATCATTGAACAAGTGTATAGAGCTTTCCAAATAGGAGATCAAGGATGAAAAAAGTTATCAGATCTGCAGTTTGAAGAGTATAGATGTAGAATAGTTGTGTGCATGTTATTCATACCTGTACAAGTAGATACTACATGTATGTTCATATAATTCAACTGAATGATCATTATGTCATATTGCTTCAGCTTATTGTGCAGAAGTCAAACACAAAGAAAACAAAGTGGTGTGTCACATCATGTTCAAATCACACGCTTATCTCCATCCTAGCTGTCCCTCCAAATTTTTCCATTTGCCCTTGTCTCCCAGCGCCATTTCCGCTCGACGCATGATTCCCAGATTTGATACGACTCGTTGGGCGCGATATTAGAGACTTCCGCAACTCATCGGATGTGAATATCGTCCCGATGCGCAACCGAGCAGTTCTAATGAAGCAATATACATTGCCGTCTGACTGTGTGCAGCTATCGTCTGCGTCCTTTTCATTACCAGTCAGAGTTGTAAGTAATAAACGAAGTCGGAGCGTGGGGTAATGACGAAACCAGACACACAGAGAGATCATTTTTTTGGAGGACTTTTGGAGGCATTGGTAGACAATGGTACATTGAGGAGTACATCGGGCTTGTATTGCCAAGTGCAGGGGAGCTCTAGTTCGGGAACAAATTAGGCAAGACTTAGTGAAGCATCTTGGTTTACTTAAAATGTTGTCCATGAGAAGTTCAGGAAATAGTCGGTCATGGAAATATTTTTTTGTTGGAAGTATGCCACTTCCAAATTCAGCTTGTACAGTTAATCAAGAACTTATCTCACTAAACTGTGATATTATACATGTCTATATATGTCTCTCTTTATTTTTTCTCTCTATCTCTATTTTGAATGTTTGAAACAGATAAATGGCGCCATACAAGTGCTGTGGATCACCATCATCTATTTCTCTCTGTCTCTCTCTTTCTCGGTGCCTGCTTATCTCTGTCTCTCTCCTTTTTTTAATGGTATGTTTATTCAAAATCTATATTGCAGATGTAAGGCCGAGTTGAACAAAATCTTTACAAATAAAACTATTTAATGCATGCAACACATAACAATACTATAACCATTTCTCCCTCCCTCTCATTTAATCTCTCCTGTCAGTCTGTCTGTATGTCTCTCACTCACTGCCTGTCTCTCACCCTCTCTCTCTCTCTTTCTCTCTCTCTCTCTGTGTGCCAGTCTGTCTGTCTCTCTTTCTCTCTCTCTCCCTCCCTCTTTCTCTGTGTGTCAGTCTGTCTGTATGTCTCTCACTCACTGCCTGTCTCTCACCCTCTCTCTCTCTCTCTCTCTCTCACCCACAGTACCTACAATGTACCTACATGCATCTACAGTATGTTTTTATCTACACATCTAGACCTGATGTGAACATACTGCATACTGCAGGGCGATAAGACCCACAACCAAACAACAAATCTTCATGATTTCCTCCTATTCAGAGCAAACCTGTCCGTAAATTCCCTATTTTGATCATAAATATCACCTGCTTGTTAAGAAAGCAAATTCTTGCAGATTAGAAAACAGCAGATATACTGTTCCACATATGCATACAGTATCTGAATTAGATGTGAACATATTATAATTATATACAAAACCCTTTAGTAGAGTCAAAGTGTGTAGACCCCGCTGATATTTTTCGGGGACAAAGGTTTTTAAGTGTTTTTGAGTTGTTTGGAGGTCAATGATTAAAATTAGCTTGGGTAGTCCCCTAACCCCGGCAACTCTTGTAGGGGTCAAAATAAGGTCAAAATGGGGTCAATAGGGGTCAATTTTTTAAATGCCCTGATTATGTTAAAAGACATGTCAAATTGTTTGTCTCGTCATACTGAACAAAAAGTGTACATGATCATATACCCTGACCTCCCGTTAAGAAGTTATGGCCGGAAAAGTCAAAAGGTCAACGAACTTTCATTTGAGGGCAAAATACACTAAAAGTGTTAGGATCGATCAATTTTCATGTTTTTGTGTCTATTTATATGTATTTTGATTTAGAAATTTGAATGAGACAATTTCTACTTAAGAAGACCGTATTCAAAAGATATAAGGGGTCAAAATAAGGTCATTTGGGGTCAAATGAGCTCCATTGGGATCAAAATACACTAACAGACTTTTTTTTTAAATTTAGAAAACCATATTCAATTGATGTAAGGAGTCATTATAAGGCCAAAATGGGGTCATTTGGGGTCAAAAATGTTTAATTGACCTAAATTGTGCTGTAATGCACTCTCACACTGAATGAGAAAGAGCAGTTTCATTCTAGGGTTAAAATACGATAGGAGTGACAACAAAGCCATGTTCATTTTTTTTAAGTGTCACAATGCAGTTTACATGTAATTTAACTGGTGGCCACAATGTCAAATTAGCTTGATTGTTTTTATCTGCCCATCAGTTACATACATACACACCCTGCGCTCTCTTACTAGGTATGGTAAATGTCTTAATTTGTTGCAACATACCTTTAAGGACGGATAGATGTGACAAATCAGAGGTTCTACGCATAGTCGGAATCTTCAGAGACAGAGTCTTGATCATTATCGATATCCGAATCGGAGTCAGACTGTGGAGATTGGTCATCTGCTGGTATTAGGTTGGTCAAACGTGTAGGCAATGCAGGCTTGGTGTATCGAAGTGGGATGCAGTTGCCATCTTTCATGTGCCATCCATGGTGGAGAGGTGATGGAGGAGCATCTGGACTCCTGAAGTTCAGGAAGATGTATGCCTGATAGTTGGCTCGTCTGACCTTCATCTGATGTGAGTCGCAATCAGGTGGCATTCTCTGTGTTGCTTTTTTCTTCATACTCTCCCACTTCTTTGCTCTTGCCTCTGCTAAACTTGTACTAGTTTTGTCTTTGTAGATGAACTTAATTGTGAATTGCTCCATGTCGATTTGGGTGTCTTCTGATACAGGCAGCTGTTTCCCAAGTCCTTGGAGCAAACTCCTTCCTTCCTCTGACTTCATTGCCGATTCAAAGATGGTTTGCCATGGCCATAGAAGCCAGAGACAGCGTCTGCACCAGTATGAACATGAAAGGGGACAATGACATCTGCCACTTCAGGACTGCAAAGCTTCTTACAGTCATAGACGAAGCCCTTCATCTTGATGCCTAATGGTCCTTCAATCTGATGGGCTGCGTATGCTGCTAGAACCATAACATCTGTGTCTTCTGCATCGATAACAACAGTGTCTTCCACACCTGACTGTCTTAGTTGGTAATACACATAGAGAAGGATGGTGTCCGCTTCTGTGTGTTGGCATGTGAATTGCTCTAATTCTGTGCCCTTCTGCAGATCTGAGCAACGATCTCTCACTGAGTATATATAGGTCGTCTCTGGGTGTTCTAATGACATGATCTTGAACTCTGCATTCAGAAACTGTTGGAGCCGAACTTTGTTGCCTGGATTTTTGAACATATCATTGAACAGCCTGGATGTTGGCAGTGGATCATCTCTTCTCATAAATACATTTCGGCTACCTCCTACATAAGTAACGCCTGTACGCCTCTGATGTTCACTATCCTTGATACTCTCATTTAGGTCATAGGGATCATTCACAAAGAAAATTGTGGTCGCCTTTCTGTGACGACCTGCAACTATGTTGTAAATCTTGTTTGCATAATCGCCCCACGTGTAATCTGTACCATCCTGCTTCTCTCTATCCTCTGCTGATGGAGTACTAAGTCTCCAAATGAATCCCATGTCGACGAGTGCAATGTAGTTGTTAAGCGAGTTTATCTCCTCAAGATTGAGCTTGTCAACCAACTTTGATTTCATCACCTTTCTCAGTGTTCCGTTCACGTTAAAGATAGGTAGACATTCATCTGTAACACGATATTGCCACCATGGATGGCACATGAAAGATGGCAACTGCATCCCACTTCGATACACCAAGCCTGCATTGCCTACACGTTTGACCAACCTAATACCAGCAGATGACCAATCTCCACAGTCTGACTCCGATTCGGATATCGATAATGATCAAGACTCTGTCTCTGAAGATTCCGACTATGCGTAGAACCTCTGATTTGTCACATCTATCCGTCCTTAAAGGTATGTTGCAACAAATTAAGACATTTACCATACCTAGTAAGAGAGCGCAGGGTTGTGTATGTAACTGATGGGCAGATAAAAACAATCAAGCTAATTTGACATTGTGGCCACCAGTTAAATTACATGTAAACTGCATTGTGACACTTAAAAAAAATGAACATGGCTTTGTTGTCACTCCTATCGTATTTTAACCCTAGAATGAAACTGCTCTTTCTCATTCAGTGTGAGAGTGCATTACAGCACAATTTAGGTCAATTAAACATTTTGACCCCAAATGACCCCATTTTGGCCTTATAATGACTCCTTACATCAATTGAATATGGTTTTCTAAATTTAAAAAAAAAGTCTGTTAGTGTATTTTGATCCCAATGGAGCTCATTTGACCCCAAATGACCTTATTTTGACCCCTTATATCTTTTGAATACGGTCTTCTTAAGTAGAAATTGTCTCATTCAAATTTCTAAATCAAAATACATATAAATAGACACAAAAACATGAAAATTGATCGATCCTAACACTTTTAGTGTATTTTGCCCTCAAATGAAAGTTCGTTGACCTTTTGACTTTTCCGGCCATAACTTCTTAACGGGAGGTCAGGGTATATGATCATGTACACTTTTTGTTCAGTATGACGAGACAAACAATTTGACATGTCTTTTAACATAATCAGGGCATTTAAAAAATTGACCCCCTATTGACCCCATTTTGACCTTATTTTGACCCCTACAAGAGTTGCCGGGGGTTAGGAGGGGACTACCCAAGCTAATTTTAATCATTGACCTCCAAACAACTCAAAAACACTTAAAAACCTTTGTCCCCGAAAAATATCAGCGGGGTCTACACACTTTGACTCTACTACTTATACTACATGTTCATGTACATGTAGGTTTCTCTGCACCTCCCTTCCTTCTATAATCATATACTACTACTTTCTATCATGTTCACTGTCACTGTTCATGTATAATGGACAAGAAAAGGAGGGAAAAATGGTCAATATACTGATAACAGTTGATGTATTGAGTGTCTCTTTTTTCTTTGTTTATTGTTTTTACTGTTTCAGGATTAAAGAAAGAATCATTATAAATGTTTTACGGGCCACTTTCTACAGAATAACCCTTTTGCTGCTCGCCTTTGTATCCTTTCATGAGATTCCCAGATTCCTGGAGCAATGGCAGGTCTGGAAGAATAGGCTAAACAATCGAGGGTAGCCCCTCGCCTACCTCATGCCAGTCACGTCGTCCCAGGTCTTACCGAGGAGGGGGAGCTATGGTGCCCCAGACTTGCTTCCTTCTCTACTCTTCTCTTCAACTGGAATTCTATTTTCTTGGGTGCTCTCTTTCCATCTCCTCTCTATTTACTCCCTTATCGTGTACTTGATACGGTATCATGGTTTACATATTCCTTTCTTGTCTAAATTTACATCTTCTCTCTCTCTCTTTCCCAGAGTCACCTTTATCCTTCCTCTCCTTCCTCTAAAAAAAATCCTCTACCTCCATCTATCAACTTTTTCTCTCCCATCTCGTTGTCTTGGCCCATCTCCAATTCTTATCTATAATAAATTAATTTATCTCAACCCCCCCCCCCCTCTCTCTCTCTCCTACCCTATCGCTCATTCTCTTCTTGTATTTCTCTTCCTCTTGCCTCCTCTTGCCTCCTCTCTCTCTCTCTCTCTCTCTCTCTCATCTCTACCCCCTATCATCTTCCCATCTCCTCTGCCCACCTGCCGTGTCTAGGTGTGTTATACAATCATTGTCAAAGTCATAGAACAAACAAGGACATGGGTTTAAACAGAGGACAAGGCATGTATAACTTGTCTCAGTAACTATCTCATCACCAACTGGCTAATCGTTATTCAACTATATATTAGGATGCTCCAGCCCCAGCCATTCAAACTACCTTAGCAATATCTAGTTTAAGCCATCTTTTAATGTTATTTTATTTTATCTTTGCAACACAAAGCCCCCTCCCCCTATTCTTTCCATCTCTCTCTCTCTCTCCTGTTTCTCTCTCTCTCTCTCTCTCTCTCTCTATCCTCTGTCTCTCTCTATCTCTCCTTCCTTTCTGCTCTTCTCCTCCCTTCCCTATCTTTTCCTTCTTTCCTCTACCTACATGTCCTTCAGTATATTTTGTCTTCTCCCCCTCCCCCGTCCCTCGCCTGTTCCCCATTCTTCCCCTAGTTAACATCTCTGCTTCTTCCTTCTCCACGCCCGACGACGAGAGCATTGGCCCTTCCCTACGTCCTCTCTAGCATGGATAACATGAATGGGGGCCACATCAAGGAGGTGAAATCTTGAGACTTGGATTCCAAGAGCAACCAACAGACGGAGAAGCAGTTCTTATCATAATGCAATGCCCATGCCTCCTGGATGAACCTAGCTGGCGACTATTATGCCTCCTGGTTGAACTTAGCTGACTATATTATGCAACCGTCAGCTGATAGCTAGACAAGCATGTAGCACACGGCTGGCATGCGTCCCCCTCAATGCCAGGTACCTGCTTAGTCTTTGGGCGCAGACCCTATGCAGGAAGGCTTTCATAGCACAAGCACAAGAGGGGAAATAGAGATAGAGATAAAGAGAGAGATAGAGATAATAGACACAACAGACAGGTGCTCCTTCCCTCCCCCTCCTCCTCCCCCTCCTCCTCCTCCTCCTCCCCTCCTCCTCCCCTCCCCCTCCTCCTCCCCACCCCACCAACAAAAGGAAGCTACATGTACTTTCACTCAGGACCACAAGAAAGTGTGTCACTATAACAGGTTACAGCAGAGAATCAGAAAGGGTCTGAAAATGCAGCCTACATGAAGAAACAGCCTTTGAAATCAGGAGCCGGCCAATGTAAGTTGAGCAGAACTCAAGATACATGATGGATGTGCGATGCTAGTTAAGATGTAAGTGATGCTCATGCCTAAACTTAGAGGCGAGACTCCATTGACGAGAGGTGCACACCACAAACGGGTGTTTATCAAGGGATAAGTTACTGTTTTAATCATAAAAAATACAATCAATACATATTACATTGGTATAAATACATCCAAAAAGTTAATGATCTTGATCAAAGAATTTCATGTTGCCATCCATACTGTTTTGTTTTGCTTTTTTTCATAAGCCAGGATTAAAAATGTTAACCTTGTGTTGGTTTGCATTATCCCCATTTAAACTTCAGAAAGATTTAGGAGTTTCGGGTAATTTTCTTATCTGTGGGGGAGGTGGGTGTCAAGCCTTATATAATTCTTGTCCTAACATCTTTGGGAAGGTTTTTCATCATGAAATTTCAAAAGTTGCTTGGTATCTTGATTTATTTTATGACACACAATGACAAGAGATCTTGGGAAGATATGAAAGTACAATGACCCTTAATGATTCTTGAATCATGGTGTCAAATAAGTCGTACATGTACATTGTATGAACACACTCCTACCAACCTTTCGTGACAAGATTCAGAGAAATTCAGAGAAATTACTCAAGTCAGGAAACAAGTCTAGTTTGTATACTTTTTACACAGATGTTTTTAGAAGAATAGAGGATGGAGAGTTTAAAAACATAAGTTTGACAGCAAAAAGATAGGAATAATTCGCAACTATGGGAACTACATTATTTAAACATTAACATGGACATGCCTATGACTTCCGTAATAATAAAGCTTCACATTCATACCTGTCAGCCTTTCACAGCAAAAATTAGGAATTTATGAAGGCGAAAAGGCGAAATTAAGAATACAGTCTATTTTGTATAAATTTCACACAAAATATTTCAGAAAAAGAGAGGAATCTAGGGTTCAAAACAGTAGCTTGAAGACCAAACTAGGAATGGCTGGCAACTACATGTATGTGAACATGTTCTGACCTACAATAATGCTTCGCATTACCTGTACAATGACACGTGTGAACACGGCCTACTTGAGTGAAGCTCACATTACAGACACAAAGCATATCAGAGATTCTCCATGTTCACAGTTGATCGCGTGGACGTAAATACCCTGTAAATATACCAAACGGAATCGGATTTGACCTAGATGTTTCATTCACATGTGAAAGCAGAAGTACTTGCAGAGGGTCATCTACATGTAAGCTAATAAACTTCTGGAGGACAGATCTGGGCTTCCATCACAAGGATTGTTGTGGCCAGAAATAGGTGAAAGGTGACAAAAGCATCTACCCCAGTTCTACCAAATGACCTCTTGGTGAAAGGGAGAGAAATCCCCAAGTGGCTGGTGTGAACACATCAGGATTAAAGTTACCTCTCTGCTTTGCGTGCCACATAAATAATCTCTGTGCCATACTGTATCTATACTGGGATAGATATACCAAAGGATTCTACATTATTTTAACTGTTTCGAATGCAAGATTAATCTGAACCAGTGTTTAAAGGGATCGTTTAACAGTGTTAAATCTGAGATACACGGCCCTACATGTTATTAGTGTCTGTGATATGGTGTAATAATGAAGCCCTAAAAAAATTGCGCTTCAAAATGATCAAGAAGTGCCTCAAAAAGTAAAATCTTTGATTGACCGGTTTTACCATACTCGTTTTCCCTAATAGACTATAGTGTTATGAAAACCATCAGGCGAACGGTTTTCAAAATTTGTAATTCCAATCATAAATATCTTGATAATCAGACAGGCGATCAGCTTGTAAAAGTCATGGGGTTCCTGACTGACCTAAAGGTTTATGATTATCATTGCATCATGAGCTAAATCCAGAATTTTGTTTCAGAATCTGAGACAAAGTTACCGGATCCCTTTAAAGGGATGTCATGGAGCTAGTCGAGACTGTAAGAGGGTAATTTTGCAAAGCCATTGTGTCACGCAAAGTAATCTTTCCCTCAAGTGGTGCCTGCTGTTTGTGCAACAAGGCACAAGTGGCATCCAAGCGACTGTGCAGAGAGGCGAAGAAAGCAACCAGAGTGTTAAACACCGAATGACTGCATCATAGATGAGGGTTTGTTAGGGATGATAAAATAGCAATGAAGGGTCGCCATGACAACTTAAGTTGCCCTAGCTCCTCTCAAGCTGGTCTATTGCAATGCAACGGGATGAGGTACGTCAGTCCTTTGGCAAGTATGAACATGGCAGTATCATATGAAGTCCAAACTGGACTACTGTAGATGGAATGTCATCTCCAATAGCGGCCACAGCGCTGATGGACGAGAGAAGTTGTCCTGAGAAGCTACGTGCCGATCTCCCAGCTGGTCTCATGATGAGAGGAGAGGCTGCCTGCAGAGGGGGCCGTTACTGACCCGGTTCTGACCCCAAGCGCGTGGCAGGGGTCGAGGGGCTGCCTGGTATTCTGCAGGGAAAGGTCAGCGTTGGTATCCCACTTGGCTCCGATGACGATGATACCAATTAGGTGATGATTGTTGTCTTTTGTATTCAAACATCAGAGTGCGTCTTCAAACCCAACTTTTGGTCCCGACTCCTGGATAACACCCCTGGTGCTCACGACCCAGGAAGCATGGGGCAACTAGGGCAAAGCCTCCCAGGCAAGCGTGGGACAACTACAGTACATGTAGGGCAATGCTCCCTGGCAAGCATTCTGATAAGACTATAACTAGCCCAATGTGGCCAGGCAATTTATTCCCAAATTTTCTGTATCCATGTTTCAATAAAATTTCTTCAAATTACGGTACTACATGTAAGCTGAATGTTAGAAGAAGGAGACTGCCAAGAAAACCAAGAAGTCAACTCCCTAGCAATTCAAATGTATTATTTTGTTGTCAATCTACAGAATCATGTTTGGATCACATTTCAATAGAGGTGATGAACAAATAGTCTCATGCTGACTTTATGATATTGGTGATCATGTTCAAGAACTCTAGGAGAAAACAATCGATGTCCTGCTGATCCGAATCTGTAACATGCAAATTGGCAGTGCAAGAGAGCTCGTGCTCTAATGTATGACACGTTAATTAAGATTAATCAAACCCCAGAGCAAATCTAGGTTAAATATATCTTACGAGCTAAAAGAAGATGAGATGGCATCCATCAAACAGTGATGATGAACAGGTCAGGCAAAGGACAGGAAAGGTTACCAGGCAGGCGACAAGAGGCTCGCATCTTCCGCTGCCGCCGGTAGCATCGCTACGCATCCCACCATGAGAAATTAACCATAGCGATGGAATGCCACACGACACCTTGGTAAATGTCAGAGGAACGGAACAATAGCGCAGGATAGAATGGCAGCCACTTTCACCCCTCCGCCTAGTTCCCTTTTTAATTACAGGCCTCTTCTTCCTCTGTCCTGTTGAGTAGAAGCCAACAGCAAATGGCTACAGGACTGTAGCAGTGCTATCTGCAGATGCTTCGTGTAGAGGGGTCATGAACTGAAATCCGGTGCCACAGATTCAATCAACTAACATATTACGTATTTAACTGCATATGCAATAATGCCTTACAATATACTTTTCAAAAGAACTTTGGGCGATCTTTGCCCTACCCCCTCCACCATTTCTATGTATCCTTTAAAGTGATGATAATACGGTGTAGCTAGCAATTTGAGATAATACTCATCCCCTTTCTTTGGAGAGAGAGAGTGACAGACGGGCCCGATGGCGGAAACTATATTGACTGTTGGAAAATGATTATTCAAAATAAGTATTGGAAGAATACCTATTCAACGGACAACAGAAATAGTTCCAATGTCAAAACGTTATACTGGAAAAGAACTTAATAACTTTATTAACTTGAGAGATGAGAGAGAGAGAGAGAGAGAGAGAGGAAAAGAAATAGAAGAGAGAGAGAGAGAAACAGAGAGGAAGACAACGGATTCACTAACATTCGGAAACCAAGGATCATTTGTAGCTAGACCCATATTATAGACCCAGGATGCGTGCATGGTAAATGAATTGTTAAATAGGTCAATGTCTCGGATGCTGAGGGGCAGCCCGACGAAAGAGCGTGAGAAATGTCACATGAAAAACACAATACCATTTGGAGTTTGGACCTTCGTTCCATAGAACCTATTCAGTTTTAACACTTCCATCGCATGTCTTTCCAGTTCAGCGAAGGGTTATATACACACCATGTAAAATAAACCATATGTACATTGACCTTTTGATGTCAAAGTCATTTGCAAATCACCTTTTAGTGACGTTTTATTTTCACCCTTTGATCTAGAAGTTATCAATTACAAATTGTATACGAGCAAAAGGTGCAATAAATCCCCTGTAAAAGTGAGCCTATTTCTGTTGCAGCACATTCTGCTGTTCATGAATAAGAGAGCGATTTAATCACAAATAATCAATGAAGTCTCTGAATTGGCAATACAGAGTAAAATTTTAGTGATTCTAAATTTGTAATTTCTTGTTGATTTAATTCATAATTGTCATTCAAACCAAGGCATTCAATATACATTTGAGGTTTAGATTTAGGTACAGCATTTCATCCAAGTCTGAAGTTAGAAATACAGTTAGTGTGCGATGACGAAGGAAGTCATCGAAGCTCGGCCAAGGCGGGAAATATGTAAACATTGCAACTCTCAGACTATATAACTGTAAACAACTCTTTTCACCAGTCGCTGACATCGAAGTTACGCCTCAGTGAACAGCCCATTGTTTCCAGGATCAATAAATTGATCACTTACACCATTGTTATTCAAAGCAAGCGACTTGGTAGACTCAAGCGTGAATTTCACACTAGGCTTTTTGAGGAGGGGGTATTCAAGGATATTACAGGTTACTATAGGTCAAAATAGGAGCCCTTGCCAAGTTATGAATCCCCTTTATTGATTTTTGTTTGTAGCCCTGTCATTTCTGGACTCGTGCACAAGAATGTATAGACTGGTGCAGTATTAAACTGCAGTTAACAATGGAAATGCAATCGAAGACTACCAATGTGTACATGTATATGTAAGTGCAAACTTCTTCTTTTCTCTTTGCAAGACAATGCAAGTCACCAATATTTGCGTCACTTGTATACATGGTGCATGTACAAATTTTGCAGGCTGAATTTGGAGGGGAAAACAGTTCACAAATCAGTCTATCATTATTGTCTCTTGTATTTATATTAAGAGCATTTATAACCCTTTAGTACAGGTGCATGGTTGATTGAAGTGTAACAGATCTGTTTTGGAGAGTACCTGCATCGTCTCTTAAAAATTGATCTTTAACTTTACCACAGGTTTAATGACCATCGAGTGTTTGGGTTTATTACAAGGAGAATGCACTTTCATCAATGCACACAAACTATAATACATTGCTAATGGATCTAATTGCTTACAATACCTTCTCCTCCTCCCCCTCCTTCTCCCCCTCCTTCTCAATGCCTCCTTTTTTTAAATCTTCATCTACTTCAAGAGTAATTGGGACTTGCCTTCCCACTCCTCCCCCAAAAAAAAGAAGAATAAACAAACAAAACAAAACAATTAAACAAATATAAAAACATGAGGGCCCTTTTTTTGTTACATGTAATTCTTTCTTTCTTTTTTGTTCCCCTAATATATTCATGAAGATTTAATTTGTGACTGAATAGGATTTACCCTTTTTTTCTTCCTAAAATAAAATCACTCTTTGCTCCTGTGAAGTGTTTTGCTTCTTTGAACCAAGCTTTCTGATAGAATTTCAACATTTGGTGTAAATTAATCAAATATGGTGCCCCCCCCAAAAAAAAAAAGTGGGGGTTCAAAAGAGGGCGTCTTTTGGACACCCTCCATATGCCCTTTTGGCTAAAAGGCCTGCTTTGAAGTCATGTACTAGAGAAGTCTTTGGCATTCATGCTTTTGGAGAAAAAACATGAAAAATTAATGAATTTCTGAAGTGGGGCCATGAAATTCAGTGAGTCATGCTATTGATACCAATGCCTACAGTCTTACGAGTTAGAGTAGTGTAGAGTAGATACTGTACATTTAACTATAGGGCAATGGGAATATTTATGCTATGCAGTTTGACGCAATATTTTGGCAACAGTAATACTGAAAAAAGGTAGTTTCCGCAAAGAAAAATTTCAGACGAGTTCTCTCATTTTTTCAGCAATATATAGCCTGTAGTATTTCAGTGTTTTAATGAAGCTACATGTACCTATCTTTCATTTACAAAAACATTTATCAAAGTGAACTTGCCACAATCCCGATGCTGGGAAACCGCGAACCAACACTTCTATTAAAATAGGCTCCAGAACTGTAGATAAATTGGTTCAGATTTTATGAATATAAAATAATATTAATTATGAATCTTCGCAAATAGTTCCTTTAAAAAAATCAATCAATATAAATACTATATTGTCTATGCAAATATGGTTGTGATATTCTATACTTTCTTTCCAAAAAATTTGATAATGTATATATAAAAAAAAACAATGAAGTACATTAATTAAAAACTTACACCCCCGTTTTTATATCACCATGGTTTTAGTTATCACTTCAGATGATCACTAAATATTATTCATAGATTGACAGTATCATATCTCACTTACCCAATCAGGCTTGAGCCTTCTAATCTAGACATAACCTAATTAGTATGCACCTCACAACAGCATTGACCAATCAGAGAGAGTTGGATACAACCCCCAGCCAATCAGCAGGCAGGGATTGACCATGGGGGCGGGCCTTGGGGAATTGTCATTCAGAAAAAAAAAGGAGAGTGTGGCAGTGCATAGTGGGCAATAGCACTGGAAGGTCAGTTGCATATAGGGCAATGGATGAGCTGTCAAGCATTGAGAGTAGTCTCAATAAAATCAGACCCTAACTGGTTGTTTACTATCAGTACGCTCTTCCTGTTTTCAAGGGTAGTGTTTACACTACGCCTGTACATAATATGTACACAGTGTAAACTGATCTCATTATTTTATATTATTTTATATTATTTTATTTATTTTGTTTTATTTTATTTTGTTTCAATTTATTTTATTTTAAATTAAAACTAAACAGGCCATGCTATGTTTACTTGATAGAGCCACTAACATTTTTTTCTTCTTCAAACTGAGCATCTGAATTGTGTTCTGTTTCATTTATTTTTATAATGCATTCTGTCATTGTTAAAATAGTCACTTCAGCAGTCCTATTACATGTATAAGAGTCCAAGAGGCAAATTAAATTTAATGTTTCACACAATTCTGAATATTGTTTTTCTATTCCAAGAATCCAAGACAAAATATATATTTTATATATATAATCATAATTGTTTATATGATACCTGGCAAGTATCAAATAACAATTTAAGAATTCAGAATTTTTCTTTACTCTTTTTTATTAATCGGATGACGTGAACCACCGGAAGAGGGTCTGTGACATAGACTGCACACCATTTCTATCAAATAAGGAGCTCTAGAGCTCAGGTTGTATGGCTAGGTATGAGAGGCTATTAATAGCATCCGAGTGTAAACCAATACACACACGTTATGGACTGAAGGAGAGACAGAGAGAGAGAGACAGACAGACAGAGAGAGAGAGAGAGAGAGAGAAAGAGAGAGGTGAATGATGGAGAGAAAAGGAATTGAGAGAGGGGAACTTGTTTACATGTGATCAGTTCTGCGGCTTCTGCCATGCATACAGTTTGATGCAAGCAATATTCATATGCATCGAACAGCTGATCGCATGTAAACAAGTCCACACACAAGCTAAAGGAATGAGAAGATGGACAGACAGACACACACACAGACGGACAGAGAGAGAGAGAGAGGGCTTGTTTACATACAATCAGCTGTTTGAGGGAAACCATTTGATGCCTACGTGTATAGCAAGGCAATATTATGTGCTACTCACGTTAAAGAAATGTGAGAGAGGGAGAGAGAAAGGGAATAGAAAGAGAAAGAGAGAGAGGATTTGTTATGCAAATGTAATATTATGGGACACATAATGAACACTAAAGAAATTTGAGAGGGAGAGATAAAGAGAGAGAATATTTATTTCCTTGCGATCAGCTGGGTTTTGAAAAAAGCAGTTGGATCAAATTCTAACTCCTTGGTTTGATGCACAGCAAGGCACTGTGCTCTACAATACACTGTTGTATCATATACAGCTACATATCTTCAGTACATCAATAATATTTAAAAACATTTGAAAGCATATCCTTTTGAGCTATACTTCAATATTAGTAATACAGTGCAGCCCTGACAAGTACACTGTCAATATAAAGTTAAATACTGGTCATGTGATTACAATGAGAAAGAAACTAACGTTTCCTAATAGGCCACTTTCATATAAATGTAATCAAATTTAATGCATAAATATTTGTTAAGTGCTTCATTACATATTATTTCATTCACCTGCTACAAATAATTGTACTGCAATACTCAGAATGCAAAATCATACATTAATTGTTGCTAGGTGGGGCAAACATGGGACCATGGCCCTTGTATCTACATGTATGTATGACAAGTTCTTTTGAAAGAAAGACTTGCTGAAACAGCAACCGGAACTCCGCCTTTTCTAGTTCAATGGTCTTAACTCGTTCAACGTGACATCATGTCCACCCACATGTAAGCACGCACATCTATCGACGATTAATCATGTCATAGTTAAGTGGCCTTATTACATGTACCTGTACATGTATGAAATATTAAATCTATGATTCGCTTTTCATCAGTGTTCAACATGCATTCATAATGGACATATATTGATGTGAATCTGATCCATGCAAGTGACTCGGTATCATTGCCTCAGATTCTGAAACAAAATCCTGGATTTAGCTCATGCTGCAATCATAATTATAAACCTTTAGGTCAGTCAGGAATCCCATGACTTTTACAAGCCGATCGCCTGTCTGATTATCAAGATATTTGTGATTGGAAATCGAAATTTCATTTTTCGTTTAGTCTATTGGGGAAAATGAGTATGGTAAAACCGGTCACTCAAAGATTTTTACTTTTTGGAGGCACTTCATGATCATTTTGAAGCGCAATTCTTTTAGGGCTTCAATATTACACCATATCATAGACACTGATAACACGTAGGGCCATGCATCTCAGATTTAACATTATTAAACGATGCCTTAAATACGACTCTGAAGGCAGCCTGGGCTTTGCGAAGAGGCGTAGGCGTATAATAGAAATAAGAGCCAAAAAATACGGGGAAAAGATGATGGGAGGGGGCGGCCAGTCAAAATCTCCTTTCAATATACAGACGACAAAGATCTCTACATTTTGCATTCTATCCAAAATTTAGGACAATTTGAACCATCCACATTTGAATGAACTATTTCTCATTTGAAGTGATATGAAATAGTGGAGGAGTACATGTATAGTCCCCTTTTATACGGCATGAATTAAGATCTAGGCCACCTAGATTTAATACATCCATAAACTGCACAGTGCACAACAGAGAATTCATATGCCATTGTATTTGATTCAAAGTACTTTAAGATTTTTTTAATAAAATTGAAATTGAAATTCTTTGAAAATGACGGTCCTTATTTCCAAAGCTCTATAGATGCTGAAGTATGTTACATCATAATGTGTTATAATTATACTAGAACAGAGCGAATCATGTGATTTGTAAAACACACCTTTGGAACAAATTTCAAATTTCATTCACTACAAAGGAAGAAAAGAATAATTCTGGGCTACATGGGAAAGATTTCAGCGTTCTACATTCGCCATCATGAGGGGGAGGGGGGTTGAATATTTGCTCGGGCGACCATTGCTCCCGGCTTTATTTTGTCAAAAGTAGGGTCGAGCTGGAGTTGCTGGCTTTAGTTTACGTTTAAGGTTACTGTAGGAAATTACTGTGGAGCAATTGTTGAGGAAGCAATCATCTCCCCCACTCCTAGGATGGAGTGGGGGAAGTGAGAGACATGTTACTGAAGGAACAGAAGGTAAATGTGCATGGCATATAATCACAAGCACACCAGCTCAAGCCCTCTATAATCATCATATGTTCGTTGGACCTGAACAAATTTGTTACTTAATTCTTGAATGTCAGAGTTCTCTTACGGTTCTTAATCTGATTAATCTTCTTCTCTCTCTTCCCACTGGTGTTCAGCCCACACAAAAATCACTACTTACGCTCATCCCCCATTTTCAACATCTCGCCCACGTTTGCGTGCTCTCGTTCTTCCGGTTGGACCGGCGTCGATTTGAACCTTTGAATCTCGTCTTGAACCGAACATGACCTTGGTTCATTCACATCCATGCCTCATCACATGAATGGATGCTTGTCAAATTGGCAAAGCATGTAAGTCTGTAACTACCGACGTTAAGCAGGATGATTTTGATGAGGAGAAAGTAGAAATAACAGAAAACTCTCAAGGTCTAAAATATTGTTTCTCTGTAATCTCATATTTCTACATGTATCTATTAAACATGTTAAAGATCATGTAAATCCAATCAAATCGTGAGTATTACACGTCTATCATTCCAGTGCCATAGATCTGTAACTCAACCTGATCTGAAAGCCAAAAAAGGGGGGGGGGTAGGAATAAAGCGCCACTTTACCAGTTTCAACCAACCAAAGAGTTTACAGTAATTACCCTGGTCACCTTTAATAACCTTTCACATATAATTACACATTTCTGGCCATAAAGCAGGCACTCTTTTCTTCCCAGTGGGCCCATATTGTCACCCAATCCAATTCAATGCATATACATGTAGGGCTGAATTTAACCCTTTGAAATCTCACAAGAGGATCAAAATAATATTCAAATTAAAAATCAACACTGAGTTGATGTCGGAGTAATCTGCTTCCATCATAAAATCCTGCTTTATTGTGAACGGAACCTTAGCTGGTACACAGGCACAAGCCTTATTTTTATTTGTTCCCCCTTTTTTGACATTTGGCCTCATCCCTTTTCCTCACCTGCAACAGCTATGTCTAGGGGGTTTGTGTGGGTGGACTTGGTTTCAAAATATAGCATGCAATGTCATCTCATGTTCATCGCCAGAATGAGAACTTGGGAAGATGTATTAATATAGATATGAGTTTGTGATTTCTGTTTGTAATAACAAGCTCTATGCGTGGTTATGACCATGATTTGGATGTGTGGTGTAAAGTGGGGGAGTATTGGGCTTTTTAACAAGCCAAATGTGGCTATATTGAACCTTTCTACTGATCTGTAGATTCAGTTCAAGTTCACTGTAAATATCACTTGGTGAGATTTTGGCTTTAATTAAGCCAAGTGTTTCTGTTTTCTTTGACTTCTGATTGGCACTGATTGGCACTGATTGAGTTGATAGCAAATACCCACTGGAAGATTCAACTTCAAATGATATCATAACACAGGATAAGACACTGTACATATTAAGTGTAGTAGTAATTTGTGTGTTATAAGATAGCCATGATTTTCAAAGTGTCCAATCTTGCTAAAAACGGGAAATGGGCGTGTTATATCAACTTGAAATGAACAACAAATTGAACATCCCATAAAAACAAACATTACAATTCTGGTGACTCAATGAAATAGTTGGATACATAATCACAGGCAGTTTGGTGAAACTAAGCGATGTGGTTTTACGCCTCACTGTTACAAGCTGCAAGCATTCACACCTTATTAAAAACTTGTAACCTGATGATGTCTTTCACCACAATGACATTGAATACTCAGTCTGCAAAACAATTAAAGATAAACAATGATAATCTATTTGCAAACAATTGCTTCTTCACGCTCGGTTTCATATACTGTTCAATTCAGAAGAGCGGCCTTACTTCAAATAAATACGTACAAGTAAACTGGATGCCAGATATAATTGCAAACTTTCTCTAGGTTATAACAATAGCCTCATTGAAAGTGAGCATTGCATGTGTTTGAATTCTTATATAGTGGAATGTACAAGAAGGGGGAACCCCTAAAGTCAGTCTCATTGAAACAATGATTGTTCTAAAAACAAATATTAACTAGACTGTATTTCATGAAGAAGCAATATTCTTTTTTTTGGGGGGGGAGGGGGGTGATAGAATAACGTCAGATACAAAAGGGCCCTGTTTTATAAACAACTTATTTGCAATTGATATCAATTGATAAATATCAGTCTATCGATCAACACTTTTGAAATCATTGAGGCAGCATTTTTCACGGGGAAAAACTTTTGTTAAAGTGCAAACAATTTAAATTTGTATCGATAGTGATTCAATTATTTTTCACTGGAATTAAATTTTTGCAATCTATCTGAATCACTTACGAAGTTCCCGAGCAATTCACGCACCCATATATTTCTGTTTTCACAGTAACTCACAAATGCCCTCCTGGCTCTCAGCAGATGGACTCTGCAAGAGTTTGAGGTCAGCAACGGTCATCGAATTCACCGTCAAATTACGACCAATTTACCAACTCAGGCCATTAACAGCAAAGATACACCTGAATACATGTCAATGGGCTTTGTCCAGAGTAGAGGTATAAAAAGGATTTGAATGAAATTCTTTAAGCCGACAGCCAAATGAAATACTTCATGTGTCAAATTACATCTGACGTAATCACCTCCATTTTTTCTTCAAAGCGGGTGCGACTTGTAGTGAATCCGTGTCTACATGTAGTACATATACATAATTTTGTTTACATTTTGACGCTATCCAGTGCCCCTTCCCCATGTAATAATAGAGATAAAGACTGTGAGTGATTAACCCCCTTTATAAGATGTCTTTACTGTTTACCACTACTTTCTCCTACAACCCCCAGGGCAAGCAATTGTTTTAAGAGATTGTTTTATTGTTTATTTTTTAAATTGAATTAGAGCAAGTGGGATACCATTTGCATCCCCTTCTAGTATTACATGTAACTAACAATAACAGGTGTAGATTCTAAACACGTTGTATAATCATTGGCCTTAATTACAAGCCTGAAATCCTCCTCGTCTTCTTGCGAGACGCCGTCACCTCACGTTATTCATGATCAAAGACAAACCGGCGACGGACCCACACAGGTGAACAAGCCAGTTAACAGATTAACACACGATACACCCCTCCTCCACTGCCGGGGGTAGCGGAAAACTGCCACCACCATCGTTTGAGCGCCCTTCTCCCCGACCATTCCCCAAGTGTAATTGGATTTGAATGGCCTAAAGGCCCGATTAGAAACGAAGGATTAATGGGGAAACGTAGACAAGTGGGGGCGGCTAATTGAGAATAGGGAATCGTTGGGGTGTGGCCTATGTTTTCTTACGCTTTCTGAATCTCAATGTAGCATATGGAATATATGCTAGATACAAAATGGATTGAAGACTTCGTCTGCTACAAGCAATGTGGGCGTTAATGGTGACACTGAGTACCGGTCGTGCCATTTCGTTGAGGAAGCAATTCAAGCAACATCGGTTGATGTGTTCATTATTTAGCATGAAACATGCAAAGCGTACGAGTCTGGGTCAAAATTACTTTCATTTGTACAATGTTAGAGTTACAAGCTGCATTTGTTGTTTACATCTAGTACTATAGGTGTTTATTCATTGAGAATATATTTACACTTTTTTAATCATTACTATCGATATAATAGAACTGTTGTTCCTGTTCTACATAAATTCTGTACATACAGTGTAATTATACATTTATTTTGTTTAAATTTGGGGAGGAGAAAAGACGAGTAATCTACCGGTCCTAAGCAGGGCAGATCACTAACAACCGACATCTTCCTGCCAGACATTTGCTCTAGTATTCAGATATGTTATTTTTTCAGAGAGGGCTTTTCAGGGTTGAGAGCGCCTTCACCCTTTACAACTTTTCCCTGGACAAACAATAATGCTGCAAAAATCATGAGACATATGAACTTCTACTAGGTACTGACCTACAAACCGGTAGCTTTCTTTTATTCACAAACTACACGTCAATATGAGTCTGTCTACATACTGAATGGCATTCTTTTCTTTCTCCAATGTGAGGCATTGTCCTAGATGTTAGCTTGGCATACCCGACCAAGTTTGCGCAATGTCTTTCTTTGAAAAACAGTGAATGGAACCGGCCAACTATTTGTCTTCATAGTGCTGACTCATTTGTGAAATATGCATGCATCAATCATAAATATGCATGCACCAGTCGTGAATATGCATGCATCATCGTGAATATGCAATTTATGAACAGGGTTGTGCATAACCGTGTAATGAGGTACTCGAGTACACCCATAGGCTTAAAGGCGAATACTCGAATACTCGGACGCCATGATTTCTTAATAAATTTTTAAAACTTTTTTATTTATTTTTATTTATTTTTATTTTATTTTTTTATTTTTTTTGTCCAACACCATACAACGAAGGTTCGTCTCCGAAAACCCACGCAATTTTACTTCAAGTTGATGTTGAAAGCGCCGATTTGTGCTTTTGAAATTTTCACAAATAATAGAAACAACGTTATTTTTAAAACTAAAGATGACAGACAAATATTCCTCCAAGTCCAAACAAAAATCCAGAGATTTGGTCCCAGTTTCTGAGTGGTGAGTTGACGCATCCTTTAATAACTCATTGTAATCAATCTATTTTTTAACCAATATATATCACCATGAATATTTCTTTCCATCAAACATTCCCTCCCACTTAAAAATCATGATGCGTTGTAAGTGCATCGTCTTCAATCATCCACAGCAAGACCCACAAGACGCTTTGTAATTTTACTTTCAGATCGCTCTAATCGACTAATCACCCCCTAAACTAGGAAGTCCCATCAATTCTACATATAGGTCAATCACAGCTAATTAATTAGCCGGACTAGGGACCTGCGTAAACAGTCTCGTCTCTGGGTCGTCAGGAGGGAAACGCTTCTCAAATTTCCCGTCATCCTATAGACTAGCTGTGGTAGGTGACCACCTCCTGGGGGTCAGGGCAATATTTTAACCCAGTAGCCTACAATAATACGTATGTAACTACCTACATTGTACATGTACATGTATAAGCAGGAGAAAATATCAACTTGTACCTTTACTTGTAAAAAAGAATTGTTCTTGAGCATTGCCTTTCAGTTCTAATGTACATGTATATGTACATTGTACAGTGAAACCTGTCTATAAAGACCACCCAAGGGAGACAAGAAAAGTGGTCTTTATAGGCAGGTGGTCTTTATGTACAGGTTTCTTTAGTACATGTTTCAATGAGAAACCATTTTCAAGGAAACAAAAAATGTGGTCTTTGTAGACAGGTGGTCTTTCTTTACAGGTGGTCACTACGGCAGGTTTGACTGTACCAATTTGAACTCATGGTGCAAACTTGTGAGGATGTGGAGTGCATAGATGTAGTAGAAGAGGAAAACAAAGGAGGAACACATACATGGCGAGCATTGACTAAAGACCAGAGAGGCAGAGAAGAATATTGAAAATAGGAAGAGGAGAAAGAAAAAAAGACAACCCAAATTGAGAGAGACACACTTTCATCATGACATGTGAAAACAGATGCAGAGAGGAATATGCCGCAGGTTCAAGACCGGTAGCCATTGAGGTGATTCCTGTGCAACTCTTCAACGATACGCTAGAGTAGCACACACAGCATACCCCCAGTGGAGTCACATCCTTGACGGTATCAAGCTACGACTTGAGAGCGCCTCCGTGATAACCATTCATGATTAGGAAGTCGCAATATCCAGTCTAAACGACGTGATCTACTTTCATGCACTGGTGCTCTAACTAATGAATACCCAGAAACAAAGAAGAAGGATTACCGGTAATGCTTTCTGGTAGCACATGCTCTACACTTAATCAACCTACTGTATGAATAAAAAAACAGGAGAATGGAGAGTGAATGGGTCGAGATGGATTCGCTTGTGGTTCTTACAGTATATCCTATGGGGGAAAAAAGGGTGTTAAGTACCAGTGACAAAAAATAGAAATATAAATTATTGGCAGAAAGCAATTTAGCCTTGGAGAGTTCTTGACAACTGAAATTTAAAAAAGTAAAAGTCACTATGAGAAATTTCCACCTTTACAATTGCAACTACCGCAAGTTCTAAAAGTGAGCCCCTGAACCAAAAATGCATTAACGCTGAGTAATAGAATAGGAGTTACTGCCCCTTCTGGCTATCTGCAGATAGATGTAGATCTCCAGATGATCTGTGACACTGTGGTGGACCATTCCTAAATCACTACTGAAGAAAAGCTTCTTGTACAGTTTACATCCATGCAATCTCTCCTTCTAATCTGTAATCTGATCTGTAGTATGACACCCTCGCAAGGTGAATTTTCAAATTCAAAATTTGATTATTTTCTCAAAGACAATCAATGGGAGGTTTGTTGTCTTTGGCTCATAAATTTGACAGATTTTCTACCTAAATTGTCAAATTTAGACATTTGATTCTCGCTTCTGGAACATGTGTGAAATTTGAGGGGCCAACTGAAGAATTTGGTACATCAAATCAATGATGTACCTTAATGGCCTCTCCACTGACATCTAGTGGTCAGTTAGATGACCCTAGATGACCTGGGATGACCCGACCTGATCCTGAGGTCAAGTTCAGGAGGATATGGTTTTCCCATTTGTGTTCTGTTGGGTGGTCATTGATTTATTCTCCGGTCTTCACTCTATGAAAAACAAATTCAATTTCTTCTCTATTTCCAAAACCTTTCAAAACTTCTCTGGCTTGTCAAAGGTGCACAGGACATAGCAACAACTGTAGGACTGCCCACTAAAGTCAATGAACACTGAATTCTCTATTTACATGGACTATCAAAAGCAATCAAAACTCATGGAAGAAAACAGCATAAGGCATAGACAATTCCTGGAATGAAGAGCAAATCATGCAGCATATGCAGAGTTCTCAATTTTCAATACTGTACAGAAAAATGACCATCCAAGTACCATTAATGAATTTTGCTAGATTCTGTTACATCAATCTTTAAGGGATACCCGTTTTTTTTTTTAACCTATTCCTCTGAAAAAAGACTCAGATAGTTTACAGAGCCTAAATCAGGCAAAAGCCTAAAAACTTGCATCCCTGATTCTTTTTGCCCTACTCCCTAAAACAAGGCTATGCTAGAGAATGCAGAATTGAAGCATATGTGTGATCAGAGCTTGTCTCTGGTAGGTGTCTCTTCATCCGCCCCCCTGCTACGACCTCTCGCCTGTCGGCCAGTCTTCAGATCCCACAAGCCTTTTACGAACGATGGGAAAATAGAAAGTGACATTTGGAGACATAAATCTATTCCCTAACTAGACGAGAAGTGGAGAGGTGATCTAGATTTTTTTTCACTCATCGTTTTTTTCCTTTTTCCCATCGTAGCCGGGTGTGCCGGGATGGTGGACCTAATGTGTGGGAATATCGCCATGTGAATCCAAACAAATTGATGGAATTTGAGAAATGCAAGCACCTCCTCATTTATTGTTTCTCATAATTTGGTATACACAGTAGGTGAAATACACACACAAACACACACATGTTGGAATCTGTGTGTGAATTAATGTTTTGATAGCAATGCTGTTGGTCATGTTAGAGATACACTGATATTTTAATACTCTGAATTTGTACCCAAACTTGTTGACAAAACATGTCAATTTCATACTGTTTGAATGACAAGCAAGCCCGATGACAACATCTACTATTAAAGCAAAGAGGGCAAGAATGATACAAAACAAAGGAGAGCAAGAATGATACAAAATAAAGTATAGCAAGAATGATACAAAACAAAGGAGAACAAGAATGATACAAAACAAAGGAGAGCAAGAATGATACAAAACAAAGGAGAACAAGAATGATACAAAACAAAGGAGAGCAAGAATGATACAAAACAAATGAGAGCAAGAATGATACAAAACAAAGGAGAGCAAGAATGATACAAAACAAAGGAGAGCAAGAATGATACAAAACAAAGGAGAACAAGAATGATACAAAACAAAGGAGAGCAAGAATGATACAAAACAAAGGAGAGCAAGAATGATACAAAACAAAGGAGAGCAAGAATGATACAAAACAAAGGAGAACAAGAATGATACAAAACAAAGGAGAGCAAGAATGATACAAAACAAAGGAGAGCAAGAATGATACAAAACAAAGTATAGAAAAAAAATTTATGTAAGGAAACAGAGAGACAGAATGATAGAGAGAGGGGGAGAGTTAGAGAAAGAGGGAAGGAGGGAGAGGGAGAGGGGAGTGTGAGGGGAGGGGGTGTGAGGGGAGAGGGAGAGGGGAGTGTGAGGGGAGAAGGAGTGCTAGGGGGAGAGAGGAAGGGGAGAATGAAAGTGAGAGAGAGAGAGAGAGGGGTGAGAGGCAGAAAGATAGACACACAATTTAGGGGGAGAGAGAGAGAGAGAGAGAAATGGGGGCGGACTTAAAGTACAAGTCCACTCCAAAAATAACTTACTTTCAATAGAAGCAGAAAAATCAGACAAACCAATCAAAAAAGGTTCGAGCAAATCGAATAACTAATAAGAAAGTTATGATTTTTGAAAAGTATGTAAAACTATCGAACAATGGAAATCACTACACAATTTGCCAATTTGGTTATCAGTTTGTGACATCATGTCCTCACTATTTGTCAATTGCTAAAACTAAAACATTCCAACAAAAGAACATTAAACCATTGACTGTACCAAAACTCTGCAAAAATGCACAAGTATCCCTTAAAGTTTCTCAAAATCAAGCAATAATCTTACCTCATACTTGTTCAAGATATTGAATATGACAGTTAATGTGTCTTGTTCTTTCCAGCTTTTAAGACAAAAGACATACCATCCATTGCAATGAGATATATGAAAATTTGAAATGTGATTCCATCTCAGAACCTTTCCCCCTCCCCATGAAAGGACTTTCATTTCTTTGTTCCAATGGTGGTGATTTCGAAGAATGGCATGCTAAAAATGGCATCTCTCCCATTTCTACTTTCGTTTTCAAAACCACATCGGCATCTGGGTGGCTGATGTAACAAAGGGACAATGACATCAGCATGGGCAAGCAAAGAAAGAATATACTGTGTCACTGAGAGCTAGAAGGTCATTGACTCATATGTTTCTATGATGTACAGTGTACAAAATTGTAGTTAACGACTTTATGGCTCTTACTGGACAATATGAGAAAGTCATACTATTTTGTGAGTCTATAAAACAGGCCTGCACTGTGTTTCAAATTTTTTTAACTGAAATACAAGTACACCCCTGTCAACCTTTCAAAGCAAAGTAGGAATCATTCAAGGCAAAATTAGGAATACAGTCATTTTGTATACTTTTTTAAATAAAAGTTTTCATAAAAAAGAGGAGTCTAGGATTCATAACATTAGCTTAAGGGCTAAAAAGTAGAAATTATTCCTCCAAGGCTCCAAAATAGGAATGGTTGGTAGCTCTGAAGGTGACATTCAGCATGAGTTTCATACACAAATTTAATTGAGGCAAGATCATACCATTTTCCCCCTCTTCCAATTTGGCAAGCAAAAATTACTGTGAACAAATGCCTCATTTAAAGCACTTATTTTCATATATTTTAACCAACAATTGCAGTGAGATGACATCCAAAAGAAAAATATTACAGAGAAGGCTTTCAAATGGTAAGCAGTCTATCTTTATATTCAGAATCATATTAGTTTCCAGAAATAATCTAGTACACTTAAAACGTCGCATCCCCTCCCTCACAGTTTTTCTATTTATATCCCCCTTTTTTTATTGTTTCATCCATAAATGTTGGGTGTTGGTTTCCAAGAAATAATCATGATTCCGTAAAAGCCCATCTGTTCCACGGCGTAGTCACGATGGTCTATATATTCAGCTCCTTCTACATGTACAGGTACGTAGCTATTTTCAGTAATCATATGAAGGTAAATTTATATTGATTATTAATTTTACAGATATACAGTGTACATGTATATGTATATTTCTTCTATTTGGTTCATGACGAGTGCACACGATGGCAAATATTTGAACAACATATCCGGCATATTTTTCTGAGGAGTCGAATAATAGTGAATGATTTTTTTCTTTTAATAATTAGAATAGATTGATTTGGCAGTCTTTGCCAGCCAACAGAGTACTCTACATGCACATGTACTTCAGAGTTGTGTACACACTGGTCTGGATGTTAGATGTGATCATATCTAAAAATATATATATGACTGTGTAAATATCATCACATTATAAATGTATGATGGTATTTTAGAATTTATATTTGTTCAATTTCTAGAAAGGCATAATATTTCCAAACAAGCAAAAAAATACTGGTACAGTAGGCTGCATGAAACATAGATGTACATGTACATGTACATGTATTCAGTCAGCTCTGGTGACAGTCCATACCCAAATAGCCTATGCCTAAAATACATCAAACTCTACCACACAGGTAAACTAGAGAGATGTTTCTTTTTCTACATCATTCCCATTAATTAGCCTCTTCTTACTCATACTTCCTTGATGCAGCCCTCTATTTACCCCCCCCCCCACCCCCTCCAAAAAAAAATTGATGTACATCAGACTTTCAAGTATACTGAAAAATTAGAGAGAACTGTAGAGTTCTTTCTCTCCATCCTTTTCCCCAGCGTCATGTTCCATTCTATTCTCCTCTTGCACCCTTCTGTTACCAAACCCCAATCCTGCCTGATGTGTACCAGACTCCCACCACCAAACTCAAAAAGTCATAGGGGTGAAGAGTTACACCCCTGTACATGAGCCCTATCCCTTATACCCTCACATCTTTGTTTTTTACTTTGTCTGGCAATGTCTTATTTCCTTGTTACATCTACATGTACATGTACATACTGTACATCGTACCTTCCTCTTGCACCCTTCTACCGACCCCTCCCATTCCTGCCTAATGTACACCATACCTCCACCATACCTCCACCAATACACTAAAGATTGAAAGGGTGTAGAGTTACACCCCTCTACAGGAGACCGATCCCTCAGCTCTTTGTTTTCTTTCTGTCTGGCAATGCCTTATTTCCTTGTTACACCTGCATACCATTCTGCACAGGTGAGCATCTATTTTTAGCTCTGAGGCACTTTGGTAACTGGGGTCAATGTATTATTCCTACCAGGGCACTGCTAAATTATTGGGGGGTGGGCTCGCATGAAAGTGCACATTTGCACTGGTTTACTGTAAAACTAGGAATTTCCTGTTCATGAAATGTTCACAAATTTCTTGCCAATAAAATGGCCATCCTTGCCAATCCCTAAATTTTTCTGGCTTTACAGTACATGTATTTGAAAAGGAACAATCCATATATTTATTACTGATTAAAATATCAAAAGATGCCTGAAATCTTTCCATCTTTCCATGTTACTATATGTCGTTTACGATAGGCCTCTAGCAATAAACAGGCTTACTATCATATTCATATTTATGGATGTTTCTTTCCTTGGGACCTAGTGACGAGTTATTCCAGGAACATGTTATTAATGAATGAACTACAATACTTGGAATCCAGTCTGCATACATTACTTGTTGCTATGTCGGGCAAGCCTCAGGCAAGCTTCCAGGTTGTCAAGAACAACCTTTGTTTAAAAAGTATGCATAAGACTTGAATATGTTAGTACCCGGTTGGCAAAGCACTACCACACAGAGAACGGTTGAAATCTGTGCATGTGCACTCGCAATGATCTCATACTACCCAATAGGGGGCAAACAAATGTTAAGTGTAAAATTCTTTCTTTTCCAAATCGTCAAATAATAACCCCATTTTTCAATTACTAGGCTAATTCCTTCAAAACAGATTTGCAGACGTGAATGAGATCAACAAAACATGGCGGAATGTCTTTGTTCGCCCCACTTCAAACTTCTCAAAAGATAGACTTGGGACCCTACTCACAAACAAAACAGAGTTTTAAACTCCAAGACCTAGAGATTTTCTGAAGGGGTGTCAGGGGTCAAATACATACTTCATCGTTGATGTCGGCTGGAATGTTATTATCAATGAGGGGTCGATGAGTCATGTAGCATGCAGGTATGTGCTTTTCACACATTCATGTTATGTAGATTTCATGGTAGGTTTCACACATTCATGTCAATGTACATGTTTATTTCATGGTAGGTTCCCTTTTGTGAGGTATATTATACAGTGACTCAAATGGACAGAATCTGGAGAAGTTTTTTTGAGGAGAATGAAATAGTTTTTTCCTAGTCAAAATAGCAATGCAAAATGCTCCTTATTATCTCTTTTTAATACTAAGCCCCTTTTTGACCCGACCTGCTTGCCACCTGTGCCATCCATCCTACAGAGTTTGATTCTTTCTCTTTTTCCGAAGCCTGCCAGTCAGGAAGAATGCTTCTACTGCAAAGACACAACATAAATCTGACCTCTTGCGCACACGGTATTAAGTATTGAATGAATCCGACTTCATTCAAGCGTGGGTCGATTCTTGTCTGCGCCCTTTATCTGTCTTCATGTCCCAGAAACCGATAGGATTACTTCAGCTCTGCTAACTTTTATCGCCTTGTTCTATTATCCCCCTATCAAAACCCTACCTCTTTTACATTTCAAATGATGCTACGCAGACATGTTTGGAGGTCACTTTGGTAATGCGTGCTTGCCAATGTTGAGTAGGAATGGCAGTTATTCGTCATTTGGTCCTCATTGATTTTTCAAAGAATTTCAAGGAAATCATTCGATTTCAGAATTCAGAATAAACAATATTGTCTCATGAATTAGACAGCCTCAAATAAATTGGCATGTTGGCAAATACTGAAAACAAATAAAATAAATTCTCATGATGGATTTGTGTCTGGGATAAACCGACTAAAGCCTATAGAAAATGCGACTAGCATTTCTTTTTTCACGAAGCATGGGCTTTAAAAAAAAATCTAGATTGTAATGTGGTTACGTACTTGTACAGGTACTAATCACAAAATCTTTTATTTCCAGTACATGTATATGTGTAGTTGGTAGTTAGCACAATGCATTTCTTATCAGGACAATATATCAATGGCCATTAGTCGGTTATTCTTTTGATTCTCGCGATACGATTCAGCCACGAAAAATCATCACAATCAACTGGCCGTCCATTTGCACCAGTCGGAAACACGCTTCTGTGCTCCATTTGCTGGCACAATTCACTCCGTCCTTTGGAATAACAACACTTTTATTTCTCTTTAGACAAACCATCGTTTTTATCAAGAGTATCGGCTCAATTAGCCTATTTTTTCAGCAATTGTCAGTGCCTTCATCACAGCTGATAACGATCAATGCACGCACTGTGTGTTGTTGGTCGTGTTTCCCATTGGCACTCTGAATGACCTATAAAATCAGACAATCTACAGATTATTTTTTTTGTTCCAGAAAACTCTTTAGGGATTTACTCAAGTACAATCAAGGTTCTAGTTTCTCTAAAAAAACATAAAATAATTGGAGTTGGATTATTCTGTTTTTTTTTTCGAGTTGTGCGCATTAGCAGAGAAGCAGGCAGAGTCCCTTGAAGAACCAGAGTAATTCACTGGAGTTTTAAGAGCGAGCATTTACTGTACATGTAGCAAAAACCAGTGGAGTTTCGGCCTGGGTTTTAAAACAAAAAACACAATCCAGAGGTGAGATTTTATTTTATTTTATTCGGTTTTCCTGTTTATGGGCAGTTGTCTAGCAACTTCTGACAAAATTCCAGAATGTGACTTGTAGTGTCAAAGCCCCAACTGTCATTATGTCATGAAAGAATTGTAGGAAGTGCAAATCAGAATAATAAAGGGGAAAATGTATGTTTTGAATGGTGGAGTTTTATCGGATAGATGGTGGACGGGTTCAAATATGCAAATGAGCACATTAAAGAACCACACGATTAATACCTGAATCGCTCCAAAAACCACCGAAGATCGTAACCTGGATTAACCAGGTATATCCAAGCAAGAACATTAGTGTTGGAGAAACGGCCTAAAAATGTTCTCTGGACAATGGGGGTAATGACACAGTGTCTCGTGAAACATTCACAATCAGACAAGTTAGATTTGCATTTAGAAAGTTTTGGAGTGATGGTGAAAACACAACCCAACAAGACAGAACGTACAATCTTTGAACAAAATATCTATCCACAAGTTGTTTTGAGATACTAAAAACAAGCCACAATACACGCACAGGAATATGTATGTATGATCAGCACTCAGCAGGCCTGTAAATACTGAAATATTTAAGTTCACAATTTTTAATAAGGATAGAAGGATAGTGAAAACAATCCCAAAATTGAGATACAACAAAATTCTTCACACTTCTAAAACATAAGTTCTACAGCATACATGTACAAGTACGTATGGGGGAAATTACACAACTACTCCAAAAAGCTCGACAAAACAACCCTTTTTTCACATCCGATGGTTCGAGGGGTAGTCACAACATAAAACTCTGGCAGACAATATTCATAAAAGAACTGGTGGCTACCGGTATCATTCCAGTCTGTTGGGGTATTACAGTACATGTGATTTATCTGTTTACTTCTTGGAGAGTAGTGAGTATCAGCACGTTCAGACTGTAGGAAATTTGTACAAAACTTGTATAAAGAAACGTTTTATAACACATCATAGTACGGTAAATCTCCGTGTATAAGGCGCACCCCTTTTTTTTAAAGATTTTTTTTTTTTCCAGGTCTGTGTTAAAAAACCCACACGGGGAAGGTCTTTCATTTAACTGCGAGGTGCAGTTTGTGGCGCCGATTTGTGCTTGTGAACTTGTCACAAATAATAGGAACAATGTCGTTTTTTAGAAGATCATTAATGTAAATTAAAACAGTAGAGGACCTAGGATAGGACCTTGTGGTATGCCATGTGTAATAGAAGAAAAATTGGAGGAATTATTATAAACTACATATTGACATCTATTAGAAAGATTACTTTCAAACCAAGATGACAGACAAATTTGAGTGTTGTTCTAGTTTCTGAGTGGTGAGTCAACACACTGATTACTGAGCTTTTTTTTTTTTTGTACCTGTGTATAAGACGCACCCCCGACTTTCAAATTTTTTCGGCGGCAAAAAAGTGCGCCTTATACACGGAGATTTACGGTATAGTGAAAGGAGGGTACAGACCAGAGAACAACATCATACAATATATTCTTCCAAACTAGTTTCTTGAACTTTCTTCATATGAAACGTTGTATGAAGGGTTCAATTGACATGACAGCTGGCTGATCATCGGTGCACGTTCACGAGAAGCCCCGCCCAGTGATACAATATTTCTCTATCAAGTTTTTATTTGAAAAATAGGTGTGAAATATGCATTTTTCGCTGTACAACGTTTCATTAAACGTTTCTTTAAACAATGAATTCTAGTAGGCTGAATGCAAGAATGTTATGTCTAGGTTGTATGTAAATAAAATATGATCTCATCAGGACATGCCTGCACATACACATGTACCAGACCAAAACCATTGCATGTCCGTAAACACATATATTCCTGGGAATTGAGAAGCAACAAATGTTGGTAATTAACCACAGTGATTAAGCCAAATGCAGGATACAGTTTAACTTATGATATCATGTAATGCTCTAGTTCTTTTATTCTGCTTATTTGTAATTAGCTGTAGAAATTGGGGCATAACAACCACAAACAATTCAAGGATTGTTTAAATTTTTGATGAGTTCTACAATTTTCCTTCATGATTTTCAAGCTGCTTTGTCACCAATAAGGACTGTTGAGTTATTTTTAAATGGAACTCATTTCCTAAGAATCTACTTTTTGCCATTTTAGCGATGTTTTTGCATTATCTTGTAACCTTGAATGTATTAACTAGCTAATAAAAAATGAGCCCCTTTCTGTTGCACTAAGTAAGAAAGTTTTAAAGCAACACATGTAAATTGGCAATTTTCCTGTTCTTTTTTAAATGTTCATACATACAGGTCCATGCAATATAAAGTTTATTTGTGTTTTAACATGAGAATTGAGATTTAAAGCAGGGAAAAAATTAATATTTATTTTTCGGGGGCTACTTTTCAAGCTTGCCTGCATAAAAATAACACTCTAAAATTTGTTTTGCATTGAACTCTATGCAAATTTACAGGGGCTCTTTTCTGATTTTCGGGGGCTCTTTCGATTATGACCCCCGTTAATTTTTTTCACTGATTTAAAGTAAAATCTAATCATGTCATTTTGAGGAGGCGAAGGTGATTCTTTAGGACCTCGTGGGAAATTATGTACCTGTTCCTGTTAACAGATTTCAAACAAATGTTGAAAATGGAAATACATGAAATGAGCAGTAAAAGTGGCATCTAAACTAAAATAACTGGTGACATACAAAACCAAAACTCTAACCTTAAAATGTTGTGTTTTGGTAAAGACTACTTTTGTTTCACAGAAAAATATGCTTTCATGAATTGCATATTTCACTTTTGTAATTCCATATTTCATGGCAAGAAATTTTCATAAATCCAAAAAAATTGTGAAAGTTTCATTCCTGTAAAATATCTGGGTTTTTTTACAGAAGGAATTTAACTTTTAAATACTTAAAGGCCTAAAAGTACCCAGAAGTTAATGTTCAAATGAGGAATAAAATTTGAAACATACCAACTGGCAATTTGTCATTGTTGTTGTTGTTGTTGGGTTTCTTGGGGATAGGGCTGGTGAGCTGGACAGTGGAGTCGCCGCACTGCACCATGTTTTCGGTTTCTGACGGTTCCAAACGAGCCAGCAATATCTGCCGGAGATCATAGCTCAAGAACTCCGGATCAACTCGATGTGTCGCGATGGAAGGCAATTTAGAGAAGTGCGGAATAGTATCTCTGCTGATGCTTGTTTACAAGTTTAAGCACGAAATAAAAGAAACGGAAGACGCTTAATATATTCTGTTCCACAAGGCTTGATATCACTCTGTTTTAATCGTAAAGGCATTTCTCCGGTGCAAGTCCATAGTTCGTTTACAGTGTTTGACTACGTAATCCTCCATAATAACGTTCTTGCCATCTCATACAGAACATGAAGATGGACATGTAGGAACTCACTATAAACGTTCCAAGTTATCTATGGAATGAAACTTTGTTTGACGTTGAAGTCGAACTCCATATTGGCTTGAATTTTCAGCTGTCCCTCCTCTACCGAAGACCCTTGAAAACAAATAACATTCTTTGTCATTCAAATGACTATTGCATTGATCAGGTCGAACAACCAATGAATAAATGTAATGAAATCTATAGAGTTAGCTGTATGATTAATGCCACGGGGCATCAGAGAAATATAAAAATCAAACACGAATAACAGCTCTGTTGTTAATAAAATCCTGACACTGGATAATTCTGCGAAATTTTATTACAGCTTACATGTATATCATTGAGCTTGTTTAATTCAAAATATACAACGCGTTCACATCAGCATGCAATGTTGAGAATGTAAACACTGCTTCTATTTAAGATTCCAATGTATTGGCACGATGAGGGTGCATTCACATTCAGTCGTTACAATAATCCTGTCTAAAAATCCAACAGTGCAGTAACATGTTCTCTGCGCAATCAATGAAGATTGGACCTCATAATCATCCAATAGGCCACATCCATTCATAGGTAATAAACGGAGAACGATGTGGTGCGATAGCGAGGCCAGGCGGCGCAGAAGAGGTCGTGATAAGCTACTATTAAATGTGATCAGCGGTTAGGCATCGGGACGTTATGTTCGTGTATCGGCCAAGCCTCGCAGAAGCGTTGGATCTAATTTGCTCGTGATTAATCCAGACTGGCATGTTCTGATTATCCATATCACGTTTACCAGGGTCACTTGGCAGCGGGGAAAGCGATCCGGGCACGGCGCGAGAAAAGTACAAGCCCGGACGACATTGGCGATCCGTGCCGATCACTAAATAACCGGTGAGGATACCCCTAAACGCGAGGCATATTAGAGAGAGAGTCGTTCCATTGCATCTATGGCAAGACACAGTTCAACAGCCATGATTTGAATTAAATATCCATGAAAATCTGATCCTCAATTCAATCTGCAGGGTGAGAGTGATTATTTCCTAATGATGAATATAGAATCCAATTACCAGCTTGCAAGCATTGTCCTGTATATGCCACAATGATGTGCAAATGCAGGCACGACAAACACTTGATCGGTCCCTGCCAGCCGGCGTTGAGTGTTACAGCCGAGCAGATACACAGATCTCCCCCTATACATTCAGAGCTCTTACACTCTGTGATGAGAAGCTGGAGGAGAAGAACAGAGCGGGGGAGAGATAGAGAGTGGGCGTGCAGGGCCGATGTTTATGTCCAGTCCGATATAATAGCTCAAGCTCCGTGAGAGATTGAAAGCACACTAGCTAGCTAGGAGCATTTCGATTGTCTGTCTGTCTGTCTATCGTTGGGGTTGCTCCCGCCACCACCGTCCGTATGCTGTATGGTCCTGTATACCCTCTCACAGTGCACAAACTGAAGGTCATACTTAGCTTGGCTACAAATTGGATTAGCTAGGAGGCTGTCGTTGTTAACACTTTAGTCTCCCTACGCTCGCTCTCTCATCAGATAAACCAAATCTGCCGGTAGGGCTACAGAGAGTGCAGACGGTGCTGCAGCAGGAGCACCATACCATAACAATGTTTCAGTTTGGAGTGCCTTCTGGTGAGGGTGAAAAGGTCCCTCTGCAGTCTGGCTGTCAGAGCCCAGGTAGTTCCAGCTGACAGCTCTAAATGGTTAATCCCTTCCCTGGGGGGTGGGCCCAGCCAGAGTTAATCCAATGAACCAAATTAGCTAATCCCTTTACCAGTCAACACTAACAGACACAACAAGGGCCTGATATCTCTGGATTGGTCTGTTCCTTTCATCCCAGGGGCAAGAAAGATCACATCACCTGGCGATGTCACAGGCTCAGAAAAACTATCCAACTAGGTTAATAACATCCGATCACGATATATCCTCTCTTGGGAGATTGAAAACTTGAGACTGGGATCCGTAACTTCTTCATGCAAACTTGCACACTCAATGTCACCCAGTATTGACCCGAAGAAAGAAGGGATTTTTCCTTGTTTGTTTAAAAACACCACATGTGTTGCTTGTCCCACGATAATTACGGCCTACTCCCAAACAATAACACAGAAATAGCATCCCAGCCCACTCGTAGGCGTTTGATTGCTACTAAATGCGTCAAGATGCGTCTAAATATAACCCTACTTATCTCAAGCAGTAATGATATCAATCGCTTGAGTCAACATTGAATGCCTGACTAGTGAAGGAAATAAAGACACACAATTTCCATTCACTTCATTGTGATCGAAATTATTCAAAGAAGGAAAACAAAATTGTTTTCTCTTGATTGTTTATTAACATGCGAGACTTGGAAGTCCTCATCAACAGCATTCGAAATATTTCTTTTCAACTTCTGAGCAGTCATCAAATATACATGTCGTGATTACCGTCCCCACGAAGGAAGGATTCAACTTCCTCTCGCAAAGTTGTTTTGTGTGAGGTACATGTATAGTACATGTACATGTTCCTCACGTTTTAGCGATGTTATTAAAAGTGACAGAATCAATGTGCAGGCGAGAAACCACGCTTACATACATGAAAGTGAAATTATCAATTATTCCGGGCACGTGACTAACGAAGCAAGATTATTTGAAAATCAGACAATTAGAGATATAGTCCCGCCATGCACATTTCACTGAACTTCAAACATGTATTTTCATGCACACAGGACAAGTTGGCCCTATAAATAGTAATATTAATATCATGTATTTTGAACCTTTCATGGACTTTGGTTTCATTCACTCGCTCTCTCACTCTCTCTCTATCTATCTATCTCTACCTCTCTCACTCTTTCTCTTTCAGCCTCTCATTATGAACAGACAATCATCGTACTGTACATGTCCTGGCCTGTCATGACTACAACACACATAGTGTACATGACTACATGTACATCTGTAATTTACATGAGGAAATATACACACACACACAAGTTGCAGCATGTTCTTTGCATAGGGGGGCCTAACGGTTGTAAACACCAGTCATAATACAGAGCTAGACAGTCCGATCGGGCAGTCACCAACACTGCTCGCACTCCCTCTGGGCAGATCAATACCAGGGTACATTAGATTGAGCAGGGAGGTGGGAGTTACAAGGAGTGGAAACTCGAATTGACGATACCCTAGGGTATTTTTCGTTGGATTAAAACTAATCCAATGGCTGGAAATAGCAATGATCAATCTGTCACACACAGCGATTTCAAAGCCACCGAGCTAATGGTTATGCAAGGTTACGTAAGAGTAAGCCCTTTTCCAGCGCTGACTTGTAAACAAATGCGAGAGCGAGGTCATTCTGCTCACTTTGAGGTTCCATGCGCCGTGCCGACTTTTAAGCGTTCTCCCACCTCCCCAGCTCATCGCCCTTTTAGGCAAAGACGCACGAAAAGCTATATCAACGCTTTATGGCTGCGCAGTGGTCGCTGGTTAACTCTACACGTGCGCATTACGGTTCTAAACAAAAGTATTCTTCCAGCAGTATTCGAGTCTTTGTTTCAGCGAAATCGGTCAAGAAATAACGATAATACGATGGGAGTACGATTATTTTATGAAATTTATACATAAATATGAGATATGGAATGCCTATAACTTCCGACAAAAAGTGCACATTGATTCATTTTCGATCGAAAAGAACAGACTTCAATCTTGCAACTGGTTTTAGTCCCATGCATGTGTTCCTGCGTGTTTTTTTTCGTGATTTTTTTTAATTCACACAAATTTCGAAAAATCCAAAGATTCTCGGGTTTCTACCGGAAGTAAAGATATTCTCGTGCATATCGATCGATAAAGTGTTATTTACAGGAACACAGAGAGTGCCTATTGATTCGGGAGGTATAATGAGTAAATAACTTGTCTTGACCTAGACCGAAGATTTCTGTCTCTTTCGTTCGTTAGCCTCTGATTTGGGTAGGGTCGGCTCCTCTGTTTAGAGACAGAAGCCGACCATAGCGACTGCATTGCAAACTACTGCTCGCGTCCGAGCAGTAAACTTATTCCCAAAATACTACATTTTACCCAATGCATATCCGATGCATTTATTATTGTAAATTAGGCCTAGGCTAAACTACATCGGTTCCACTTACCAGATTGACTGTATGATGCGTTTAAGGGTCTTTTTCCGGATTTTCATCGCGAAAATGAGCTCCGTGTTGAAATTCTTGCTTACTGCGATGGAAGGAAGATGACGTCATCCATTGACAGTAACAGTTTAAAATACGGCTGCAAGAATTTCAGCACGGAGCTCATTTTCGGCGATGAAAATCCGGAAAAAAAGACTCTTAAACGCATCATACAGTCAATCTGGTAAGGTAAAATGTAGTATTTTGGGCATAAGTTTACTGCTCGGACGAGCAGTAGTTAATCAATGCAGTCGCTATGGTCGGCTTCTGTCTCTTAAGAGAGGAGCCGACCCTACCCAAATCAGAGGCTAACGAACGAAAGAGACATAAATCTTCGGTCTAGTCTTGACCTAGAGTTTACTTGACAAGAAAAACTAATACAAAAATCAAATAATATATATTATACAGTCGGTCAATTAGTCTCTAGAAAACAACAACAGTAATGAAAATGCTGTAATGATGATGGTAGTAATAACAACAAGGTGGAACTTGGATTCGAGTTGGACTCTTCAAAGTTCCAGCTTGCTGGTTATTTGTAACTCCCACCTCCTAGGCCCTGGCCCTGCATGTTTGCACTACGCTACACTCGACCTGACTTCCGGGTTAGCGCTGTCACTCATCAGCGATGCTCGATTTACGAGTGCTGCTGGTGCGCGGCAGTAATTTGATAATCTAAAAAAACACTGCGTTGTGTCGGCTTGACGCATGGGATCAAAGGGACAGCTTCGACTTTCCACTCCTTGTAACTCCCACCTCCCTGGATTGAGGGATAGGGCTGAGTGGAAGGGGGTGCCCTAAGGGGATCGAGGGTGGTGGAATAGCACTGGGCATGGGGAAATTCAACCCCCTGGAGGGGCGAGTTCAGGCTCCCTTACAAATTCCATACTAACCCCCTCCTTTCAATCCTTAAGTTCGTTGCACTCGAAGATAGAAAGTCTCTCTGCATATTCTATGTGAGGGCAATGTAGAGATTTCAGAATTGACATGATATAAGCACAAAAATTACATGCTTTAGATAAAACTGCTAGAAAAACAATATGGATGCATTTTGTGCATCATCCATTTTATCAATTTATTTAAATTACACCGATGTCTAGTCTGTCAGCCGACTGGTGCAGAAAGTTGAGATTAAATAGGCCAACATTCCCTTTTTTCCCCTACATTTATTTGAAAATAGCTTTCCCAACGGGCACCAAAAAACCCGAGAAGCATCTCTGATGATGATATTTAAGAAGCGGGAGACAGGGCATCATAGTATGCCTATAAGAGGAGCCATCCCTAAATCCTACTTGGATATCTCCATTCTCCAGACAGGGGTGGTCATCTTGATCCAGTCAGAGGGACTGACCTAAAAGTTTGTTCCCCTGCAATTGTCACCCACACACACACACACATCCATCTTGATGGCGTATTTTCTGAGGGTCGGTGTTTACATTCTCAAAACGTACGTACTTCCTATATTTACACGATTCGGTCGTCTGCTATATGCGCAGCTATTTCTCGTGACCGAGAGTAAGCAACGAGACATTGAACTGATCCAATGCTAACACATGCTAGCATCATTGATCTACATCTATGATGTATCATATGGGTTGATTACAAGTAAATAGATCTACAATGGTTTCCACAAAATGCATACCTGCCAAAGTAAAAATTAGGAATACAGTCATTTTGTATAATTTTTCCATAGAAGTTTTCAGAAAAGAGAGGAATCTAGGATTCATAAATCATAATATTAGCTTAAGGGCTCCAAAAAAGTAGGAATCATTCCTCCAAAATAGGGATGGATGGCAGGTATGAAAATGTCACAAACGTTTCACTCTAATTTTATTCACCCCCCTGCACCATGTTTGGTCCAGTGTTCAATCAGAACTGAGATGAAGAAATGGGAGAGGGGAGGGGAGGAGAAAGAGGGGGGGGGGGTCTACAAGTGTTATCCTGAATCTTTAGCTACATGTACAACATATTCCTTACAATTTCAGATCAGAAGAATGCATCTTATTTAAAATGGATACAAAGAATTAAAGGGTCCCTTTGCAACAAGTGCACAAACACATATTCCAAGAACGACTTCCAAATTACATTTTGCCACTGGCATTGCGCCCACACACCCAATAATCATAACACACCGTGGGAACTTTTTTCTATCAATCAATGAAACTATGAAAGTATGAATACAGAAATTTCCAATGAAAAGCAAATATTTTGGGTGGGTTTTCCCTGTTTTTCCAATAAAATGTGTTGTCGTGGCAAAGCCATATGGTGGTTGGAGGAAAGAGTGAGAATAGAAACACCTGGACAAGTTCTCAGAGAAGATATTGGAAGCTCATCGAGCAAGGGAGTTGGCGGGAAAGAGTATCTAGCATCAACATTGAGGGCGATAAGCACGGAAGGAAAGAGTTTAATTAGAACGAAAACAAGGCCAAGGTACAGTTTCGTTGATCGATCCAGGCATCCATTGAAGTAATAATAATAATTTCTTGTTTACACTCTATAAAAAATATTGTCCGTTATTTTAATCTCATTCAGACAAATCAACATACACTGTACATGTATCAACATCAAGAGATTAAGATCTTCATGTCTAAAAAAAAGCTCTGAAAAAATAATCCCATAAAAACACAATCTTTTCTAAATGAAGACTTTTTAAGACTTTTTAAGACTTTCTGAAAGAGCTGTAAAAAAAGAAGCATTTTTTGTTGTTGTTTTTTGTTTCTCATATAAAAAAAACTCTTGTTCCAAATGACAAAAGTAATAAACTTGTGTATTCCTGCTTGAACTTAAAAACAAAAGTAAAGTGATACAACTCCAGTTTCAACTCTTATATCACAAAAAGATCAATTTGTACCTTTTGAAACATCCTTTATTAATACATGTACAGTACATGTACATGTTGATAATTCTCACAACTGGGTTCATTGATTTTGATTCAATGATTTCATATTCCTATTACCGTATCTATCATTTTCAATCATTAGATTTCGCTGAATTTTCTATAATCCTGAAATCTAAGAAAAAAGATCTTTCTTTCTCTTGTTGCTGTAGTTGTTGTTGTTTTTTTTATATTTAAGAATAACATGGTGTTTTATTGATTTTCACACATTACCATATTGTATACTGTACATGTACATGTATGTGGGGTACACTATGTACATGAACAATGTATGTCTTGATTTGAAACAAATTTGGGAAATCCCCTAGTTTGAGCTTGCTTATTGAAAACCCTGAAGTTATATTGAGCTTGCAGCGAGAAGGAAATGACACGTCAACATTGCTTTCTCCCAAAATAACGAAATAATAACGGAATCATGCCAGACATTAATTACACAGTGCTCGCTTTCGATTGCTCACCCAAAACTGACAAATAATTGCATTTCAATTCTCCCTTAACCATGTACGTCAATTTACATGATAACTAGAATATCAAAAGTAGTCGGTAGTAATTTTTCGATTAAATTTTGTGAATGTGGTCATATCACATATGACCAAATTTGCTTTATCATCTTCATACCTTTCTAAAATCACTCTCATGTTTTTCCTCAAATGCAAGTCACTAATATATTTTTAGGGGAAACCCTTATTCTTAAATGCCTATAATGTATGTGTAGATTCATTATTATTTCATTAAAAAATGGAGTAAATAGAATATGATCACCAAAAGATGAAATTGACAGGCTTATCAATCATTTAGGTTCCCTGCCCTACATCTACAAGTGGGTTGATCAAGATGCAAGTACTGTACATTGTAGATTGTCTTTATTCTCAAATCTCATTAAATTCTTTAATTTCTGAAGCTTTGAAAGTGTATTTTCAAAAGAGAGAAGGTGTTCTCATTTTTTTTTTTTTTTTTACAGAGAATTGCACAAGATTTCATCAAACAATAAATAATAGTGAGATTTTATACTTGCCATACAGGCAAATAAGACATGTTTTTATTAATGTTGTTGTTGTGGTCTATGGCAAAGAGGAAAGCTGGTAATCTAAAACCTTGTTATTAGCTACATGTATACAGCAAACATTGTTGGTTACATTCTTTTTTTTATCGATTAGTACAAAACATACCTGTTTATCGGTCTCTAGAATGTTTCTGTCGATATCATCTGGGTATTTCACTCATGAATGCAACTTGGAAATAACAAATAACCAGTTTACCTGGAAGAAAAGAAATATAAACAAGAGAGAGAGAGAGACAATTAGACAAAAATACAGGCATGTGGTATAATACAAATTTGAGAAAGTTTATTTGATTTTTATCTCACAGTTGGGTACTCAGGGTAGAAAATTGCAAATGTGTACAAAGCGTATTCAGATCATGCTCTGCTTTTCTGAGATACAACTTTTGAAAGGTCAAACAAGCAAATTCTTCTTTTTTTTCTACCCCCCCCCCAAAAAAAAACCCACCACCATCCAACATTTACAAAATAATAACAATGGTAAAAAAAAAAAATTGGAAAGGCCATGAAAGAAAGTTAAAGGTTTCACAAGTTTTTGCAATGTTATTTATCATTTTTGGGTTGCCATCCAAGTATTTCAGAAAAACACCAATTCATGAATACCAACTCTAAAATTTGATTTATTCATCCCCCCTGTCCAAAATATGCCAACTTTGGCAAGTTTATCACCCCCTTTTGGACAAAATGCCCGTGCAGAGTGCATTTCGGGTCAATTTTGCCCCTACAAAAATTCCACTTCTGAAGAAAGATAACAATCTTGGCCTTCTAATAGTGCAGACTAAACAAATACAAGATCACTGTTTTGATAAAGGGACATCTCTAGATCTCTCTCTCAAAAAAAAGTAAAAGAGACCAGTCTGATTTGACCTTTGAACTCAGCTGTACAGCAACTGAAAGGGCAAAGCATTCCACAGCTGTTTGGCTGTAGGTCACCTGAAGGGCAAATGCAAGTATTGCAGCAGTGCATAAGAGTGTGTATGCATTCAATGTGCCTAGATTGCATGTAATCTGTAGTCACACACACACAGAGCAAAAAACACAGCCACACACACTGAAGGATCAAATGGTAAAATATGTATAAGAATGCACTGATGTCCAGCTACAGTACTGTGGACTATGGACAGGCTATTCCCTCTACTTACTATCACCCTCTGGAGAACATTCTAGTAACTAAAACTTAAAAGCTGTGCATCTCAGTATGAAAATGTTTTTAATTTTGGTTATAACCAAGAAATGACATAACTTTAATGGCTAATATATGCTTTGACTACACAGTAACTTGTCACTTGTCCCATTTATTTGATTTCTTCTACAAATATATAAATCTACTGTAATGACAAATGAAAAAGATTATATTACAAAATTACATATACTTCATCAGACAGACAAATTTTCCCTTGCATATCAAGATATTATCATATGTGAACTTTAAATCATGAAATGGAACCCTACTTTTCAAAGGGACTAAATGGTTTTAAACAACAATTGTATAGTTAAAGCAAGGGTCCAGACACCTCAGCAAAAAATTGTACATGTACATGTAGTTTGTGGAACAGTTTAAAGACACTCTCATAATGCTTCTTATGCATGTACTTGTATGCAAATTATATGTACATGTACCGTATTTGCCGGCGATAAGGCCGCACCGCCGCATAGGCCGCACCCCCGATTTTGACATTTCAAAGCAAAAAAAAAAAAAAAAAAAAAAAAAAAAAAATGGAAGGAAAAAAATCAAACAGACCAAACAAAATTATCGTAAATTTCTTGTAGAAAACCATTTTTTCTACAAACTGATACCAAATTCATCAATATTTTTATAAAATTTCAGTAAAAAAAACAAGTTTACTTCAAACTTGATCGTTATTTAGCAAATCTTCATTGATTTTGAAGTTAGTACTGTATCGCAGGCAGTTTTGGTATCCTATTTATACCCCTACCTACGAAATTGCGTGAAATGGATACTAAGAAAATAGTGAGAAAACAGACTTCGTCCGTAACGGTCCCTTCTTTTAGTTTTAGCAATCTAGATCTACCGGTAGAATTTGTTAAAAATAGGTAAGGAAGTTTATTCACAAGATCGACAAAACTTCATGTCAACAATGCAACATGAAATAGTCGGTAAGATGTGTGGAGTTAATCTAGAAATGTCCTGTACCATTACTGGTATAGATCTAGTCATTGTACCGTTGGGAGTCCCATATGTACAAAATTATGTGGGTGTTTTGACAGCTGATTTTTTACTGTTGTTGCGGATTGGCCGCACCCAGACTTTTCGATATTTTCGGAAGAGAAAATACTGCGGCCTTTACGCCGGCAAATACGGTACATATAAATTAGCTGACTATTAAGAGAAAGAGGGAAAGGGAGTTTCCACTGGGCAGTCTTTTAACAGCTGAAATCATACAAAATCAAACAAATAAAGATAACATGGCCAACTGTCTGGCCTCATTGACCTTCTGATTTTGAAAATCATTTTCACCCAGAGAATTTACATGTGTAGATTTTGCACTCAGAAATATATATAATGTATGCCTACAAGGTATGTACCTGTACATGAACATGTATGTGTACATTGTATCTTGTCGAAATACAATGTTTTTTCATACTTTTCAAAAACTACAGTATCAAAAATGATTACAGTGTACAAATCTAAAATCATTTGACTTGTAAATATAATGTCCAGGTTGATAAAAACATGCAAAGTTTGTTGACCCTGCAGTGTTTTTGTATGACCTACAGCATATTCTCACAAGGAAAAGAGGCTTAATCCAGATTTAGACTCTAAAGTGCAGGCTCTGCAATCCACATTGGATTTAACACTGCGTAATTTAGCTTTTCCTCTGGATATATCGATACGTCATTAACTTCCAGAGGGGGTTTGCCTGCTCGCTGTAACCCACATCAACAAAGGAATCTACGAGGCCATGTGAATTGCGAAATGTGGCTCTTCTCCCTATCAGGCAAGCCAAGCACAGCTGTACTTTGGAATGACTAACAATCAGCTGACTTTGTTTATAATACGCTGGTATTTCTGGATGGTCATGCAATTATTGTTAAGGCCTTTTTGAAGGTTTGATATTCATTGCGATGTTGTGACCGAGCCATTAAATATATCATAACTTCAAATTCCACGCTCACTGTAGTTTATCAACCGCCTGTATGCTATACATGACAGTTTAGTGATAATTTCTGTTTAGAAAATAACAGTATTTAACTTTCTTCAAAGTTTAGGACAACAAATTTGTCATCCCCCTTCTCTCTTCATATTTCTTCACCTCTCCTCTCTTCATATACGTAAATGTATGCTTCCATACCCCATGATATCTGTGCAGTTTTACTCTCATCGCTTTGTGTTCAAATCTTTCTACATGCGTACACTTCTCTCCATATTTCTCAATAAGCAAAATTAGCATACAACAACTAAATTATTCATACCTGTACCCCTACTAAGTTTTTGTAATTTGTACATTAAGTATGTGAAAAAATTGATTTTTCCTGATTTATGTATCTTGAGGATGTGACATATCAAAGCTTACATCTACAAGTAAGAAGTATTCAACAAAGGCCCAAATTCAACTAATCCACCTTTCATTCTCGAGTTACGAAATACAATAGACGAAAAACATCAAATTTACAAGCGGCATGAATAATTCATTTTTTGTTTTGTCACGATGCCCAAAGCCTTACACAGCCAACACAAGAAGCGATGACGCAGCGGTATCTTGGTATTACGCAATATTGATATGATTCAGTCTTAGTGTAAAACTTCCAGGGGGGTGAAGCCAACTGAACAGGATTCACATCAACAGAAACCATGTGTTGAGGATAGCATCATGCCTTCCTGTTTATAAACATGTCAATCAAGTATTAAGACTTACCTACTGAACATGTACAGCGCTCTGTCATGTCACTCTACAATATTAGGAAACGCTTCAGGATGTAAGGCATCATAGAAGAGGACATTGCACAATTGAAGATTTCCCAATCCGTTTAGAATCCTGGGGAGTGTTTCACGAAGACTGAGATCGACTTTAAGTTGGACTCAACTATGGCAGGCCGTTCATGCCACTGTTTGCTCTCACTATTTATGGGCATTGGTCTCTCACAGGACGTACAGATCGTGGTCACAAATCTACAGAATTTACCCTTTTTGATAGTTCATTAGTGAAGGAAAAAATGTTATCTAAAGATCATAATTGAGAGACCAATGGTGATAGCAAACAGTGGCATGAATGGCCTGCCATAGTTACATTTGTAAGTCCAACTTTAAAGTCAATCTTAGTTTTTGTGAAACACTCCCCTGCTGTACTAGGTTATCTGCACTGGGTATGTACTGTACATGTACATGTATGTACAGTTTTCAGCCACAAAGTCTTGTAAGTCGTTGTGCATAACATTGTCTGCAACTCTGCACGTTGAGACTACAAAAGGCTCTGTATTTTAGCTGCTCCACACACACAGCCAGAGACTAACATATCTAGGCTCTGCTAAAGGCTTTAGTAATTGATGTGCTTGCAGACTAGCCTACATGTATACGACCATAGTTTACATTGACTACATGTAGTAGCACACGCTGCCAATGAAAGATAATGGAAGGGAGACTCTACTAAAGTACCAGTACTCATTTCCAAATTCTTTTATTTTCCGAAACAGGCTATCGACGAAAATGATATTGCACAATGAAAGAATTCCTAAATCTGTTCAAAAGTCAAAATCGTCTTGTTTGCCTGTACACATTCACCCACTGTAGTTTACTAGAAGCAAACAAACACAAATAAAGATATTGGAGTGGGGCACTACAAAAATACCAATACTCAATTACTCATTTCCGAAATCATTTTTGGATATACTGCACATGTACAATTGTACATGTACTGTACATGTACAGTTTACAACTAACTTATTCATACCCTAACCCTTAGCAAGTTTTGTATTGTTTTTAAGTATGTGAGAACTTGATTAGTCTGATATGTGTTTCTTGCGAATGTGACATACACAATGTACATGTACATGTACAGTACATGTATCAAGGCTTGTATGTACATCTAAAAGTATTCAATAAAGGCCCGAACTAAAACCAGTTCATCTTTCATTCTGGAGTTATAAAAACACAAAAAACATCAAATTTACAAGGACTCAGGAGTTTGAATGATTCAGTTGGTAAAGGGGGGAGTCTACCCTGATATTTAATTGGTTTGATTAGAAGCAGATAAATGAGAGAAACAGGTCAGTGAAAGTTTGAGCAGAAACCGATTAAAAATAAGAAACTTATGAATTTTGAAGGTGCATCGGATATTGCTAAAACTTTCACCAACTTGTTTCTATCATTTTTCTGCTTTTATCAAAACCAATTCATATAAAGGGTGGACTTCCCCTGTATATGGGCCTATAGGCCCTATAGTCATAATCTGTTCGTCCCTCTTTATATCATGATTGCCTAAATGTGTCTAGTAAAAGTGAATAGTGAACTGCTGAATTGTACTGCGCAAAGAAAAAACAGACTTACGTTTTACAAATTAACTTTGGGGAATGATTTCAGCCATGTTTGGCCAATTACACAGTTCAATCATTTACAGTAGTATAAACTGTAAAAAAAGATTGCAGATAAATTGGTACTTGATCAAATCTGGTTGCCATGAGACAATGAACAATGCCTGTGTAGCATACACTGTGTGCACTCAAGTTGAAAATAGAAGTGAAAAAAAAGAACACAAAATACAACAAAAAACACTGAACAGTTTCATTTGTCCAAATTACGCTCACTTGGCAGCTTTTATGGTGGATATAGAAAAATAGATGTGAGTAGTGAAATCAAATTATTATTACATCAGACTTGACACATACTATGAAGTAACTTTGCAAACATATTGAGGCATTCCATTCTTGACATATTCCTTGTTTTTTTTTCATTTCCATCTTGCGAGATTTCTCTGTTGTTAGTGTTGGCAATCTATCTGCATTCTTAAAAACATCCATTGCTCTATAAAAGTACGCAAACATTCATGCACGAACTAACATACTTGTACGCAAATGTTGGGAGTCCACATGACTGCACACACTGCGCAGTGCACTGCAGAGAACTTCCAGAGGGGGCCTGCCAGTGAATGGAACTTCGTCAACAAAGACTGCCAGTGTGTCTGGCTTGTGTGCAAGATAGAGCAATGATGTGATGCAAGCCAAGCTAAGCTAAGCCAAGAAGAGCTAGACAACACAGACTTATGCAGAGTGCCAACTGCCAAGATATATTAAACCCCATATTATGCACGACTCCTCCCTGTAATAAATAAATAAATAAAGACAACAGTCCACGCCATTGTTTTGTTCCAGCTGAGAGGAAAATGGAGGCTTTCTTCGTGGAAGGAAACAAATTTGACTACTGCATTGTCTTGGCCTAACAAATTAGCATGAGTCTGAGCACTATAGGCACAGAAAACATACATGTACATGTATGAACAACCTTTGTTCAACTCAGTAATCTACTGTACATAGAGGCTACAATGAAAACAACTATGCAAGCATCTTTAATAATGCAATATCATATGCAAGAAAAAAAATACTGAAAGAAGTAGTTCATTGGTGTCATTAAAGCCTATTATACAGCTCACTGTTACTTTAATAGTGTTACAGCTTTGTCTACCTACTCATAAAATAGTCATCACCATTTTGAGTACATGTACAGTTTATAACAACTAAATTATTCATATCCCTTGTAAATTTTATGTTTTTTGTGTGTGTTTTACCTACATGTACAGTATATTTTATGTAACTCTAGAATGAAAGACGGAGTGGTTGATATAGGGCCTTTGTTGAATACTTTTAGTCTAGATGTAAGCTTGAATGTCACGTTCACAAGAAACAAGGACTGAGTCATTACGGTTTTTGTGCTAAGCGTTTAACCGTTAAATGTATACGGGCGGTTTCGTTTAACCGTTTTGGAAAATACACGTATTTGTACATGTCTGTAAATTCTTAAGTATTCAGTCATTTCGATGAAGACATAATGTTTTCAGATCTCCGTATCGGCAACGAAGTCTTGCCGATAATATTATTGCGTTTAGATCTACGTACGGGCAACGAAGTCTTGCCGATAATTATTGTTTTTAGATCTCCGTACGGGCAACGAAGTCTTGCCAATAATTATTGTTTTTAGATCTCCGTAAGGGCAACGAAGTCTTGCCGATAATTATTGTTTTTAGATCTCCGTACGGGCAATGAAGTCTTGCCGATAATTATTGTTTTTAGATCTCCGTAAGGGCAACGAAGTCTTGCCGATAATTATTGTTTTTAGATCTCCGTACGGGCAACAAAGTCTTGCCGATAATTATTGTTTTTAGATCTTCGTAAGGGCAACGAAGTCTTGCCGATAATTATTGTTTTTAGATCTCCGTACGGGCAATGAAGTCTTGCTGATAATTATTGTTTTTAGATCTCCGTACGGGCAATGAAGTCTTGCTGATAATTATTGTTTTTAGATCTCCATAAGGGCAATGAAGTCTTGCCGATAATTATTGTTTTTAGATCTCCGTACGGGCAACAAAGTCTTGCCGATAATTATTCTTTTTACAGTGTAGATCTCCGTAAGGGCAACGAAGCCTTGCCGATAATTTATTGTTTTAGATCTCCGTACGGGTAATGAAGTCTTGTCGATAATTATTAATTTAGGAGTTCCGTATCGGCAATGAAGTCTCAAAAACAAAAAAAATACACATGTAACAAACTGAACGAAAATAACGGTTAAACGGAGCGAGAAATGCTAAACGGTTTTGATGAATGCGGTCGTTTACTGTCGGTTAAACGTTTTGACTCAGGCTTACAAGAAACATAATATACATACAAAGTATATCGGGATAATGATTCGGGACAATTTAACTTTTCACATGCTTAATAAAATTACAAAACATTGTAAGGGTATGAATTATTTATTTGCTAACTGTATAATAGAGACTTCAAAGAATAAAAATTCCTTTTTTTTAAATGCCTTTCTACATGTACATTTAAAACAGCAGTGTGGTGACCCATCATAGCAACAATTACACCAGAAACATTTGTTTCAGGCTTTACTTTTGCAAAGATACATGTACATACCTGTAGTTTGTATGGTTAGGGTACCGTTAGGGTGGGGATTGTATTTTGGGTGGCCTGTACTGATATGAACCGGTAAACTGCCACAATTTTGTTCTTTTCGTTTGTAAATAAATAGCAACTGCGAGCAACTGAGGTCCTGCGCGTATTCACTGAGCTCTGTGTTTATATAATACACAAAAATGAAATGAATACATGTACACTTTACATCATCATTACAAAACTGCCAAAATATTACCCCGTCACATTTGAAAGAGCCTTCAGTCAAAACATTTACATGTACATGTATTGATCATGTACATGCACAAGAAAAATCAATACATTTCAACATGCTGCAGAAGACCAGACATATGTACATGTGCACAACCAAACAAACCCCCTCTTTCCCTTACATGTACATGTACAGGGTACATTTATATTTAGGAATCGCCATTATGGTAACCCCCAATAGGGCCCAAATTTAGTTTCCGATGCAAAAGTCAATGTGTTGTACCAAGGACATCGGATGTCCGCTATCCTTGTAGCCACAAAGGAAAGGAAGAGAAAGGGAAAGTGAACGGGAAGCTGGCATCAATTAAAACCGTATATGGGAAGGAAAAGCTCGAGCAATGACACAATGAGGGAGAGAGGGAGGGAGAGAGAGAGGGAGGGAGGGAGGGAGGGAGAGAAGAGGGAGGGGAGAGGGAGATAGGGAGGGAGGGAGAGAGGGAGGGAGAGAGGGAGAAAGAATGTAGTGAGAGAGAGAGAGAGAGGGAGAGAGGGAGAAAGAGTGTAGTGAGAGAGAGAGAGAGAGAGAGAAAGAGGCTAGAGAGAGAAAGAGTATAGAGAGAGAGAGAGAGGGGGGTACCGAGAGTGACAGAGAGAGTGACAGAGAGAGTGACAGAGAGAGTGACAGAGAGGGTGATGGGATGGATGGACCTTGATCACTTTCAGTTTCAATGCAGTTGCTGCAGAAAATAATGTCAAAAATTTGTTAAACTTCACCTACATGTAGAATCGCTCATTCACTGATGGTCTTTCAAACCATGTCATTTTGTGGAACTGTATGTTGATATACATTATACAGGCATTGATTTCATGTAGGCCTAAGTTAGGAAGCATCTAAAGTGAATCCGAAGTGATCAAGTGGAAGTAGTCAAACAGAGAGAGAGAGAGAGAGAGAGAGAGGAGAGAGAGGAGAGAAAGGGGTCCAAAAAATAAATAAAGAGATAAAGAGAAGGTGAAAGAATCAGTGAGTGTGTGAGTGTGAGAGAGCGCGAAAGAGAGAGATAGTAAGATAAGTAATAAAGAGAGAGAGAGAGAGAGAAGAGAGCAAAAAGAGAGAGAAGAGAGAGAGATATATTTGCGAGAGAGAGAGAGAGGATGTTTTTCATAAAATATGCAATGGTTATGTACATTGTAATGCACTTTCTGAACATTTCTTCCCCTAGACAGTGGGAATCTAAAATAAAAGTACTACCAAACCTAAATTCATATCTACATGTAGATTTTACATGTACTGTACAGTATGTGTAATGTACATGTACATGTACTGTAAGGCTACTGTACATACATACACTGTACATGTGTATGTTTAATGTACTTCACAAGTTTTACAGAGCTTTGAGCAACTATAACTTGTACTACACTGTCGTTCATGCACTATTCCTAGAAAATAAATACTATTACACAAAAGATGACCAAACAGAACTGCCCCACATAATGAAGGACCTACACATGTACATGTACATGTACAGTACATGTATAGTCATCACAAAGAAATTGGAGGCAGGGCAAGTATCTAAATCTAATTTTCAAAGAAAGATCACCCACTAGCATTGTGGAGATACCAAAGAGGTGCACACGTGTTCATGTTGACTTTCTAGTGGCTTCCAAAGTTCCAATGAGTCATTAGCACGGTTGGTTGGTAGCATAATGATGACTGGGTTTATTGTAAATAATCTATCCAACAAATAAGGCCACCAAAAACAAACAAAAGAGATTTTGCAAGGTGCTAAAACGACATTTATTCTCCTCCTAAACGCCCTCAAATGCAGCAATGTTTGACACGAACAGGTAACAAAATAAAAAGAAAGAAAACAAATTTCTACATACATGTACATGTACAACTGTAGGGCTTTCAGTCCGGACCCCAATAAAATTTTTAAAAAGTTTGTGTTAGAGCCCTGAATACATTATCAATTCTCTGTCAGATATTAATTGATTAATTATTGATCAGTTATTTGCTGTAACAATATCAATCAAATGTATTTCCTTCTACTTTTAATACTCACTTCCGTTCTATAAATAATACTCACTTCCCCCTCGTTTAAATAATATATGTCAAGCTTCTAGACAGCTTGATTTTAATTTTACAATTTGCCTTCGTTCGTGAACTTCTTCTTTCCAGTGCTATTAACAACTTTGAAAGTAGTGTCCCATGCTACCATACAGTTTGTATACCAAAACATGTATTGTACATGTACATGAGGGCATCGTTTCAAGATACCATCCTAAGTACAAGTTCACTGACAATGACATCCCATTGAAAGGCGGGTACATTATAATGGGTTGTCGACGAACTTCTACGTATGACGGTTTCATGAAACCGGGCCCTGGCCTTCGTATACAAAGTTCACATTACTTCCTTGTTACCTTTCAACGCAAAGGTAATTAAGGATGAAAGGGAAAGCTACTGAAAAATCCCTCTGTCATAAACAAAATGTTGAGTGTTTAATACAAACCAGCTTGTACTTGTTTAAGTGGTCATGAGCAAAGAAGAAACATTGCACGGAAAGAGGAAGAGATTTACATGTACGTGTAGCTCGAGAAGAGAAGATCCCCCACAGAGTTCTTGTTATAATTATAATACACACACCTGTACATGTACACCCTGTATGAACAAATGTACCTGTTGAACTTGAAGTTCATAGCAAGATGCAGCATGTACATGTACGTCACTTTTCCAATTACAAATATACATGTATGTACAACCAGTACACTTGAAAAATACATTATACTGTACATGTACCGGTATCCTATAATAGGCTACAAAGTCCCTTTTCACAAGACACTTTTTTTTTTCTTTCCACATGGGTCAAGATTCAAATACAATGTAGAACATGAAATATAAAGCATACCAGTTCCATTAAATCTTAGCCCAAAATGTATTAAACTTGATTGGCTAAACGTTTGGGAAGAACTTATAATATTAAATCGTATGATTTTGAGAGCACAGCCATATCTTTCTTTGCACTGTACATGTACTGTACATCCCCCTGTCAACACACAACATTTTCCGTGATTAGGCGTGATTAGTTATACCGTTTCGCGATAGTTATATGATGAAATTGTGTGTGTGGACGCTTACTAACGATACGTCGTATAACGAAACGTCGTATAACGAAACGCAGGTTTGGGCATCGTTTCGAACTAGAACTCAATAACTAATCACGCCTAATCACGCTTAATCACGGAAATTTTGTGTGTGGACGGAACTAGTCTAACTGGGCGGGGCTTAACGTCGGATCGCGAAAGGAGACCTGACCTCTCATTTCCGCTTCCATTTCATGACCGCAGTAGCAAACTGCGCACCTATACGACATTTCGCTGTAGAGTTTTGGGATTACTTTCTTGTGTGTGTGGACACCCTGGAATTTATACGATGATTCTTTATACGACGTTTCTTGTGTGTGGACACCCTGGAATTTATACGATGATTCTTTATACGACGTATCGTTATATAGAGTTTCGGGATAAATTGTTTTGTGTGTGGACACGCTGTCTGTATCTGAGTCGATCCAATCAAAGAAACGTCATATCTCTTATTTGACAGTTCACTGAACTGTCAAAAAATTCTTCTTTTTTATCCCTTTTTTTCTTTAAAGATTCTTTCAAGTTTTGTTTCCCGACGAATTCCAGCTCAAGGTAGGAGGGTGATTTAGTCCCTTTGAAAATGACAAACGGATTGGAAACTCAGTGGCTCTAACTGGTTTTATTGCCGGAGACAGCATTCCGATCTATTGAAAGCATTGTTAAAAATCTTGGAAAACCAGCTTAATGTCTGAAAAGTCACAGATCATAGATGTTCCACATTATACGACAGTTGGTATTATGACTAATGACAGCAAGAACAGAACATTTGAATGTGTACAAATCAAATAACACAAACATTATACATGTACATGCATGCAACTTTATTTGAGAAGAGAGAGAGAGAGCTCTAGAGTGAAACAAAATCGGCAGAAGTTACAAACAAAACGTTCATCCAGATTAGCTAATCCAGATACAAAGTGCTTAACTGCAGCATTAAAAAATAATAATAAAGTTGTAAATAAATGCCAACTGCGCACAGCAAAGGTCCCACACTGTACATGTATTCATTAAACTCTGTGTTATCAGATGTGAAACTTATTACACTTACATGTAAATTAAGGCTGCGACGAGTAGTCGAATACTCGAATACTCGCACTGTTGACAGCTACTCGAGTACGATTTCTCGTACTCGAATACTCGGCCGCCATTTTTTTTTTTTTTTTTTCCCGATCACCTGGCACTGTCCAGGCCGACGGTCACCCGTGCCAGAAGAGCACCGGCAGGGGTAAAAATGTTTTCCAGCTCAATCATACACAGGGTGTCACTGTCAACTCACCACTCATAAACTGGGACCAAATCTCGGATTTCTGTTTGGACTTGGGAGGAATATATGCCTGTCATCTTTAGTTTTAAAAATAACATTGTTTCAATTATTTGTCAAAAATTCAAAAGCACAAATAGGCGCTTTCAACAGCAACTTGAAGTAAAATCGCGGGGGTTTTCAGAGACGAACCTTCGTACTGTTCGTAGTATGGTGTTGGCAAAAAAACAAAAAACAAATGAAAAATGAAAAAATTCAAAAAAATTCAAAAAAATCAAAAAAATCAAAAAATTCAAAAAATTCAAAAAAACATGGCGTCCGAGTATTCGAGTATTCGCGGGCAAGGCTGGGAGTGTACTCGAGTACCTCATTACACGGTTATGCACAGCCCTAATGTAAATGTCATCATTAAACAAAATCCGCAATTGGGATTCCATGAAAATTGCAACAGCTCTTATTAAATAAAACTTCCCCTTTTTAGTATGGATCGCTCACCCCTCCCATGCTATTTCTCGCTGCAGTCTTGGGCAATACCGGTAAGCCTTCCAATTTTTTTCACTTCTTCATGTACATGTACAGTACATGTTTATCATTTCACTGAGACATTAATTCGGGATGCCTGACACTGAAATTGCTTAGCCAATGCTTAGAAATTATGTCATGGCAATGGTGGCATCAGGATTTTCTGTTTTAGTTTTTTTTATTCTCAAGTAAGACATCAACCTCATGATAGAGTCCTGACAATCTAACCTTGTGTTCAGACTAACATAATTCATCATACTGTATACATGTAGCTATACAAGAAGTTAATGAATGTACATGTATATCAATTTTTCTCCTAGTCTGAACTTTGTACAAAGAAACGTACATGTACGTTTGAATGAAGAAAAAAATGAGGAAAAAAGAATCGACATCCGCTATAGTCTGAACATCACATCGTACAAAAATTGCATGATTGGCCAGGGCTCACCACGAGCAGGCACTGATGATTGGCCAGCTGACACTTCATATGACCTCTTCAAAGATTGTTTCTTTATATATATACAATTATACATGTACATGTACAATGTTTCTTTATATGATGTTGTTTTTTAGTCTGTACTCTTCTTTCACAATATGACGATTCTTTATACGTTTTTGGGGTACAAGTTTCGTACAAATTTCTATAGTCTGAACAGGCTATCAAGCACAAATTGGTAATATCCTGTTGGGAGGTGTGAACTTAATTAGAACCAATGAATATGATTGGATCAAAGCAGTACCATATTCATGTATAGGAAGCGTATGCCTTATTAGACACAAGGGCCCATAGTCCCATACCATAGGCAAGTAATATTCATATGCCTATCACCAAAAAAAATGGAGGTTATAGCTTTTGATTCTAACAAAGAAACTGAAACAGATCCCATTGTAAACCATCAATATTGACCATTTGGGCAGCCAAAAAAAATGAATATATATATATATACTGTATATATACTGTACATTTTGTATATATTTATTTGTGGTTCGGCTCCAGCTCTGTGGAATTCTCTGCCCTTGACAATCAGGAATACATCTTCCCTTTATGATTTTAAGAGAGCCTTAAAGACACACCTTTTCTTACAGAAGTGTAACAATTCTTGTTTTGATGTGCCGGTGTGCATGTACATGTAGTGGTGTTATTTGTCCTCTTACATACATGTACAGGGGGGTGTTTCACAAAGATCCTAAGTCGAACTTAACTCTAAGTTGGACTTAAAAATTATGGAGAGCCATTTGTAGCTTTAAAATAAAATATATTCAAAAGTGAAAATTCAAGTATTTTAAATTTTTTATAAATTCCACATCAAGAACATGAAATCTCCTTGATAATAGAAAATATGAATGACTTGAATCAAAATTTTATGCCTTAAAAAAAACATTTACAAAATATTTTCATAGATGCTAACGGCTTTCCATAATTGTTAAGTCCAACTTAGAGATAAGTTCAACTTAGGGTCTTTGTGAAACACCCCCCAGGTGTACATGTAGATTGTTAAGCGTACTCTTTTAATGTAAAGTGCATAGAGAATTAAGTGTTAATTATTATGCGCTAAATAGATCAAAAGTTATTATTATTATCATAACTGTATATTCATTAAAAACAAAATATCAATACAAGTGAAAAAAATGTAATAGTCTAAGATCTGAGAATCTATTTCTCAAACTATAAAACTTTTTGTTATCTTGAAATCAGAATTTGTAAACCCAGCTTACAAATATAAATGAGCAAATTACCTCAAGTTTCCATACATGTACATGTAAACAAAAGGAAACTTACTAATGGTGAATGATGTTTAGACGAGTAGAAAGTCGAATAACTTTCTTCCGGAAACATTAACAATAACCCCACCACAATGTTTGTATCCTTCAAAGAAAGCAAAACTCTCAAGGAAACAAAAGTATTTATAAAGTCAAAATATTATTCTTGAAATTACTGATTTGACATTTATTCACAAAAATTTGTGGCCCAGAACCTGTTATGACTTTATTGAGTGAGTTTCCTTTCCAACATGATGTACACTGTACAGTACATGTACGTTGATGAATTGTAGCTGTAGAATCATGGTAAAAAGAGTATACAAGTTTGTATGCCACCATGAAGAAACGGCAGAGCAGAAATTGCACAATTAATTTCTTCCGAAAGAAGACAACCGCAATAAGTGCCTAGTCTAGGCCGGCAGACCAACATTCTTGGCTTCCCTGAAAAAAAATGCTAGGAATTCTTCAACATGTAAACATCAAGTTATGCAACATGGATGAACATTTCCTCAGCATCTTCAACATCATGTTAATTGAGTAGTCTAAGCTTCACAGACTCTCTGATGGAGGTTATGCGCAGGGTAGGAGAACCAAAGGTGCGCCGTGGCCCGCAGGGTAGACTAGACGGTCTTCCGAAAAGGCTGGAGGTCTTTTCTGTCGTCTTGTGAGTGTAGCAGGCTGATGCAGAGACCTGATTCATTTCCGATGCGTTAGCGGGCGGGAACGGAAGGGATTAATCCGGCTCCCTTTTCGGTGATTCAATCTGCCTCATTAAGTTGGTGGGTTACAAGACGAAGACAGGGAGAGGACAAGCAACAATAACCGTCCCACAGCAGTCATCACAAGAGTACTTCACAAGTCAAATAAAGAATAATAGCACTTATTTCAACCAATGACAGTGAATACAAGAATCAAATGTACAAGCTAGCATGTACATGGAGTTTACCCCCCTCCCCCCCCCCCAAAAAAAAAATATATATACATATTTGTTTAACTCACTTAAGATTTATAATTTACAACTTGCGGTTCACTTGTTTCAAACAGACTACCAACTCTTTAACCAAGAACGAACATGGGTTTATTACTTTTGGTTTAATATAGGTTTACACTACAGTTAGGGTTAGAGCTCGAGGTCAAGGGTTTGTTCATGGGTTGAAATCAAGAATTCTTAAAGTGTACCAATTACCAAAACATATTTTGCTCTTGATGTACACTGTAAGGGTTTCCATGTGACTATGCTTTTTCAAAATGTAAGCTTCAAATATTACTTCCACAAATAGATATTGCAATTTAAATACATTCTCAGTGAACAGTAAAAACATCTGGTTGAGTAGACTACCTATTAAACACAATATATGCACTCACATAGACATGAACACAGGGTTGAATATGATCCTTTATTTTCTTTATACTCCTCAACAGTTTACCTACAGAAAGTCAGGTAAAAAACATTTCTGAGGTTGATTTTATACTTTCTAGCTACAGGTATGTACACAAATTATGTTTTCAGGTGATTGGTACACTATTTGGAATCCTTGTTTGTAGTACGTCACACGCTCAAGCGACAAATGCTCTGCGGTAGTATCAGCACAATGGCTTGCCTTTGAACATCCGAACCATTCCCCATATCTCTCCCGGGTGAGGAGTGGCAAATGTACATTAACATCTTGGTAAAAAAGGACAATGATACCTACACTGTAGATGTAGCGGGACTTGAACTCCCAACTTTCGCATCTCCAATCAAGTGTTTAAAAACAATCTACCAACAACTCAGAGAAGAACATCAAAAGTTTTGGACACTTTGGGAGGGTTTGACAATAATAGGGATTACAGGGATCTAGTGTAAATGGGCCATCAAGGTCTCTGGACCCCCACAGTTTTAGAAGTTTTTACAGAGGGGCGATGCAAATAGACCCTCAACATTACAATCCAGACACCCATGCAAAACTAGACGAAATCCATCATAAATGTTACTCTACTGCATGAAAATTGTCAAAACTTCTTTTCAAAATCGATCAAAAGCTTGTACATGTACATGTACATGTATGACTGACGAGGACTTGGCCAGGGAGGGTGAAAACGTTGGAGCGAGGAGCGAGCGGCGGGCTACACCGGAAAGCTGTGGCGTCTAGCATAATTTACTGGTTTGTATGACCTCATTCTCCGGGACCTGACAGACGAGAGACAAGGATAGACACGCACTCTAAACTCCGCTCTATGAAATACATCCTGCTTTGGAACATTGTGCCCCCGTTCTTCGCTCCTTCCTTCCTCCAAACTCCTGTGTCATACTCCTGTCTCATAGGACTTGTCATATTTCAAAACACAAGCACAGTCTAGTCTCATTCGTAGTACTTCAGCGATGGATCAGTGCCTGCTGAGCTCCAACAAACTTAAATTCGGAATGACAAAATATTTCAATGACTTTTTTCAAGTTGTTGAATACCTCCCCAAATTTAATTTACAATTGTCAACAAAATATCACTCATAAAAAATTAATTTAAGTGTACTCAAAGCTGTGCGATGAGCTTAAGGGTCTGGTTATGATAGACTACAGCACATGTAGAGGGCTCAGACATTCAAGATTACCGGGGTATGTGTGGGGTATGTGCAGGAATGGCATCACACACCAATATTTATCATTTTAGAGGCAAATTTTTCTTTCTGTCGTAGTCTAATGGTCTCTTAACACTTGACTGGAGGTGTAATAACATCCTATCCCTATTTTGAGTAGTGCCCCAAGAGAGAAAGCACTTACATGTACAGGTAGGAAAAGAAAACATAAATTTATGATATTTTTTGTAAACAACAAACTGGAGTTATCCCTGACTACGTCACAATCCACTAATCAAACTACCAATTTGAGATTCACATAAACTTAGTGCTCTCAAACATATCAAACATTCATAACTTTCTCATTATTATTCTGATTTATTTCCAACTTTCAGAATGATGTCTATCTTATTTTTCTGCTTTCATACAAATGAACTTTTTACAAGTGTTGGATTGCCCTTCATGCTGATGACTGTTCATGAATGGGAATTTCACAATGATTTAAATCTACTGATAATATCATCGACAATAAAGGAAAATTACTGGCAAACCTCAATCAGATTCTTGTTGCTCAGTCGCATCAAAAGTTGGTGCACTGAACCTTTTTGATTGCGCTTAATTGTGGAAATCATGCGTAGCTGAAGTACCTGCATACCTTTAGGGCCCTCTAACATAATGTACTGTATGTATGTACTGTACATGTTCATTGTAATATACCAGTTTAACCGTTTACATATTTACACACTAAAACAGGTCTATTGTACAAAATGTGTACATCGCTTACTTGCTCTCTACATTAATACAATCGTCCTTTGGATTCATTACAAAAGTAGGGTTAAAAGCTAATAGATTCTTTGCATAAAATTTGTAAGCACATGGTGTACATCAAACCTCAGTAACGTTTCTTTCCTTCAATCAATTTCAAACATGTATCTTCGGAACTCTGAAACACAATTGAGATTCTTCATTTGAGCTGTTTCTGTTTGATAAAATGACAACTGCATCTGGTTGGATTTTAGGAAAACTATGCATCAAATAGCACCAGTTAACAGTCTGCATTGTGAAAGATTCAATCATTCAAGGAACAGTGCCTGCAATGTTGTTCAAATTACCGTCTGAAATTATCTGTCTTTAGTAACAGTTAACACACAACATACATGTACAAGCCTTCTATAGAGGGTCTTAATGTGAAGGTGTCAATCTCCAGATCAGAAGACGACACAAGAATGATGAGGAGTCTTAACAGATTTCATTATCAATATCATGTCAATTTAATGTGAACATGGATTGGTGATCTAAAAGACGAAACTAATGTTCACTTCTAGGGTCTACTACATACTACATAGTACATGTAGACTTCTACTAGGTCCAAGAAAATTGTCAAATTCAATGAACATCCTAACTGGCAATGTCATGGCATGTTTTGCTTTAATTAACTGTCTTTAATGACTTATTCAATTGTATGGATTTGAATATTAGGGAGACTTTTGAGTTGCCAGGTGTGAGTTGATTCCACCCGGGTTGGACCAAAATTAAAAAAAAAATATCAAATCAACATCGGAAAGAAAAACAAAATCTGCAATCTACAGCTATTCAACACAATAATGATTGATCGCATGAATATAAGTAACCAACTTAAATTAAGTCTAAAAGATGAAATTCCACAAAATGAAGATGGTTACAATATCAAATGGGTTAACATGCAGACATTTTATTACAGCCCCATGCACCCACTCCCATGCACCACGTTGCCCGCCATTAACTCCATCACACAAATCTTCCCACCACGAGAAAAAGCGCAGAAAAGGGGAAATATTAATGATTTCTTTAAAAGTACGGTGTGACATGACTGTTAACGAATAAACATTGATATTATTTTAAGAATCTGTTCTTATAAACGTGAATTATCAATGAAAGTTTACAAGTCAATCGTGGTCACTCAATCAGCTGTTTTGCTGAGCGCAAAATACGAATTACACACAGATCACACACGAAATTCAAATCAGAAGCGCCCTCACAATTTTCAAATTATCTCCCGAAACAGAGGCAATTTTGTTGAGAATTACGATAACTAGATACTTACCAGTGTAATCGTACTATCCACAGACTATTCCACGTCAAATCGAGAAAGAATCCATAAATTATATTCCAAGAATGGGTGAAAGCCTGTCGGCTATTGGGGTCATTCACTGATGATCCACTCGGCGACAGGCGCGCGAAAATGAAAATACATGAATGTGAGAAGACGCAGTGAGGGGGAAATGATCATGCAGAAAAACCGTTAATTTTCGCTTAAAATCCACAAAAAATTTACCAGATCGTGATTGTAAATATATTTCCAATCCATTGAGAACGGTAATCCTGGACGACAACAGTCAATAATAAATCCATTGATGATAATTCTCTATCCGGTCATCGAGGTCGGGTCGAAACAAATATGGCGGAATCTTGGTGCGTTGTTCTTTATTCGAAATTTCCTCTTCAGCGAACGATTGACGCGCCCGGCAGGTCGAGTTGTCGTAGTAACTGTCAATCAATATGCAGATCCTTTCAAAAAGCCGACGCCCCGCCTACTCGCTATAGCAACTGTTATGCAAATGAGGCGATGCGACCGTCGAATCGATGATGTCATACGCAATGGCATGCAAATATCCCGGATGGTTGGTCATGTGACCATGTCTCGTTCGAGGCTTTTCCCGCGAAAACTAGCGTCCTTTCAAATGTGCGCGAAAATAATAAACGTAGGATGTGTTACGTGTACGCTGTCGACTTGAAATCTTCAGTGATCCGGATTGGGTGCACGTGCGTTGTTTTGGAGCGAGGCGATTGTAAACAAACTGGGAAGTGGCCCCTCCAAAACACAATTTGGTTTGATGGAAAAGAACAAAATCGTTTGCTCTACTTCTCTTGCGTTAATGAATATTGCAGTTATATGAGTCATGTTTTGTCATTACATTTAGTCATCAAAGTGGCGATGACTATCACTTGTTTAAATGTCATACATACGGTATGTCTTGTAGTTACTTGATATCACAGCATGTTTGCCTGTCTTGGCAAACGAGTTTTCCTGGAAATCTTCTGATTCATCTTTTCCAAAGTTCTTCCAACACAGGACTTATCGTGTCAAAATGTAATACGTTGCATTGCATTACACTTCATGATGGTTTACAGTGAAAGTGATAATTTAATGCGATTGCATCCAATCGTTCATGTAGAAATATTCACATTATTACCCAATTTGTCTCTACGATTTCATATATGCTTAGGCGGCTAGGCCTACTATGTACTATGTCCCATTTATCATAAGTAGATTTTTTGTTTTAATATACTATAGGCCTATGAACCATAGATGTTTGTTTAAATATCCTGGCTATTGGTTCATTCATTCAATAGGCTTTTTGTCTGGACACAAATAAAGAATTAGCCTCACCTCCAAAAATTAATCAAAATTGTTATTAGAAAACGCTGAAATAGGATCAGCTTGAATGTTGTAATGTCTGCTGTATAGGCCTGCACATCTATTGAACAAAATTTATTTTGCATATTGCAAGGACAAAGTACATACACTGACCACAACTGATCGATGCACTTGACCGACCTCGCCAGCGTTGCCGCCTCCATGATGTAAACAAAGTAGGCGTGTCGTCGAGGGGCGTGTCGAGTTGAGGTCAAGGAACTTAGCAAAAGTGCGCGCTTTATTTTGACGAGATGTTTGAAATTCAAATTCCTTGCCCCGCCCTTTTATTCATTATTCATTGCGCTGTTTCTTGAAAGCGCAGAGTCTCCCGTATATTTATTTTTTTCTGAATTATACTACACAATTTGTATGAAATATATTTATTATGTTTAATGTTGACAACTGTCTATGATTTTATTTAACTAGATATTCTAGAACGATTTTGAATTTTTTTCTTCCTGGGATTTTTTGTTTTGGTTCAATCCTTTCCATTTTCTTTTAATCTTGATAACATGGCCTGCTCTTGCTAGCCCTGAGACACTGGAAAAATAGAAAAATCAAAATCAAAATCAAAATCAAAATCAAAATCAAAATCAAAATCCTACATCTCTCTCTCTCTCTCTCCCCTCCCCTCTCCTCCTCCCTCCCTCCCCCCCTCCCTCCCCTCTACAATTCGAAGTCCGACAGTGCTTACCTTATAGGTCCGAAAAAATACATGTATAAGAAAATAAACAATGTGCCCCTCTCCTAAAAGCACCAACCTTCTTAATGTTCAGTATTTATTATGTATTTATTTATTTGTTTATATATTAATTCATTTTAAAAAAAAAATTAATTTTTTTTATTTAGGCTATATATCTTTGTATTTATTTATTCATTTATTCATCCTATATTATTTTGTTTTTAACTCCTGGATTCACCCCTCCCTACTGTGCCATGGAGGTCTCCTATAAGTCTGTTACCTGAGCACTGAACGAGAACACCCCAAAAAAAGGATATATATATATTTATTTATATATATATATATATATATATATATATATATAACACCATAATATATCAATAAGAAAATAATAGTAATATCAATAATACAAACAATAATAATATTAATTATAATAGTAATAATAATAATAAATAGATAAATAAAATAAATTTAAAAAAAAAATAATTGAAGGAGGAAGAAGAAGATGAAGAAATAGACAAAGATTTAAGACAAAAGGGGGAAAAGAAAGGAAAAGGATACAAAGAGACTCGGGAAGAAGGGGGGAATCAATCATTGAGAAATATCTCTTGCCCAATGGCATGTAGATAAGTGATCAGTCGGCATTTGAAGCCAAATGAAAGGTAAATGAAAGGTAAATGAGGTATAATGTCTTATCAAAATGCATTAGCACAGCAATGACTTGGTTTTGAACCCGGGACCTTGCAGTTACGAGATGACTGCTCTGCAGAGCCATTATGTTTTCTGCCTTCGTTATACTAGTACATAGTTTTGGACCCCTATCAGGGCTGGCATTTAACTCAATATGTTTTTAAAAATCTGTAGTCATTGGCTAAAATGCCAGCCCCTCCGAGGCCCCATCACTCTATGAGAAAAATACTAACAAAATGGCTAATGGTATCATTATCAAATGTTGTATTCTTGGGGAATTTCTTCTATTCATTTCTACTTCCCCCCAGAAGGGGATTTCGGAAATCACGAGAGGGAAAATAACTTTGCCCTTCCCACAATCCTGGATACGTCCCTCCCCTAAACTAATTATGAGGATGATTTTTCTGTTTTAAGTGACGTGAAAAAAAATCATTGCCGCCTCCCCAAAAAAAAAAGAATAAATAAATAAATTAATTAATTATTTTAAAAATGGTAAGATATACGAGTGAGACGACAAGTTGAATGCAATTCTCGAAGACAAAGAAATATGACAAATATTTTATTTACAATGAAATGATATTCGCACTGATGGCGGTCTCCTGCATTTTTCAAATTTGAAATGATTTGTCGACGCTATATGTTTTGTTAAAGGTATAATTATTTAACTGATTTATATTATGATATGATTATATATATGTATTTCAACTTTTGTTATTAATATGTATGTTCCTCATTCGTGTATTACTTTCTATTCTATTGAAAAATGCAGAAATAAAAATCAAACAAACAAACATCAAACAAAAGATAATATACGCAGTGAATAATATTTATGAAGAAGAAAAAAAATCATTTAAAATTGTATCGATGGGTTATGTCAATGAAATAAAATGTTTGAATGTAAATATAATATATCACCGACAGTCACAAATAAATTACCTGAGAGCAGTTAGGCCAAATATGTTATTGATATTTTCATTGATATGGACTACATGTAGATTATCACACACCTATTGTGTTTTAGATCATGGTATACACATTCCCATATTTCGTTGATTAATCAAATTCGAGTGTGCACATACATTATGCCTACAATACTCCGAATTTATTGAAATTTGGGCGAACAAACGACTCTATAGACATAGCTTTGCGAAAAATATTTCGACTAATATAATATATTCTGATGTACACAAATATATATCAGTGCCGTTATTATAAGTATTTTGACAAGAAATATGATAATGTTGTTGATGTCAGTGATAAGTTGACACACGGCACTCGGTAGAGGACGGGGAAAACCAAGCAGTGGGGAATCCCCGTGTTATGATTTGAATACGCGCGACGCGTGTGTCTTTGCCTCATTTCAAGCCATTTTATTCCATGATTGGTGCAATTGCGTTGTGCAAGCAGAGAGAGGGAGACAGAGAGAGAGAGAGAGAGAGAGAGAGAGAGAGAGAGAGAGAGAGGGGTGGGTGGGGTGGCATTGAATTAAACATAACAAATTGTGAGCTATTGCAGGTTTATTCACACTTTATTCATTTTGGTCCACAGTTTTTGTTTATTACAATTTTAACAAAACGTTCTATCTTTTTGTTTTCTTTTTGTTTGTCACGTTTACCCCCGAACATTAAGGTGGAGAGCCCTAAAATCCTAGGTTATTGAAATTCGGGGTATAGAAGGGCTGACAGAAGAATTTAAGCTAACAGCCGGGAGCCCTGCCTATACATTTGCATGTGCTGCGGCCATCTTAGAAAAATATCAACTATCAAATACCGTAGAACCCCCTCCTCATTTTCCGAAAAAATGCGGCCAAGAAACTAGGTATCAATTTGACTTCGCCTTACGAATAACTGTATCTCAATAGCCAGAATGCAAATTGCCCACATTACGTGTTGTTAGGTAGGACATGCCATTTGGTTTGTCCTACCTGTATAGCAACAACTAATATCGCAATTCGCATTCTGAATATTGGAATAAAATTGCATAACAGGTGAATGTAATAGCTCGTTACTAAGTTAACTTGTATGAATTTGAATACATTATGGAAATGGCCAATGCGCCATGCAACATATCCTGTATGTCAAAGCCCGGTCGCATTTTATCTACACCTAAAACTGCTTTCGAAATATCAACCTAAAGAAATAGACCGGTCTATACTAACATATTCAAATGTATGGATGTCTTTTCCTGGGGACCTAGTGACCAGCTTTTCCAGTAACCTATTTTTAATGAATGAACTACAATACTTGGAATCCATGCAGTCTGCAAACATGACTTGTTGCTATGTCAGGTAAGCCTCGGGGGAGTTATCAAGTTTGCAAGAACAACCTTTATTCTAAAAGTATACATACATTTTGAATGTGTTAGTAAACCGGTTTATTCCATTGGCCCTGTACGTCACCTTTTGAAAAGTGCAAACATTACAATAAAATGTTACGAAATCTGTAGAGGTTTGAAAGGTTTAGGGTATTGAAATCGCCGCAAATGGGGAGTCCACTCTGATATTAAGTTGGTGTTAATAGAAGCAGAACAAATGAGAGAAAAAGGTTAGTGAAAGTTTGAGCAAAATCCGATTGAAAATTAGAAAGTTATGAAATTTTGAAGGTGCGATCAATCAATCACAAATCGGTAACTTTGTCATGTATTTTGCGAGCTCCCCTTCCATTTGCCCAGTATACTAAAAAAAAAAAAAAAAATATTGCCCCTTAATTTTAAGATCATTTTTAAATTATACATTCACCCTAAATATAATTATTGCAAGCAGTTTTTTTTTAAACAACCCCTGTGTGAAGCAATCTGTTCCGTCATCAAGAAGTAAGAAAATGATAGTTTCATGAAATTTTCTGTACAGAGAAAATTGGAGAGGAGCTCGCAAGATACGTCACAGTGTTCCCCATTTGTGTTTCACTGATGACAACTTACAAAATCAATCCCATTCTTTTATCCTCAAACTTTCACCAATTTGTTTCCTTAATTTTTCTGTTTTTATTAAAACCAAGTTAATATCAGGATGGACTTCCCCTTTATTTGATTTTTCGAAAGAAGTTGCGATCACGTTTATTAAAGATGCAGGGCTCACTCTTGACAATAGCCATATCGACGTTGTATTATTATTTGATCTACATTGGAAACAAAATCACATTATGATTCATTGTAAATAAGTTCTATCATCATTGCATTATTGACATCCATGTGATTGCCCGAAGAATGTTTCAATTTCAGTCAAACAAATTAAGCTTTATCATTCATGATTGATTATTGTCATGCCTTCTAAGCATCTAAACATAACATTTAAATGATGTATGTATTCGATTTGAATAAAATTATATAAATAGTCTTTGTTACAAGAATGAAATTGCATGGAAATTGTTTATTATCAAAGTTTATTTGTTAAAATTTTGCAAACAATATTTTGCAGACCTTATTTGTTTTGTTTTATAAAGAAGGAGCTCTTCCTACCTTGTATTTCACAAAGTAATCGTACTTTTTATCAATTTTGGCAGAGTCTACATTGTCCTAAATTGTATTTAAAATGCACTCTTATTAATGCAGAATAATTTAGGGTTAAAAAAAAAGCAAGGACAAGCATTAGAAGATAAAAATTCAATTACTTATCTGATTTCTGTCAAAAAGGCGGTATACTCATCCAAGCATAGCTAGTAGATGACCCCTCCTATTCCTCACCATCTTCTTCTTCTTCAGCCTCCTCCTCCTCCTCCTTATTATTATTATTCATAAAGATCATAAATAACAATATTTAATAATTGTATTTTATCGATTTATTTCTGATATATACTTCATGTAAATGTTACATTTTAATCATTTAGTTTCAATTTTTAATGATCAATAATAATTTTTCTCTTAATGCATTATCAAGATGTCCTGCACCGACTCCAAACTGTATATCTGACCTTAAACCCTTTGATTTTCTATTATTTCATATCCAAGTATGCAAACCGAACTCAATATTATTATTGTTATCATTATTTATGATTTATGTACTATGTATTGTTTATGTCTGGATTCATTTAAAACTGTTAAAGCATAATATGATATCTATGTCTATGGAATTGTTTTTACCTTGTAAATTCACTTGCATCAGCCTCCAGCTGTATTGTTGAATATTCTAATAAAACCTTATCAAATCAAATCAAATCAAATCCTCCTGATCATCACCATTATCATCATCACCATCCTACTCCTCTTCATCACAATAATCGCCACAATCACCACCACCACCACCATAATCATCACCATTATCATCACTATCAACATCATCATCATCACCATTATCATCATCATCATCACCATCATCGTCATCATCAACATCATCCTCATCACCATTATCATCATCATCACCATCACCATTATCGTCATCATCAACTCATCAACTCATCAACTCATCTTCCGCGTCATCACCATCACCATCATCATCACCATCACTATCATCTTCATAGCCATCATCATCACCATCATCATTATCATCATCATCATCACCACCACCATCGCCATCATCATCGCCATCATCAATCGGTGTGAAGTTGTTTTTCGAGCCAATCAACTCAATTTATATAGTCTTCCGACTGCATTCCTGGCGTGCAACATTGTGAGGCCGCCCTCTACTGTCAAAAGACAGCATAGTGTTTCTAGAAGATTGACTATAAAATGTCCATGTCCATACTAATAATTACGACCCATAATACACTTTATATGTTGTTAAAGATCGAGTCATGAATTTTCTTCTATATATACAAAATCCTCTACAAATACGATATTTGTGGCTTATTTTGATCAAGTTAAAGGCATCGTTTAACAATGTTAAATCTGAGATGCATGGCCCTAGTGTTATCAGTGTCTGTGATATGGTGTAATCAGGGAGGCAAGTGTCTCAACTCCCTGGTGTAGTATTGAAGCCCTAAAAAATTGCGCTTCAAAATGATCACGAAGTGCCTCAAAAAAGTAAAAATTGAGTGACCGGTTTTACCATACTCATTTCCCCCAATAGACTGTAGTGTTATAATAAACCGTTAGGAAAACGAAAAATGAAATTTCGATTTCCAATCATAAATATCTTGATAATCAGACAGGCGATCGACTTGTAAAAGTCATGGGGTTCCTGACTGACCTAAAGGTTTGTAATTATGATTGCAGCACGAGCTAAATCCAGGATTTTGCTTCAGAATCTGAGGCAATGTTACCGAGTCACTTTAATCCCAATACTCCTAAAGTTCTATACAAAACATTCAAGAAGGCATTTTTTTGTTTGTGTGTGTGTGTATCTTGTAAACATGTAATCTGTGTGAAAACTAGTTTTGGTGAATAATAAATTCAGATTATGAAGTGAAATGTATCAATGACACATTACATATATACATACACAACCCCATATCAAAAGGCAAAAATACAAAACAGGAACACACAAATTAGTAATATAAAAGATGACTTTTTTATTTTACTAAGCAATCTGACATGATAATTTCTGGACATCTCAGACTTGTACATAATACCTGCTGTCAAGAGAATACCTTTGAACATTCCAGAGACTAAAAGGCTAGAATTCATGAAGGAGATCTTAAACCATGGTTTAAACCTCTATACGGGTAGAATGTATGTGTCCTTGAGTTCAGTGAACTGGAAACACATGCTCATAAGTACCGAGATACCTCTATTATAATCCAGGGTTAAATTTTTAAACATCCTTCATGAATTTCGGCCATAGTATGAACAAGAATAGCGGAGCAAAGGAAAGACATACAATCATAAAATCACTTTGCGTACGACGTTTAAAAGTGTGTCCTATTTGACACCGCCTCAAAACTTATCTTAAATGCTCCCTTTTTCAAGGTATGTAAAAACGGCTGACTCTCCGTACAGAGAAGAGTACTGGCATGAATTAGAAGAATTAAAATATATAACATACAGCGTACTTCAGGATTAAAAGAAAGAAAAAAAAAAAGCCAACTTTATCGCTGTACAACTTTCTTGTCAAGGTAAGCTATATAGAGGCGCCATCATTCATTTTAAAGTGTACCAATCACTTGACAAAAAAATTGTGTATAGCTAGAATGTATAAAATCTAACTAAAAAAACCCTTTAACTTGCATTCTATAGGTAAACGGTTAAGGAGTATGAAAAAAATAAAGGATAACGTAAAACCCCCCATATAGGGCTCACACGCAACCCAATTTCATTATTCTATGCAAGTGCGTACACATGTTAACCTGTCTACTTAACGAGGCGTTTTACTGTTCACTGAGAATGTATTTAAATTGCAATATCTCTTTGTAGAAGTAATATTTGAAGCTCATAGTTTGACTACAGTATAGCCATATAGAACCCTCTTACATCAAGAGCAAAACATGTTTTGTGATAGGTACACTTTACAACGAACCAGAATTTCAAAAAAGAGAAGTACGGTTCAATAATAAGACAATTGGCTATCCCTGCACTAGCCAAATCTTAATTGAAATCAAGAAGAAACAAATATATTTCATAAATGAGAAATATTAAAAACCAAACAATTATGTTGCAAAACAACTTGAAGATGGCACATATGAATCACCTTCATGTGTACATTTCTTTTTGTTTTGACCAATAAGTTCTCTTCTTTTTTTTCATTAAAGGACTTGGAATTCTGCATTAAATTCTGAATTTTTCAACCATTCCAAATTCAAGCCCCTATTAAAACCACAATAATCATATATTACACATATTTACAGCAAGACTTAAAGAAATCCATTAAAAAGTTGTCGTTATCTCTCTTCAAATGACTGGTGACTATTAGTGATCCTTTGGCATCATTTACAGAACTCACATCCTAAATAAAAATGCAAAATAAAAATGCAAAATGAATGAGTCACAGAAAGCTCATTAAAACAATTATGATTTTCACCCATGATCTAAAAGAGCTTGTGTTCTACTAAGATAATGAAAAAGAAGAAAAAAGCTATCATTTGGTAAATGTAGAATTCACAAATTAAAGGACGAAGACTCATAATCTGCATGAAATGTTGACTGTGGGTCCAATTTAGAGGTCCAATGCCATCACTAAAGCCAAATCAAATAATATCTACCTTTCAGAAGTACTACAGATAACTACTTTTTCTAAAAGGTCTATAAAATAAAATAAAATCATAAAACTTAGAAACAAAATATAGAAACCCCTCAGACTATATGCCCTACACTGTTGAAACTGATCATAGAATTAAACTGCTTAAACACTGTATACAAAGGCAACCCAAGAAATGCGCAGAGAGTGACGACTATCAACAATTGTGAACTCACTGAGCAGGTCCTTGTTTGGGGGACATTTCATGAAGTTTCAAAATAAAACTAGAGCATTAGAAATGATGACAGCGGCACAAGGAACACAGGTGAAAAGCATTAATTACATTGTAAAAAATATATGTTTGCAGAGGGCATTTTGAAGTGGGGGTGGGGGTGAGATAGACAAAGAAGCGTAATATGGCTTAAACAGGGCTGTGCTCAACGGTGTTCTTGCATTTCACACTCCATCCACGTTAAAATCAAACATTGTCCTGTTAGTTCCATACTAGGCCGTAACAAGATCATGGATAACAGTTTGTACAGAGTCCATCTCTACAACCTCATATGCACAAGGTGCTTAGATACACTGAGAGCACCCGCTGAGTAAAGTCTTTCGTTTATAAACTTGGAGGCCAAAGAGGTTGTCGAATTTTGCAAAATGCTGACGGGAGCGAGTCTGAAGATGTGTATTTATGGTAGGCTGGAGCTTTCAGTGTTGGGGTAGGTAGGAACGACTTGCTCCCGGTTTGGCCGTCAAAGTCTTTTGTTAATAAAATTCTTCCTCACCGTCTCTTCACTTCTTCTTTGGTGGTGCTCTGTAAGATACAATACACAAAGAGAAAAAAAATAATGAGACAATGCAAAACGTAATTAATATTTCATGATTTTTTTTGTACAATTACTGCAATTTTACAGATGATATCTCAAGATATTTTCATTACTTTTTCTGTAACAAAATGTCAGGACCAATTTGTTTTTCTTGCTTTAAATGTAAGTACATCACCTTTCCTTCTTAAGAAAAAAATGCTAGATTTAGTGTAAGATTTTAGTTTTATTGGAAGATTCTACACTTCTCAATGTCGAAAGTGGTGTGTAAGAAACGGTTATTATTATTCCATTCGTAACTATGGTATACATAAGAATTATTCCAGCATTTTCAGGCAAATAATACATCATACAAAGATGACCCTTCTGTGACCCTGTCAAATTCTAAGCCATGAACCAGTCAAATACCTGTATGTTCCTACTACGACAGCGTGATCTCTTTCGTAAGGTTCAAGGGTCAACTGTTCCTGTGGTTTGAGCTTCTCTGCTATGAGTTTCTTCACCTCTCCAGCAAACACCGCTTCAGGTTGGGCTGTAGAATCGATGCAGTTTGCCTGATGGACAGAAAGAAAGATTTTACTTTGTGAGCAGTGAGAAGGAAAAAATACACAGGAGGGGTGAGCAATTTGGCTCACAAATGCATCATCAGAGGTCTGGTACATAAATAAAATTTACATAAAAGCACTTTTTGAATAGAGTATCCAAAAAGAGCTTCCATTAACGAAAATGTATTTTTGACATTGTTCCTAGATATATGCATAGGTTCTTTTGGATATCCCAAACACACACCAGGGACCTGTTTCACAAAGCCTTTTTTTCAATGACAAATGACAAAACCGATAACTGATCGGAAGCAAGGATTACACTAGCTTATAACAAAAACTCTCATTTTTGTGAAATGGGGCCGAGTACAGAATGATCCTTTTTACGGCCTTGCCACTTTTTGTTTTCACAACTTCATGATTTTGGATTATTATGTCAGCAAAATTATTTATGCTCTCTCACAAATCCTCATATCATATTTCCAGATTGGATAATTTATTTTACCGGACAGTGTTTGCCTGTAACAAAACAACTAGGGGACAGATGGATTCGAGTCGTATCCTAGGGACATGTAGTGCCTTACCAAAGAGCACTAGCGGGCTCCTGTACTACCAAGCTGTCTTGCATGCCTTCTGAACCGTTACCGGGAGGGCAATCCTAACCCAGTTTTATATTTGTGCTAAATTCTGATGCCAAGTTATTTTGTAAAATATTGGCTATATACATGGCTATATACATGGCTATATACATGGCTATATACATGGCTATTGCTGCAAAGAGCGTCTCTAAATACTATTTTTAATTGGTCATATGGAAAAGGATTATAAAGCCAAACAGTTGATATATTTGTTCATTAATTTCTTTGTCCATGTTTTTAATTTCACTCCTATTAATGCTATGTCTCATAAGTCTTGGGGAAATTTGTAAAGGAAATCTTCCATTGCACCTATGAATTACAGGACCAAATGGCCCATAGCCCCAACAGAATGTACAACCATAAAGGGAAAATTAATGGTGATTCCCCCATGTACAAATCTTTCTTCCCCAGGACACTCACCTTAATTGAGATGACAAAGTGACCTTCATTCTTGAGGAAGTTGTGAGCGTTGATAGCGACAATCCTGGCTTGGTCTGGTTGGGCTACATCGGCAAACACACAGTCTACCATACCTAGCAAACAGAGCATGCAAACACACTTCAAATGTCAGACATTATTATCATTATTATTTCCTATTGCACCCAAGACTAGACATTGGATTTTAAATACAAATTAAAATACAAACAGATAGATAACTATGGTAGAAATAATATGAGTCAAAGAAACTGTCAAGTCTGATACATAAATATTAGGATAACAATGTGCTACAATCAAATTATTGCACATAATAAAACGGTTTGAAGTCAGCTCATGAGTACAATTAAGTAATGTTGACTGCCTTCAGGGCAATACGACATATATCGCCCGAACCGAAGGTGAGGGTGATATATGACAAGTCGTATTGCCCTGAATTAGGTTAATAATATTTCATAATGAGTGTATAAAACATCACAATTGATTAGGGTATGCGTGTCTATAAATTGAGCAGTTTAAAATGATATTGATAATAATAATGATGAATGTGACATGATAATGATGGTGACATTAATACCACTGGATGCTCTTCTAGCGTTCAGAAGATATGCCGTCAACCTTTGCGACGAAGATAGTTCTCAAAATTATTCATGGTGGTTTTTAAGATAGAAGCTATCGTGAACTACACAAATTCTGTATTGTGATTCAAATACCGATGCAGCATAATAAGTGAATCTAAACTCTCCAAATTTGTCTAAGTCCATGTTATTTATTTATCCTCTACTCTCATGCATGTTGTAACTTACCGACCAACATTCTGTATTTATGTGGATGTCTGGCGTCCTCAATGATGGGAATGATATTTGTTCGTTTCTTCGCTACGTTCATAAGATCACGTCCTGATCTGTGTGAGAACTCCACAGCGTACACCAGTCCTTCCTGACATGAGGAATAAAGCACACACAAAAAAAACATTTGCCATTATTGCAATACATCAAATATAAACATTGGTAGCAATAAATCGACCGATTCATGATTGAAAACACTTTTTACATTTTAAAATATTATTCTAGTTAACGGTATAGCCCACAGTAGTTCAGAGTTTTCTAAAGAGTTTAAATGAATTGTTTATTTAATTGAATTATTTAAATTCCACTTTTTCATAGTTTGAAAATATGAAAATGTACATAATATCAACAAGAAATTGCCAACTTGTCCATGAAAATAGTGATTATAAACTTCATTCTGCATTTCCAATTCAGAGACTTAAATGATTATTTTCAATTAATTTGCTCGTACCCCTGAACGGCACAATGTACAGCAACAGAAATGGACTCAATTTTGCAGCATTTCTTTAAAATGCACTTTCTACTCATGTACAATTGGAATTCAAAGCATCCTGGATCGAAAGAGGAAAATGAAATATCACTGAAAGAAGAAACTTAACTGCTATGGATAAGATGAGGTTTCATGAGACCTGCCAACCTTTCACTAAATTAGGCATCTCTCAAGGCAAATTTAAGGAATACCATCTATTTTATATACTTTTTACACAGTAGTTAACAGAAAAAGAGAGAAATCTAGGATTTCATAGCATTGATTTGAAGGTTTAAAATGGGAATAATTCTTCCTAACTAGGTCTGGTTGGCGGCTGTGGACTTACCGGTCCAACCAGGTCTGAGACGTGAGACACCGTTGTTCCTGACGCAGCACCGAGGTACAGCACCTTGCTACCGGGCTTCATGTGGATGTGATCGACACCTCCCAAGATGGCCGCCGCTAGCTTCGAACGGAAAGGATTCCAGGCTCGGTATTCCAGCTTCTTCTCACCCTCCTGTAATATAAACCATAAGAAAGAAATTAAAATCTGCCTCATCAAAACACCCGGCCCTGTTTCCTAAAACTTGTTTCATAATAACAAGTTACAATAATTGTTAAAAGCTACAGATGACCACATTTCACGGCTACTTGGCAGGGTCTCTATATTATACAATCTAATAACTAGTCACCATCTCCAGTGAGATCTTTTAAGAAAACCGTCTTACATAAACCATGCAAGGATTACTTTGATTAAATTTTCTTCTTGAAATAGAATACTGTTTCCCTTTTTGTTTTGTTTGGGGGATTTTGTACATTGTTTTAATTAAAGATAAAGTTGAGTTCTGGTCATGCGATTGCATTGTGAAAGAAACGCTATGGAATCGATCAGAAAAGGTTGATCATCTAGCATATAAGTATTGGTGTGTACTGCAAGGTTCTGGAATAATCAAAATGATAAGAAATTTGGCCCAGTCTAGGTAAGGTTACAATCAGTGTACACAGAAAGATGTATATGGGACTACACAAACATGTGGCATAAAACTCCGTCCCGATTTTTATGATGTTACATGCCATATTTAGAATATTAAGGCATTTGAAGAGCCATGCTTTTCGGGGAACATTTTTTATCTGATGTCCTTCCACACTTGGATAAAACAATGATGACGCTCACAAATTATTTTCCACCTCTTCCCAGAACTCAACCTTCTCTTTAAACATTGTGATATATAACTCAAAATAGTAATATTTCTGAAATGTTAATTTCCCCATATATATTATCTCATTGAACCATGTATCATATCTGTACAACTCATGTATGTTTTATGTCTATATGTTATGCCCTACTTTGGCAAATCCATTGTCCTGGGCCAGGGGCGGATCCAGCCGGCGGCAAGGGAGTGGGCCGAAAAAGGGGCCCACTTTTTTGCCTCCGGAAATTGAAAATTTGAAAATGCCGGTCAATTTTCCACTCAGTGGGGGGTTGTTTGTTCAATAGAGCCCCGGATCCGCCACGGTCCTGGGCCATGTATGCTATATGGTGATATATGTCTGTACAATTATGATCTAAATACACCATCGTCAATTTTGATTATGAAATAAATGCTTATACATATAATGAGCAAAAACTATTTCCAAAGGGTTACAAAGTTGATAATTTGTATGGAAAGGAAGAAAAAAAAGGGTCTTTAAATCATCTTCTGAAAGCAGGAAGGGCTCATAGGCAGAAAGCTATGTGACAATACACACAGGATCATTACCTCAATGCTTATTCTCTTCTCTCCATAGACTGATTCCCCAGGCACCAAGTTCTTGGTGACCAGAGCATCCTCCTTGCCTCTGGCAATGAACACACCTGTAAACACAAAGAAGAGACTGGCAATGAAGACTAAGACCCCAACAGCAGAACTATGATCTCTACAAAACTATCTGAACTTTGACCTACTTAGCCATACAATCTTAACAACTAATAGATAACCAAGTCAAATAATCCTGTCGGATAATCCCCTTTTAATCCCTTCGAAGCACACAGCTTAGAGACTTGCGTAATACATAAGCTTAAACTACATGTCCTAGATTGTACAAAAAGCTATAAAAAAAGGATAAAACATTGTTGAAATTCAATCCAGAGTGAGATTTGTGGGTGGGCAATTAAAATGTCTTCAAAGTAGAAATACATCCTTGGGAGAAATTTTCAACCAAGGAAGAGTGATAAAAAAATAAATATATATATATCTTAACTCTAGAACATTTCAGAAGCACTATCTTCTACAATGACTCACCAACCAAAAGCATGAGCATCTCCATGACGATACAAATTTGTTTATCTCGGGTGTTATGGCTCAGACAGTAACAATTTTCTCAACAATTTGACTTCAGTTCAAAGTGAAGAATTTGTTTTTGTTCATCATTGCCAATAACAAGGTCCCTTAATATCTTTGATTCTTAAAACCGTTCTTATTCTAATCGCTACACTGTCTCTAGTGAATAATATTTTTAAAGGGACCCAACTTTGGGCCGAAGAGAAAGCCAACCCTCGAGCTGAAATCAAGAGAAAACATGACATGAGCAGTATGAACATGTATATGGAAAATGCACTATATAAAAACATTTTAATTTTTTTATTACGACCCTATGGTCCACCAGACCGTCACGCCAATACCCGGGTTTGATTATTCGATTTCAGGTTATTTCAGAAAATTAAATTCCACACTGATATTTTGCAAAAGAGATATTAAAATATAGAATTCACAAACTTAATTTCAATTTAATTAAATATATATACTGTAAAAAATAATTCTAGGAGTACCAAAATTTAGAGTAATACTGGAGCGCCTTGAGCACTTTTTGTGGTGGATATGAGCAATATAAAAACATCCAATATTTAACCATAAAATATATATCAATGCATACCTTCAAGTCTGTGAGGCTCAATAGCAACTTTGAAACCACCCCTCATGCCACCTCGACCTCCTGAAAGAAAAAGAAAAAGAAGAGATTAAAAACACCACGCTTTGGAATATTACTTTCCATTATCCTCAATGATAATATTTCTCTAAGATCCTACAGATAATTAATTGAGACAGAAAAAGTTAACGAAATGATATCTGGACAATGCTATTTGGGTTGGAAAACATCAAATTTTATATTACGAACTGGTGAGGTTTGAACCACATTTATCGCTCTTGGGTATCTTTTTGGTAAGAGAGGGATCTAAAAGTGATTCTCTATGACAAATGTTGTTTTAACAATACTCTTAGCCAAGGAAGTAAGGTATTTGGATCAGCAGATATACCACAACACATTGCGGTCCCCCTCCTTGAAGAACAATGTATTGGGTTCTTAACATGTATAGCTGGCAACTCTCTCCCACACACACAAACTTTTGGCATGATAAAGCATAGATTGTAGGCTAATAGATTGTATTGCTGACTGGGCTACGCGCCACAAACGGCATGACCATGCGTGCCCAGGCAATGTGGGGGCAGTGCAGGACCAAAATGTGTGCGAGCGTGAAGGTGCCTTGACTCTCATTCTCGTTACACTGACCCTAAGTAGACCTACCTCTTCCACCCCTGCCTCTGGGTCCACCGCGGCCTCTAGGCCCGCCTCGTCCACCAAAACCTGAAGAAAAAAAACACAAAGCAGAGAGATGGGAGATAGAAATACATCAATAACACTGGTGGTGAGTATCGCCAACCTCGCTGGGGATTGTGATGGTTATTTTACCCGACTGCTAAGAAAGCATAAATGCTTGAAAGTAAGCAGCCAGACGGACGACGGCTTTAGGTCCTCTCCGAGGGACCTGGTAGTGAGGATTAATGCCTTACCAAAGGGCACTGGCGCATAGACTTGGTTTCGAACCCGGGTCACCGGATTACGAGACCACTGCTCTACCAACTGAGCTATCGCGCCTCCTCTATTAGCCCTTGGGTCTTTGCTAGTTCCTCCACATATACTCACTTATCATGTTAAGTACGTATCGTTCTTTATTGCATGTTTTTGTTACTATTGTAATAATGTTTCCTGCATTGTTGTACACACTTTACCCAGCTGTTTTTATGAGTTTTTTGGAAATAATTGAATTGAGTAAAAAACAACCAAACAAAAAAGTAAAAGAGAGAAAGCTCAGCTGTGATCACTAACTATGAAAGTAATAACACCAATGCGATGCAATATCGAACATTGCTGTTGAAGAGAAGGGTCGAGTTTGAATGAGGCTAACAATTATTTTTTTTCTTTTTTTCTTCCCCAGTAGAAGGTTATTTCTAAGCAGGGTATTGAACATGAAAATGTTTGTTCTTGAAATGCCCTCAATAAGGATTTCAAAAACTTTGCACAAAATTTTGATGCCACACATGAGTGTGGTCCCAAATACCAAATTCTTGTGTTACCGGTAAGTGTTTTCTCTGCATGTGATTTTAAAGCAATATTGAGTCAAATATGATATCATTATGATTCCATAACATCATAACTCTTACATAATACGCTATCATAATCAAACATTCAGAATAACTTCTACAAAGTGTATCACCAGATCTCTTCTTTATCTTTCAAGATGATGATTTAGACTAGAATTAATGGTTTGAATTAATGGTGATGATCAAAATGAAAATGATGACGCATATAACTATGATTTCGTAAAAACCAACAAATCACAAAATATCAGGATAGAGATGAATATTGCCATGGGGGGAAGGCACTAAACATAAAGCTGGCTCAGTTAAACAATATTCTCAACAAGATAATTCTGTTCAAAGTGAAGAAATTGTAGAGTTCATCACTGCCAGATAAAAATGAATATAATTCCCCAGACACTTTTAACTCATTTATGACATGTTCTTACTAGAGTCAAATGCTTGGTTTCATCTACAATTTTGAAACTTCCAAACTCTATTACAGTCAAACCTGCTTTAGTGACCACCTGTCTACAAAGACCACTTTTTGTGTTTCCCTTGGACAGTTGCTATAAACAGGTTTGACTGTATTACATGTATGTTACTAACTTTCCTCAATCGTGAGCATGCACTATTGATTGCCCAGCAGTCATGTCAAGTTGTCAACTGACCCGAGTCAAAATTAGTTTATTCATCATTTCATATAACGTTTCTTTATACTATGTTGTTTTTTAGTTTGTGCCCTCCTTTTCCTATATACTGATTCTTTACATGACATACAAGTTTCATATAAACTATAAATAAATAAATAAAACAGGCGGTACCTGAATGAGCCTTAAAGCAGGTTTCAAAATATTTACCTCCGCCTCCCCGTCCTCCAAACCTCCTCCTCCTCCTCGTCCTCCACCAAAGCCTCCTCGGCTTCCACCAAAGCCCCCTCTACCACCACGCCCTCCCCGGTCTCCGCCCCCTCGGAAGCTCCCTCTGCTCCCTGGTGAGAATCCTGTCATGTGAGAGAAAGACATTTATTATTCATTGAAACTGAAACTCTGTAACTCTCTGGTCTCTTCTCCCGGTGTAACTGATTGGGGGTGTGCAGGTGGACCACTACACCAGTTTCTCCTGACTTTTATAATAATGCAGTGGGTTCTTAACATGCAAAGGTGATGACTCTCCTCTACACCGTACACGGGGCCTCCATTTAACATCCTATCTAAGGCACGGTGTTTTCCAATGTAACATAGCCTGTGTCAATGATACAGGGGACGGACACGTAAATCACACACTTTAGTTAGCCGTTTGGGTTGAATCTGAACTCGCATTCTAAGGTTCGACAGGTGTTATCGAATTTTCCATTGTCCATTTTCCCACGCTGTGGGGTAGGGCATTATATTTTCCATGTGTGGTAAAAATTGTAAAAATTATGCATTTGCACTCTCTTGCCAAAGAGACTGGAAGAATGTGATTCTATTTGCTGGACATGAAGAGAGTGAAAATCCAGCAAACTCTGTTTGTGTGCCTTGATACAGTGAACGAATCGCTAATAACGTTAAGTATCAAATTGGCAAAGCGAAAACAGCTATTTCTGAGTACACCGCATGTATTAGCGTTTCCAGCAGAACCAACACAGCAAACTCTTGTATGAGGTCAGCGTTTTTGTAATGTACATGTAAATCGCATGTTAGCATGTTATCATCAAGAACATGCGGAGAGTAAGCAAATCGCTTTGACTCCAGTATCAAATTTTTGCATTTAAACAAAAATTCTTGACAGATTTCAAAGTGGTTTGTAGTTTGGTACGAGTAGAAAGAAGAATCCACTGGCAAACTCAGGTAGTTTGCAAGGTTCGTCGGATGCGGTAATTACGAAACATTTTAGTTTTTGTTTAGATCTGCATCGATGATCACTCTCCACGCAGGGGTATAGATAGGGTGTCTGATCGCGCACCCGATGTTGTGTGCTAAAATCCTTCCCATAGAGATTGCACGCAGCCCTATGCAACCAAAAAATTACTTTTTTTTTACGGGGGCTCTTTTCAGATTTTCCCTTAAAAAAATAGCCCCCCTTAATAATTTTGCGGTGGCTATTTTGGAGCTAAGGGGGGCATTTTTTTTAAAGGTATTTTTTTTTAAAAACATGAAATTACCCTATTATAACTTCCAAGCAGAGGCAAACATACAAATGTAACGTACATAGATTATGTCATGTAGAGTATTGCAGACATTCAGATACCCATACCCACGATTTATTCACTTTGTGTTAAACACATGGTTTACTGTGTGATTTACATATACATGTAAATAAAACTTGTTAAAAGGAGCATTTTGTTCAACTGTTCAGTTTTCATATCATAACAAAATATTATCACTGACACGCAGGCTAGGAATTAATTTATTTATTGGGGGCTACTTTTCCCATTGTCTCAAAAAGTGGGGCTACTCTTGAAAAAAGGGGCTACTTTCTTAAAGCCATATTGTAAACTGTAACAATCTGTTGTGTTTTTCCTTAGCCATCATAGTGCTAGCGACCAAATTGGTACGTAATATGTTATTTAGTCTTTATTTTCTGTCCAAAATTTTTATCATGATTCATGGACAATGCAATCCCATTAAAAAAGAAATGTAATTCCGTTTAAAATTGTGTTATTTATAACTTAAACCATTAAATGTCAGTGAATATTTTTACTGTTGTCCCACATACCGATGTAGATCTATTTGTTATAACGAAACATGCAAAATCATTGCCGGATTTTTTTATAGGGTCTAGATTCTAATTCTAAAGCCAAAGCAAAGTCCAAAGCTAGATCTAGTTTCATTTCGTAGACAGAAATTGATGGCATCGTATATAAATAATATAATTTAATTAAACAGTTGTAAGAAAAAATCTGAGGTATATGACCATCATTTATATATTTATTTACAGGTTTTTATAACAAAATTCAATTTGTGTCTACGAAACTAGCTTTATACCGATTAATACGGGAAGAAATCTGGCATTGATTTTACACGTTTCGTTATAACAAATATATCGGTATGTGGGACAACAGTAAAAATATTCATTTAATTTAATTAATTTAATTTTAACATTTAATGGTTTTAAGTTATAAATTACACAATTTTAAACGGAATCACATTTTAAAAAATGGGATTGCATTGTCCATGATAACAATTCGGGTCAGAAAACAGACTAAATAAACATATTACGTACCAATTTGGTCGCTAGCAGTTCAGCACTGACGGACGGTAAATACTTATTTGCTTCATACTACTACTAGCAGCACGTGCGCTGGAGCTGTGCGCGCCTTCTATTTCTGTGTATTGTGGATACAGTAGTGTACTATCGTATGCATAATGTGCAGGAAACTACTATGTACTCCATATTTCCATCGGAGGCCGGCGCGGCCGGGAGGCGTAATTTTTTTTTACATGCTAGCCTGGCCATTTCTGTGATAAATACCATAGAAGCGACTGATATTAGAGTCTAGCAGCCTACATGCGTGCATTATACCATGGACCTACTAAGGTCCATGATCTACATGTAGATCATGCATGGCAATCATCAAATGAAGACTTAGCTGGCCCTTGTAAATGAGACGGCCATCGCAGCCATCGGGCGATGGAATTCAAGAACTTAATTTAATTTAATTTAGGAACTTTACATTAATCTTGATCTAAGGACACACGAACGAACGATCGATCAGCTAATAAAGCGAGCAACCAAGTTCACCCGCACGCTGCACTAGCTAACTACGTGCATGCTTATGTGCATGTAGGCTTTCCCACCAGCGCACTTTTACGAGTATTACGGCGAAAAATGGCCAGGCTAGCGTGTAAAAAAAATATCCGCGGCCGGGAGCTTAGGGGGATACCGCGGTGTATAGATCTACCTACAGTAGGTACGACCACCGATTCGCTGCAATCACAAAACTTTTTTAAATGTTGATGGAAGTTTCTAGTTTTAGAGTTTGTAGTTTGAACGGAGATTTCACTTAGACACATCAATAAATTAATTTATTAATTCCTAGGGAATATCATTTTATGGGGGGCGATTTTTCAACATATATGGATTTTTTTTTCGCCCTCGTCTTGATGTTTACCGTGGCGGTTTTAGAGGTTTAGAGGGCGAATTGCCCGTCGCCACCGTGTATTTTTTTCGTTGGCCCTATGCAGTCTACGTACATCGCGCGATCATGCAAAATTGGTCAATGTTTTTATCACCAAATTGAAATTCAAACCCAAATCGCTCGTGATCCTGAAGGTGAAACTCAATAAATGAGGTGCCATATGAAAGAGCAGGTTTTTCTCCATATTCCATAAAGGGGCTCACTTCGGAATTCTAAATATATCTTGATCAAAACAGCGATTTAAATATCGTTTCCATCGTAGCTCCGACCTTTGCCACTTTCCTGAACCGAGCCCCCCAGGCTTATGTAGGGCTAGACGTAAGGAAAATATCCCAGCACTTATTTTTTTGCTAGCCCCAAGGGATCACAAGCGATTACAGTTTGAAAATACCCTTCCCCACATTTTTCGGATCAGCTCCACGCCGGCCGAACCCATGGTGATAGCGCGCAAAATCTGCACATGAATATGCATCGGACCGCGTGTGTACAGACCCTGGAGTGGGTGCCCATTGAAGACAATGGATTGCCGATCGCCTTGAGTTGCGCATGCAGTTGAGCAACACACGTCACTTGCACGTGTACGCTTGCATATTGCGCAATTCAGCTGTTTTGCTAATTTAGCAAAACAACATAACTCTGCGTGTACGTCTTTTTTGTTGATTCTGACAAAAAAGATGAATATTGTAGGGAATTGAAGGCCAGGGGCTGTAACTTTTGATAGAAACATCGGTGAGTCTTGAAATTTGAAATGTATCATTCTGAGTGAATAATTTTTACAATTATCCAACCATAATGGTGAAAAACAATCCAAAAGGGAAAAATGAAAAATCGTCCAGACACCCTAGTATAGCCTAGATGCATTGCCAATAAAGGCTTGGTGATATCAATATCACATTTTTTATCATCACAAAGCTCTCATCTTAAGGCTTGTCTCTCTTTCTCTCTTTCTTTTCTTATTAAGAGAATAAATTAAAAGCAAAATTGCTTACTTTTCTTCTCCTGTCCATATTTCTCTCTCTGAGAGTCTGAGTCCGAGTCTCTCTCTCTCTCTCTCTCTCTCTCTCTCACTTCATTCTATTTCTTTTTCTAGGCAAAGGTTTCACTTTCAAAATCTACAATAAACAACTGCATTAGATAAATTCATAGTGAGGATGAAACTGGAAGACGATTGGAAATCGGCAGGCGCCATTGTCGTTGAGCACGTTTTTGTAAATTTAATTTCTCGTTTGTTACTTTTCTTGTTTTACTCTCATTTCTACTCATTTGCCTCAAATCCAATATAAATTATACAAAACTGGTCAATACAGTACAGGAAATCACTGAAGTCATAGTCACTCACAAGTCATATCCATATAAGAATCATTAAAAAAAAAATCCATTTACATCACTCGTCGGTCACGACACATTCATATCTCCTATCACAAACACCGATTTCAATATGTGGGACTAAAGCCTCATTCCATGCTGAGCATGGTCGACAAAAGCTAAGCCTAAGTAAATACTTACTTCAATCGACGGACACAAAGGCATTCAATTTTTAGCATTCAAAACGATTATTATGTTTAACTAAATTAGTATAATTGTACAATTCTGAATGTTTGTTACCTGGTCTGCCCATATTTGTCGTGTTTCTGGCACTAATTTTGAACAACTCTTCGCAGCACGTGTTCCAGCAATGTTGTCACGCGTTGTGTTTAGGTGTTATATCGAGAGAGGGAGGCAAACAAACACTGTTTTCTGCCCGTGCTATATCTCTACTTTGTATAAGCAGGGAGATGGGACATATAAGTTCAGACTATAGCAAACAAATATGCATCTATGTTGGACATGGGTGTCGATCCCGGGGGCGGGGGGGATATATCCCCAATATTTCAGGTGGGGGGTGGCCTGTACAATCACCCCCCAATAATTCACCATAAAAAAATTTTAAAAATGAAGAGAAAAATTAATGATGAGAGTCCGATGAGAGTAGTGTTATTACTCGCAAAATGACTCCATCAATATACACATTTTTCTATCTCATATTTTCATAATACATATATATGAATAGAAAACGAAGTAAATGAGACAACCGTATATGAGACAAAATAAATTGAATTCTCGCTCATACGGCTTCATCAGAAATTGATGAATTTATTCAATTTATTTAATCAACAGCATCATAGAAATGCAAAAGTGCAAAAAAGAAGTAGAGAGTGGGAGAGAGAGATAATGAGAGACAGAGAGGATAATGAACCAGGTAGCAAGCCCATGTGGGACCCACATGGGTCCCATATTCTCTGAAACATGGGCCCCATATGGAAAACTATCTGGGGCCCTATAAGGCATCAGTGCACCGTCCAAGAAGAATATGGGAGCCTGGGACCCATATGGGTAAACCCATATAAGACAGATGGGACCCAGATGGGACCCAAACCAAACTGGGCCCAAATGGGTATGCCCAGCTTAATCCCATCTGGTACCCATATTGGTTAACCCAGATATATCCCATGTGGGTTAACCCAGATTTTCCCCATGTGTTACCCATATGGGCATATTCATATTCTACCCATATGTGTACGCCCAGCTCATTCCCATCTGGGACCCATAAGGGCTGGCCCAGATAGATCCCATATGGGTTACTAAATATTGGCCCCATATGGGATACAATAGCCCAGATGGCACAAGTGACCCAGATCATCCCCAGATGGGCCCCATATGGGCTTGCTACCTGGGAAAAAGGGAAAAGGGGAAGAAACGGGCAGAAGAAAAAGGAAGGGGAAGAGAAAGGAAGAAAGACAAGAGAAAGAGGGACATATATATTCCAGCATTTCCTTCAGGGAACTGATGTGAATGGGCGATGAAAAAAGAGGTTGACTTTAAAGTAACCTACAATGAAATATTGCTCATGGTTATTTCTTACAATGTCAAAATTACTTTACGGGATCCCCCTCCCTAAAAAGCTTAGGCATGGGTGATGGTAGGTATGAGGTTAATGCATGATCAGGAATTAGTTGAGTGGATTGAAAAGAAGTGAGAAATAAGCTGAAAGAAACATGGAAAATTGCCATGGAATGGTGGAAGGCAATGTGAGACAGGCCCAACATGTTCTAAAACAAGTAATACAACAGAATACTCCAGTTCGATATTATAGAGAAAGATTATTATGTCACAACTTATTTTTGTTTTATTGAAAAGCTGATGTAGGCCTATGTGTACTCAAACGTAACAGGCATAAGATAAAAAGTTACTTATGTAAGATCATGTTCAGTACATGAAAGAAAGCGGAGACCTTATAGAAGCTGGGCTTGTTAGAGCAAGGTCCCCAAAACAGAATATAATACCTGAATGCTTTAATTACTTTGAAGAAAAAATACTTTACAATATTTACAAAAGAGATAGATTGATGTATATATGAAAAGGAGAAAACAGGAAGATATATACATAAGGATGAAGAGCGAAAGCGCAAAACAGAACAAAACAACAACAGAGAAAAGTTGAGAAGGGAGAAAGTTATATGTAGGGGAAATAGTGATGGGAAAGAAATAGAGGAGAGAGAGAAAGATAAAAAAAGAAGAAAAAGTACAGTAGAGCAAAAGAGAACAAAACGAGTTTGCTAATAAATGAAGAAATGTTGGTAAGGTAAGAAAGGGCCAGTCTGGAAAAGAAAGGGGAGAGACAATGAAGCAAGAAAAAAAAAAATATATATATACTATATCATATGTGATGACATAGTTTTTACATTAAATACTTTCAGCATAATTAGTTAATTACTCAATAAATGTAATTCCAGTTTGCGTTTAAAAACAGAGACACTGATAGAGCGAGTTACATCAAAAGGAAGTGAGTTCCAAAACTTGGGACCAGTACAAGCTAATGTATTCAAAGCAAAGGCAGTTCTTACACGCGGTATATGGAGTGCAGTTGCCTGTCTTGTATTATAACTGTGAATTTGACTGTTCTTTTTAAATAGCTGTACTAACGCATTTGGAAGAGTACCATTTTCAAAAGCATACAGGATTGAGCCTAACTGCAAGAGATAGATGTCTTCTACCTTTAATAGTTTATTACTTTGAAACAAAACATTAGTATGAGCACGATAATTTACATTAAAAACAATTCTAATCACCCTTTTCTGAGCGACAAGTATCTTATTTAGTTGCGTTTTTAGTGACTTCCCCCATGCCAACACTCCATAATTAAGATAAGGCAAAATCAGAGTAGAGTATAAAATAAGCAAAATTTCTTGTGGCACAAAAGAACGTAATTTATAAATTACACCAGTATTTTTAGACATAACTTTACAAATATTACTACAATGTGATGCCCAGGTCAGCTTCTCATCAATGTGTAACCCAAGAAACTTGGTGGAAGTTACCCTCACAATAATAGCATCATCAAAAGTACGTCTCCAGGTAAGTCTCTTAGGGAATTACTAGGTTCAAAGAAAACTTATTTGCACGGATCCACAAAGTAACTTTCTTTAATTCACTATTAACTATTTCTAATAAAATTTCAGGATTTTTATGAGAAAAAAATACACTTGAATCATCTGCAAAAAAATGAATGATAGGACGTCAGATGAAAAATGAAAATCATTTATATATAATAAAAAAGGAGGGGGCCAAGAAGGGATCCCTGAGGGACTCCACAGGATATAGTTTGATGACTTGAGTTAATTCCATTTAATGATACATATTGATTCCTGTCAGTTAAATAGCTCCTGAACCAACTAAGAGCGATGCCTCTGACTCCATAATATGACAATTTACTAATTAGAATTTCATGGTCAACAGTATCAAACGCCTTTGAGAAATCCAAGAGTATGCCTATTGTGTGAAGGTGATTATCTAACGCTTGAGCTACTTTATCAATAAAATGTAAGATAGCATGCGTAGTGGTGTGTTTTTCGCGAAAACCAAACTGGAATTTTGAAAATATTTTGGTCTTATTTAAAAATGTTACTGTTCTTTCATATATCAGCTTTTCAAAAATTTTGGAAAAAGATGTCAATAATGAAATGGGTCTATAATTGCTTAACGTTTGAGGATCACCCTTTTTAAAAATTGGCACTACCTTAGCAATTTTCATTCGTTTTGGTACAATGCCAGATAAGATTGTTGTATGGTAGTTGGGACGTAAGTTTTATATTATGTTTTTAAGAAACAGACAGTTTGTATGAGATCAGGAGTGGAAATTTTCTGTCATTTTGAGAACCAAATTTTGCATCAGTGATATTCTGTTTCATTGAATTCAGTTTCCCGCAGAGAGGATTCAGTTGGTTTAATTAAAGAAGAAAGAGAGTCAAATGAAGAACCAAAAGCAATATGTTTTTCATTTACTAATGAGAACTATTTTTTTGAGATCTCCTTACACAGAATATTGGAATGGGTTTTTCACGATGAATGTTGTTTGGAGACATCAATATTCATAAAATGTATGTTTCTATCACCAGGAAATAAAGAATTTTCTGTCTACATGAACCTTTCCTGGTTGCTTATTAATGCATTTGCCCACTGGTAACATAATACTTTCACAAGTTGATATCCCTCACCATTGGATTTTTTTGGTAATGTCTAAATTTCGTTTAAAAATAGATGATATCAGTCTGGTAGGCCTACACTGCAGGCAAGAGTCAGGACTAACATTTAGCATGTTATTAATTTTATTACCACTCTTATATTCTCTGAAATGTTATCTTTATTGAGGGTGACTTGAAAAAGTTAATAACTTGGAAGGGAGGGTGCAACCTGCCACACGCTTCTACCTCTTGGTTGCTTTGATCCATTGCCGAAAATATTTTGGCACCTATCCCCCCCAACCACGGATACAAATCGACACCCCTGGTTATGGACGAAAAGAATTGGAGTATTGAATGAATACCAATAAAAACAAGTGTTTTCTGCATGCATGGACCCTAGCTACTTCATGTTTTCTGCTACCCTCACCCAGCCTGATAAGGTCAAGGGAATTGAAGAGACCAACACAACATGTTATGCCGCCTTCGTGTACGTGTATTTTTATTTATTTATTTATTTATTTATAATCTTTTGTCAGATCCATGGGGCCCTGAATAATTATGAACATATTTACATCAAAAAGCATATATTACGTTTATACAGAACAGTTAATGTAAAATTCCATAGTACATTTAGAAAGATATAACACAGCAATAATATAGACGTGGCACAATATATCAGCAACCTAATTCAACTTACTGTACATGCGCCAATAGGAAAATATTGATTAAGTCGCAATTATGTGAATAAATCATGTTAATATTACAGAATATGCTCGTAGTGTATGTTCGGCTATGTTCGGGGATAGTGATCACTATTTTTTATTCCCCCCCTCCCCTTGAGCACAAAAGAAGAAAAAAAAATTGCCAGGGGAGGGGAGCTAAGGGGTTGACCCAATGACGATGCGGAGCATCTTCCACGATCCATGTAGCGGCGAGGCGATTTTTTTGTTGCTTTTTTGAACCCCCGGCCCGTAAGTGATGTTTTCCTGGCATCTATACTAACACAATGGAGACCATAAAAAGCAGCGCATGATAACGTATTTTTTAATCAAGTAACATTTTAATACACAGTTATATCCAGAGTTTTTAAATAAATTTTGTTATTATTTATGTTTATTTATATCCAGAGTTATCATGTGTTTGGTTAAGTTACCAGATGAGTTGAATATCTTCTCACAATATTTGAACTTGAAAGGTTTCTCTCCAGTGTGTGTTTTTGTGTGTGTTTTTGGGGCAGCCCAAGGGGGTTAAATCCCTAACCACACCCCGTAGATCCGCCCCTGCCCTTCACCTGTGACTTTCACAAATCTTAGGGTTTTAGGGTTAGGGTGAACTGCAAATGTCAGAGTAGACTCGATCGTTCTTTGCGTATTAAAACGATAAATTCACATTGGGCCGACGTCAATATACTCCGACCAAAACTGATGTGTGATCGCGCCAATGTCAGAAAGTGGTTGGAATCAAGTAGGTCGGTAAATGGTCAAAGAATTGACGTTAGACCGACGGGCGTCATTAATCCGACCAATATTTATTCATGACACCACACAGGGGTCAATTAAGCTAATATTGGGCTGACATCGAGTCAATGCCAGAAAGTGGTTGGAATCAAGTAGGTCGGTATTATGGTCAACAAATTGACGTTGGACATACGTCATACAATCCGGCCAATTTATAACATTCAAAAGCTGACATTTTGCCGAAATCGCGCCAATAGTAGCCACGTGGAACCCCTTATATCAAGAGCAACACATGTTTTGAGAACTGTACTAACTAACAACCTTCTGCCTTTACTTTTTGGAGAAAAAAAATTAATGTAGATATTGATTGGTCTACGGTATTCAAGCGTAATCTTGCACACATTAGAGAAAACAAATTGCGAGAGTTTAACTTGAAATTACTGATAATCTTTTCAAATGGGGAATATCTAATAAAGATGTATGCCCGAAATGTAATATAAAAGAGGACATAAATCACGCATTTATCGAATGCAAACTAAATGAGCCGTTCATTAAACACCTGAAAGAAATATTACTAGATATATACCAAGTAAAGATATTGACGTTCAGTATCCAACACTTGCTCAAAATAAATTGTGAAAATCGTTGTACTTTATTCCTAACTAGGCCTATAGCTTTTTGGACCATTTATAAATTGATTGTCGATCGGAATGTCACAGGAATAGACAAAAGAACCGTTGCTTTCCAAAACGATTTCCAAAGAGAAATTTAAAAAAGATTGGAAAGTCAGTCAAATATTGATAGGACCAGAAAGCACATATTTTTACCAAAAGAGTTGTTACGCGTTATTAAAAAAAATAAATATACAAAAAAGGGAGAAAAAATTATCAGTATAATTCAAATGCTTTGCAAAAACTTAATTTTAATTCTTTGTTATGCCAATTATGATGCCTTTGTGATTATGCAAGTTTGATTTGTATCATTGTATCTTTGAATGTAAACCATGTATACCTAATAAATCCTCTGATGAGGCATAGAAAAAAAATGTTTTGGTGATTGGTAGCCCCCTACACTTTAAATTTACTGCAAGGAATTGAAAACATGATACATAAAGTGAGTAAACCATGAAAAGCTATAGCCAGGGGCGCCATGATTTATCAACAGGGTTAGTAGGTATAGGTTAATATTATGTGACCGAGCTTCAGTGGTGGCCGAGCGACTTCCAAAGTGGGGGAGGGGGGGGGCACCATAAAAAGGGGCACTTTCTGGAAAAAGGGCACCTACAAAGGGTAATCTCAAATCGAAAATATACAATTCGTTTAGACATGGGTACATATACCGCTACATTTTACATTATCAAAGCTGATTTCAATATTTGTTTCTCTTTATATATCATACAAGATATTGCTTAAGCATCATACTTTTGCAGTTGAGTGTGATGGTCTTAAAATTCGTTTGCGAGCGAGCGAAGCGAGCTAGGAAACTTTGTAAAGTTTGTGAGGTCGCAGCTCAAAAAATTACAACTTACAACTTACAACTAAAGACGGAAAAACCCAATCCTGATGGGGTTATAAGCACATTCTCATAACGGAAAGCTGAAAAGGCCTTTGCTGACGTACATAATCATATCATTTATAAATGCGAGCGAGCTTTGGGGGAAATTGCTCTTAGTCGCTTGAAATTGGGGGCACGTTTAATGATGAGAGGAAAAGGGGACACTTATCGAAAAGGATAAGACACTTACTAGAAAAGAAAAGAAGCACGTACGTGTCAAAGTACAAAGGGTAATTATCAGAGGTGAAAATGGGGCACTTCTTATACCTAAAAAAAGAGGCACACATCAGAGATGAAAAAGGCACTTAAGAGAATGGGAAATGAGTATTTGTCGACGAAAAAGGGGCACCTATCATATTTTGATAGGGGCATTTATAAGAGGTGAAAAGGGGATAGGTCCCTTATTAGAAAGGAATAGGGGCACGTATCATACGGTTAAAAGGGAAATTATCACAGTTATTAGAGATTAAAAAAGGGCACTTATGAGAATGGAAAAAGGACAATTGCAAAGGAAAATGGGGCACTTGTCGAAGGTAAAGGGGCACGGGTCAAAATGAATGGGGCACTTATCAGAGGTGAAAAGGGGAAGGGGCACTTTTACAAATTAATATAGGCACTTGTCAAAGTAAAAGGGGCACTTTTCCTATGTAAAAGGGGCACTTTTGGGGTACTTGAAAAAGCGGGGGGGGGGGCTGTGCCCCCGGGAGGGCCACCTTTGCAGAGGCACTTTATTATTGAATTTCAGAAATATGATAACGCAATACGTTTCTATACTTTCTCTTAAAACTGTCTTAAAAATAATACTGTGTTTGCGTCAGGGGCGGCGGAGCAACTTCCAAGTGGGGCACAAACAAAAAAGGGCACCTACAAAGGGAAATCTTAAAGCGAAAATATACAAGTTTTTAAACATTGGTATAAATCACTACATTGTGATTTCATTATCAGGGATGATTTCAATATTTTGCCTTTCTATTTCTCTTTCTCTTTATATATCATAAAGGATATTGCCTCGGCATCATACTTTGCAGTCGAGTGTGACGGTCTGAATATTCATTCGCGAGCAAGTGAAAAGGAGTAATTTATCGTACCTGAAAAGGCTCATTTACCATAGATGAAAAGGGGCACATATGAGAATGAAAAGGGACACCTTTCATAGGTCAAAAGGGGCATTTATGAAAAGGAGAAGGAGCTCTTTTTTTAATGGGGCACTTATCATAAGGAAAATGGGCACATGTGAAAAAAGGGTGTGCTTATCTGAGTTAAAAGGGGCACTTTTTACAATGGAAAAGGGGCACATGTCAAAGTAAAAGGGGCACCTCTCAGATTTGAATAGGGCAATTGTCAGAGGTGAAGGGGGCACTTATGAGAATGGAAAATGGACACTTATTGCAAAATAAAAGGGGCACTTATCAGAGGTGAAAAGTGGAAGGGGCACTTTTACAAATTAATAGGGGCACTTGTCAAAGTAAACGGGGCACTTTTCCCATTTAAAAAGGGGCACTTCTTGTGTGAGGGTCATGGGTGTGAGTATATGTTACTATGGGGTCTTTACGTATGTTGAAGTACATAAAACAATAAAGAAATATAGGGGTGAAGGAAAGGAGATTAAACTAAGTTTGCATTTGCAGAAGTGGGTAGAAGTAAAACTAACCTAAGTCCCCCAGTGAGCAGGATGTGCGTGTGTTTGTGCGTACGTGCAGGGAGGTAAGACTATCACCTCCCTGGTACGTGTAAGTGCGTTATGGGTAGGGATAGATGGGCAGGGCGGGGTGGTGCCGCTCAAGCCTCAAAACCCCTACCCATTTTAAAGGGTCATTTTGGCAGAAAAGGGGACTCATTTTGGGGGATTTTTCTCGAAATATAGGCCCATTTTTCACAATTTTGGGAAAATTTGGGAAATTTTGGAAAAACGGACCCATGTTCAGATATATTTCTGCAAAAAATGGGACCCATGTTAAGGGACTTTTTGTGAAAAAGCGACCTATTAGAGTGGCACATCCCTGTATGTCTTAATATGCGAGTACCCCGGGGGTAGATGTCCCTTGAGCTGAGGCCATTTTGGTGGTCGAAGGAAGGAAGATATAGGAACTTTAAGTACTCATTGTATGATGGATTCAATTGTTTTCTTTAATTTTATGTTTAATATATTGTCCCATTCCTTGATTATTTGTATATTATCAGTGTCCCTATGTTTCCATTCATCGTTATGGAATGGATTTGATTTTTTTTCTTTCTGTATGGAATTGTTTAATGAGATATAAATAAACTGTATTAAGAACAAAACAAAAATATACAAAGTTTTTTTTTTGGGGGGGGAGGGGTATAGGAGGAGGGGGAAAGAAGGTTTTATGGGGAGAGGGAGTTTGAGGTATTTATGTTATATTGTTTCCGTTCTGTCATTATTTGTAATATTATTCGAAACGTATGAGCTTGTTTTTGTATTATCTATAAAATGTAATTTTGTTTTCTATGAATTTGTTGAATGGAAGCATAATAAATAATATTCAAAACAAAAAATTATGTGCATGTGCATGTGTGTGTGTGTGTGAGGACGATTGAGTTGCAGATGGTAGTGGGTTTTGTTTGGGGCTGGGTAGTAAGGGATGGGGTTTGTTTTATATTTTAACTGATTTCAGCCATTTTTTTTTTTTTTTTTGTCGTAATTTATGAATTGTACATTTATTACAATAATTGCATTGTTATTATGATGACAAAAAAATTGTATTTTGAAGAATTATTTGTATTGTTTTGATATTGAATGAAATAAAAAATAAAAATTATGGGGAAAAAAAATGTGTGTGTGTGTTAATTGTGTTTTTTTGTTTTTCAAACGTGTATCAATATGAAATAATTTACGCGTGGGACCAGCCTCTTACGTCACCATCTGAAACAAGACGTGACTCAGTTGCGCCATACTAACTCACATCACTAATACTGCTGACACTTAACAATAGGCCTATATACCTTTGACAGGTCTTCACCTTTTATTTACACAAAACTTAATAACAGTACTACTTCGATGTATTTCAGGAGTAGGTCTATACAAAAATACAAATTCATTCACATCATATCTTGAGAAAACCAAATAAATGTAGTACTGACAATTCTTACAATACATATAGTAGGCCTACATCTCAGGAGTATAAAAATACATATGAAGCTCATACATGTATCTTTAGAAGACAAATAAAATCTGTTATAATTATCGTCTATTTATAGACACTGTAAGATATGTTTTAGCAATTTGCAATCATATTTCACATTTGACATATATATATATTTCAGTATTTTATGTTTAAAGAATAACTTACTACTTATAGGGCCTATATGTTCTCCATCTCAGGTACGATATTTTGTTGTGATATCCTGATGATTAACAATTAATGACATGTTAGAGATTCTGTTTTATCAAACTTATAGATATTGTGTAAGATATCAAGCATATTTGGTGTATACATGAAAATAGAATTCATTTGGCAAAGTGAATGACTCAATGAGGATGATTGAAATTAGAGCTCCAGAAATATAATATTCTCGTGTGCAGTAATACTTGCTAGTAATATACAATTTAATAAAAAAATGTCTTTGTATCACTTTAAGGCTCGGTCAGATATAACGCAGCAAATATACGTCTTTAAAAAAAAATGTTAATGGAGACGGAAAGTGTAATACGCTTCCCATTTCTGTATCTGATAACACAGAGCGCAATGAAAACGCGCAAGTCCTTTGTTGCGCAAAGTTGCGATTCGTTTATACGTTAACAGAAAACGCCTTTATAAAATAACTGGAAAGCATATATGCATCACACATTTCATATATTGGCATACATGTATAAATATAAATAGTATTCATGACGGACAGAAGAGTACATTATGAAGAGGATAAAATAATTTCAGCAAACACACTCTTGAAAGACTGGAGTATTAAGGAAATAAAAATGGGAGGTCATTATTTAAAAAAATGAAAGACTTTCGGCACAATAATCTTTGAAGGAATTCCCAGAAGTATCAGTAACAGATATGGTGCATTCTTTGTTTCACAACAAACATCCAAAAGATATCTTAATGTATATAAATATATAGGCCCTATATATATATATATATATATATATATACATATACGTGTATATCACTGTTTGACATGATATATGGATAATAGGACAATGTAATTTACCATTTTGAAATACCCAGATAAGAAGCTACAAACAAGAAAATAATTTGGGATATTTCTCTTTGTAATAATATGTAAATGAAAAGAAAAAAATGTCTTCAATATTTAAAAATAAAACAAAGCTTGTTCTTACATTCATTTATATCTGAAAAATCCCAACTTTATATCTGCACACATTACATTGTGATGATTTAGCTGGTAGCAATGTGTCAGTACCTTATTTTTATGTCTAATGCAGAATAGGGCAATCACACTGTTACACATTTCTATAGGCAATACAGCAAACTATTAAAGGGATCCGGTAACTTTGTCTCAGATTCTGAAACAAAATTCTGGATTTAGCTCATGATGCAATGATAATCATAAACCTTTAGGTCAGTCAGGAACCCCATGACTTTTACAAGCTGATCGCCTGTCTGATTATCAAGATATTTATGATTGGAATTACAAATTTTGAAAACCGTTCGCCTGATGGTTTTCATAACACTATAGTCTATTAGGGAAAACGAGTATGGTAAAACCGGTCAATCAAAGATTTTTACTTTTTGAGGCACTTCTTGATCATTTTGAAGCGCAATTTTTTTAGGGCTTCATTATTACACCATATCACAGACACTAATAACATGTAGGGCCGTGTATCTCAGATTTAACACTGTTAAACGATCCCTTTAATGTAATGATATAATTTTTATGTATATCATTTCCTCACTACAGATTATTTGGCAGCACTTTGCAATCATATTTCACATTTTACATATATATTTCAGTATCTTATTTTTACAGAAGAAGTTACTACTTAGGGCCTATGTTTTCCATCTCAGGTACACTTTTTTTGTAGTGATATCCTGACGATTGACAATTGATGGAATGTTTGGGATCTGTTTAATTAAACATACCGGTTATGATCTATAGAAAGGAGCACAAAATGGAGGGACTTATAATAATCAGTCACCTGTCCCCAACATACAGTAAATCAGAATTGTACAATCCTTGGATAATTCTTGTTGTAATAGTACTTTTCCTTACTCCACCTATGGTGAGGGTATCATGAGAATTAGCATTGTAATACATGTATAACACACATGTACCGGTAGTCATATTCCTCTGCATAACGCCTTGAATTAAACGTCCTTAATTTGCACTTCTGTACTTTGCTAAAATTACTAATATAATTTACCATATCTCCTTTCATCACAATTCTGAGGTTTACACATTGTAATCTTAACTTTGTACTTCTTTCGAATCTATGTGATTAGATCTTATCAATGAGTTTAAATGTTTCAGATAAGCGAGCATGTATATTTCATTTAATTATATTTCGTTTCATTTCGTCTTTATTTTACAAACCATGATAAAAGCACTGTATAAATGTAAAGTACATTAATCTGATGGCATAAAAATATACAAAATTGCACAAAAACAATGAATACCGGTACATAGAAATATGAATATAATAATTATTGAGGGGTAAATATTATTGTGTTCTACAATAAAATCCGTTTGCAAGGTATACCTTAAATTAAAGAAAAAAAAACGGGTTAGCTATGATCTTCAAAATTAAAAGTTGCAGCAGAATTCCTTATAACAATAGCAATCACAAATGGATTTGCAATTGCAAATCATACATGTACCTGTGTAGATACAATTATCTGTGTAGATACATGTACCATTATCTTGTTGAAAATGGAATTAAAACTTGAACTTGAACATTGAACAATGCGTATGGGAACGAGTGAATTTCAGTGAAAATCAGTACGGGTTCTTGCATAGGCTTGAAAGAATGTGCTGAACATACGGTGTAAAGTTATCGTAAATATACATGTACGTAAAAATTGCATTTTTAACAGTAGCAAATAAAGGGTAGATATTTAAAGGTCGATGTACTATCCTACAAATGTTACTATGTTCATCAAGTCCCCAACAAGAAGGAACTTTGATTAAGCTACGCAACCATTGTACTCTCATATATATATATATATATATATATACATGTATATCATTTGAACAATGCAGTCCTCAGTATAGAGAAGCATATAATTTGCATCTCATGAAGTACCAAATAGCTCATCAGCGAGATTAGTTTGACCAGCTTTCTCTAGAACATCCTTCAGGGCTTCACACTCTTTGGCCTTCTTTTGCTTCTTTCTCCAGTCTCGGAGCATTGATAGTGTAACCATGTAAGATGAATTGTTATTATCGTTGACATAATGTTGGACATCTCCTGGTTGAAGGCCAAGAGCCTTCATGAGGTTATCTATATCAACACGCGCGGCAACTTTTCGAGCAACAATGGTCAGCTTTTTTTCATAGTCGTCCTGTTTACCTGAGCTGTTCCTTAAATAAATCATAAAAAAGGGCTGTTAGCATGTATCTAATTACATATACTGACAACAGGGGGAGGCAGTGTTGCAAAAAAAAATGTAGCCAATGTGTATTTAAGGAAAAGATCATTCCCGGACCCTAATCTGCTAGGACGGGTTAATACAACAGACATGGAATACTCCCCAAGGAGTAGAGAGGGTGCACATTGTGCATGAATGATTCCGATAACCGGAGTAATATCTGTAAAGCGCTTAGAAATTGTTTGTATTAAGCACTACATATATAAAGATAATTATAATTGTTACATTCTTTTTCCCCAAGTCTTCTTAATTTGAAATGTTATGATTTTGATTTTGATATGATATCACATGCACCATTAGCAACAGAGAAATTCAATGACTATTTATTTGCGAGCGAGCCTTATATAGACTGGTTATCATTTATAGCATACTGACACATTCAATTATTTATATTGAGCTTTGATTACAAGATATGTGAGTCCAGTTTCCCCTTCTCTTCATTTATTGAATTGCATTTAATTGCAAACTAACATTGCAACCGAAAAAAAAAAAATTAAGGAAATGATGTCCACACTTTAATATTGCAGTTTGTGGCAAATTTGTTGGAGGGGCAAAGTGCCCCCTCGCCCCTCCCTCCTGCTAAGACATTAGTGATTTCAGGTTTATACCTGCACATGCTCTGATCTCAGTCTGAATCTACTAACCATGCTGACAGTATTAAAGGTATAAGAAAGGATCATAACTTACTCCGGAGTTTCATCTGGACTTTGATGTGATGTTTGCAGTGTCCGTGAACTTGATGCACCTTGCAGTTCTTCTGCAACTTCGAGGACCAGGAAAGAGTAACGTTGAATTACATGACTGTATTACTCATTATCCTATAATTATGAGTGCTGAATAAAGTAAACTTAATATTAAACTTTATTGTAATTGTTGAATCTCACACAATGTAGGAAATGTGTATTCCTGCACACAGAAATGGGTAAATGGGACTACACAAACACATGGAATGACTGTTTGGTCCAAACAAGCCAGCTTTTTCTTGTCATATTTTGAAAATGAGGGCATTTGAAGAGCAATCCTTCTCAGGAGACATTTCTATTATGACTTTCTTCCAACTAACATAAAAAGAATAAATCTCACAAATAGATTTTCCACCTTTACCAGAACTCAACCTTCTCTTTAAATCAAAATACCTTGATCTTGTGGAGAAGCTCTCTCTCTTCTGTCTTCCAATCGAAATAAGAAATTGACTTCTAGTTTCTTATTTTGTCCTACTTCTAGTGACACTGCAACACTATCTGACTGGTTGGGGACGTCCAATTCAAATGGCTCACAGATCCTGGTTCCACTCAGTAGTTTATCAAAGGACACAACCTTTATAAATAAAATAATTGAACGGAGGTCATCAAAAGAGTACGTAAACAAAACTTCCTTTTTTATTTTTCCTATATCAATCATCTTCTCTGAAGAATGTATTAGACATTATTGTCCCGAATTTAGCTCCAGCAACCATTATGAGCCACTCGAGCATTTGGAAGAGTAACTCCTACCATTCCAAATTCAGAATCAGATTATGATTACGTTACAGATCCATAAATTTCAACTCTGCGGCAAGATTGCTAACCCAAACCAAGAAAATAATACTCTCACATAACCCGTCTTAGAGCAGTAACATGGCTACTGCTTCAATCAAGCATAATCTTCAATATACTTTTAATGAACTATGAGTGTCTTAATTATTAGTCCTTGGTAATATCTATTGCAATATCCAGTTGTTCCGACAAGGTTATAGGGAGTGGTCATTTACTTATGCTGCCTCTGCAATTTGGAACACCATCCCATCTTATATGAACTAAGCATCCACAAGTTAAAAGTTTAAAACTCTCCTCAAAATGAACTTTTTTGAAAAGCATTTTGACCAAGTTACAGAAGGGCAACTAGAGCTCCTGTTTTTCCTGTCATATCTTTCTTCCTAAGCGAATACAGATGCTATATAGCAGTGATAAACACCATATAAGTACTGTATTATTATGACTAGGCCTTAAAAAAAAAGATGTTGTATTGCCCTTTAGGTGCCAAAACATGGATTGGTCGGTCGTAAATTTTTTTTTTAAAACTTTCTTTTTCCCCCCCTCCCTCTTTTGGCTGATATTTCTCAGTTTTGAATGCTTTGATACATGTTTTTTTATTCATTAAACACTTTTTTTCTCTAAAAAATGGTGTTAGAAAAAAATAAAAAATTAAAAGCCGACCATAGATTTCAAGATTTTTAGGTCGGTCGCAAAGGGCAAAACAACATCTTTTTTTAAACGCCCTATAGTAGTATAATTAATCAGTGGCGGATCCAGGATTTTACAATAGGGGGGCCGGAAATTTGAAAATCGCGCAGACCGTTATTTCTGCTCAACGGGAGAGGGTTGTAGTGAGCACTAATTCTTTTTTTCTTTGCTCAACCCGCGGGGGTGTAGTGATTCCCCCCCGGATCAGCGCCTGTGACCAAATTACATGGATGTCACCAGAGAGGATCCCTGACCCAAATTTGGTTGCAGTGTGAACAATGTAGCTATGCAAAGTTACAACTAAAATCATAAGAGAGTATAAGAGAGATATATGATTTTTTACCACAAGACATGACCTCCAACATCATTAAAACATGAGGGTCATCCAAATGCACTTATGACCCTCGTTTGGGTGTAATTGGGGTGACAGAGGCAAATCTACTTGTCACAAGAGAATGTTGCAGGTACATGTAACTCTAACACATGACCCCAAATGACTTTTGACTTCAGCATGTGACCCTCAACAGCACCATAACACGAACATTCCCCAAGTGCATCTCTAAGTTAACAATATTTGTCATCCTTTTTTTATAATGTCCATATCATAGAAAAACCGAAAAACCACTTTGAAAAACACAGTAATTATTTACAATTTCCTTATTTGCGGAGAAAGGAGCTTTGATTTAGACAGAGTTCAACAATAATCTCAAGTTGGACATCCTTTCAGATTCAGTCTTTAAAAAAACTTTAAAATTAAGGGATGTGTAACCGTTAAGTTTTGATACAGGTAGAAAAATACACGAGATCATCTGACCATGCATGTATTCAACTTTCCTATTCAGTTAACCAGAATCTTTAAACACATTACTGAACTTACAACAGGTCTTCCAATTACTTTCTCCTTTACGTAACAGGTCATTTTCAGATCACCTTCTGCTGCCCGAATAACGACCTGTAGTTCCATATGGGCAGGTACGAATTCGTGTTTCTCTTCTTTGCTTTCTACCAACTGTTACCAAAGAAAAGAAAATAGAATTATACAGGGCTGCATACATATACCAGGCAAAAGAAAGAAAAAATCTCAGGGAGCAGTAACAAATATTAAAACATCAATTTTATCATGCAACATACATGTAAATAAAATCTTTTTTTCAAAGCTGAAGAACAGGTTTTCATATCTGCTTTTATTGTACGGCGGCATAGAAACAAATTGAGGCACAATCGTAAACTTTTGTCTAAAAGCATCAAACTTACTAGTTGTTAAATGATAAATATTGAACAATATTAGATATGGAAGCACCTCCGAAAATTACTTTATTTTGTAATTGCCTAAATAAATTTGATCACTTAATATTGAGACCCTACAATAGGCTCTGAATCTCCCAATGTCAACACAGGCGGTGGTAACTAACTACAATAAAAGAGCGAGGCTAGTTTGGGTGGTTTGTTCTAAGGGTATAAACTGTAGTACTGGGTGTTGGCTCAGAAATACATTCAGGAGGACATGAGCGTTACAAAAAATATGATTAAATCCTTGATGTTTATAAAAGCAAGCCGGTTTCATACAAAGGCATTTGTAGGAAGGATTGAATCTTTTCAACCTTCATGACATTCGGCAATTTACAAAAATATTTCTGGCCTCTTCTAAAGGTCAGGAATACAGAAGAAGAAAAAAAATGTGCACCCTTTACCTGTCCGATTGTTACAGGCATAAACCTGGCAGAGAACCAAATCACTCTTTTTATTTAGAACAAAATTATTCTGTGAAATGTGGATCAACTTTTCATGCAAAAAAAATTTGCTGTGTTTCATTTTCCTTTAAGGGCGGTGCTATCATATTTTACACCTTCTACACAAGTACTTGTTCCTGATTCCTGAGATAAATTAGGGGGTAATTCATAAAAGGCACGGAGAATAAAAGGGAAGAAGGAGAGAATTTAAAAAGATGGATCAAAGAAATAGAGATTATTTTAGCAGAAAAATATAAGGAAACGAGCTACTACTCGAGAACTATATACCTGGAAGCCCTAGCAAATGGTTTTAGACAAAAGTGCATTTTTTTTGCTTTGCCACCATACTAAAAGTCATTCTTTTCAGTTTGAGCAAATTGATAGAAAGTCACCTTGCAAATAATGGATATCTACGGCAACCGGGGTGCCGCAAGACATCGCTGAGGGTGCCACATATTTTGGAATAAAGTATCAGAATACGTAAGATGCCCAAATATAAATCATCTTGTGTATTTTGATTAAATAACCTTTTATTTATAACAGAGTGTCCTTAGACATTTAGAACGAGGATGGTTTCAGGCAGCAAGGTGCAAGACAGTTCAGTAAATTGTGTCAGATTCCTTAACTTCCAAATCAACTGCTGCAACAATAATTTACCGCTCTATTCCCTGTGATTTCATCATAGAGGTGTGCATGTAAGATGACAGGTGTCTTCTGCAGGGATAAGTTCTTTTCTTTAAACGGTCGACAGCACATCGTCTTTCCTCGGAAGAAGAAATTCTTGATCCTCAACTTAATCTTTGCCCATGAAAAGTGGATCATCTTCAATTGGAGTATGTCTTTCCTGATGGTGCAGCTAGGTATTCCAGACCTCGACAAATTAATTTGTTCTTTAACAACTGCATCTATAATCAACAATTTTGGAAAAAAATTAGTGAAAATTGTAGACTCATTGAAGAGAGGGATAAACATGTTTGTTAAAGTAATTCAATAACACGCAAAGGCAAAATCCTCTACAAAGAGTCATTGTGGGTTCATTCATATTAGCAAAGTTAACCTTTGACATTGTTAATTCTGACATTTTTGCACTTAAAGTTAACCCTTCAGACAAATCTCTCAAGAAATGGGTCATCTTTATAAACTGCCTAAACACAGAAGTCGGGCAGAATTCTGAAAACTAATGTTAAGTCCCAGAGTTGACATACATGTACCTTTAAAGATACTATATCCCTTTTGTAGCCAACATCAAATTCTGTAGAACTTTGCAGGAATTATGAATATGTCATGTATGTCCTATCTTGTGAAATTTAAACGTTAGCAGTGTCCTAATATTCAAATTATGCAAGGAAACCCATTTACTTGCTAGACTTGCTAGAAATCCTTGGTGTTATAATTCAAAACGATCTCAAATGGAATGCTCATGTTACTGAATTGATGAAGAAAAGTAATAGAAAATTATTTATGCTACGCAGATTGAAAGCTTATAACCTACCCGAGTGTGATTTGTTGACAGTGTATATAGGGTATGTAAGACCAATTACGGAGTACTGTACTGTGTACCTCTATTTTCCGTTAGTTTGACTCGTAAACAGATTGATGTTATAGAAAGTATACAAAAAAGAGCCTGTAAGATAATATTAGGATCAAATTATACTTCATATGACAATGCTCTTGGAAGACTGAAATTGCCAACCCTTGTGACTCGAAGAGAAAAACTCACCAAAGATCTGGCTATTGCACTAGAAACAAATTTATTGTGCAAATCATGGTTACCGCCACAGAAAAACAACAAATACAATTTACGAAGCATCAATAAGTATCAAGGATTTTCTTGTAAAACTAGCGATTCCAGAACAGTGCTCTTCCCAATCTCACACGTATGTTAAACTTTCACTATGCAAATCCAAGCTTATAATTGCCTTAAGAACTGTGCAATATTATGTTATTTTTAACAGTGGGGCAATATTAATCAGTCATTTTAAATTCTGTATATATTTTACCACCTATCAAATATAAATTATGCTTGTACACATTATATTTAATTCCATTTTTACCGATCTCATGTTGTTATTTTATACTTGCATTGTATTTTACCTGCACTGTAAAATCATGTACAATTCAGTCTATGACTGCCATTCATGTTTTTAATAAACCTTGATTGAATTGAATTAAATTGAATTGATCAGACACTATTGAGTGACTGACTGGCTTTTTTCTTCTTTGGTAATAATTTACATAAAATGAGCTGTAAAGGGTACATGACCATTTGTCTACATCAATAACCTACTTCTTGTAATGGCCAAAATTAAACTGATTGAATCTTTGCGCAGCACAAAACGTACGACCAATCGGTACAATGGTCTGAAAATCAGACAATTACTTACTGTATTGGTAACACTTAAGTCGATTAGATCACTAATAGTCGTTATTTTTCCACTTAAAGACGTTTTCAAGCCCCCCTTTTTTGGGGAAGTTCTAAATAAGTATTATCTTTCAAATGCCGTTGGAATTTAACATTTTCATTTTTTGGCCTGCAAATGGGACATAGAACCTTTAACATACGTCTAAATCAGTATTCCGTAAACTATTTTAAGGGTAAATTATCTTCTTTAAAGCTCCTGTAAAGTGTTGGGAGCCCTAAAATCACTAAGGAAATCGATGGCAAATTTTCACTTAAATTGTGTAATGATGTGAAAGAGGATGTCATTTAACACTCAAATCTGCAAGGATTTTCAAAACAAATGTGTTTAAAAACGAATATTGATGAAAGAATACAAAACTTGGGTTTAGTGTTGTAAGCAGAAATCATAAACTTTGTATTCTTTCATCAATATTCGTCTTCAAACAAATTTTCCCCTAAATCCTTGCAGAAGTCGGTGTTAAAGGGAGTGTAGCATGGCAAATACTGGTTAACGCCATCTATGTCTTCTTTTGGACAACTGCACGTTAACGAATGGACTTGATTAACGGTAGTCAGCGACTTAATCTCTACATGATCAGTGTGCGCTAGCGTCCGCGAAACAGACTGAAGTTCTCCTCACGCTTCGGTTTCGCGTATGTTGCACGCACGTGAATGCTGCGGTCGCGTCGTCCGTAGTCGTTACCCGATTGGCCCCGAGTAGGGCCACGGGAAAGACACATAGTTTCGTCATGCTACACTCCCTTTAAATGGCATCCTCGTTCACTTTATTAACCAATTGAAGTGAATTTTTGCCATCAATTTTGTTGGGCTCCCAACACTTTAGAGAGGCTTAAAGGTAACGCCATGACATGTCCATTTAACTTACTCTCAGAAAATTATGTTTCATGTTAAACTGGGCGTACAGCTATGTGAACTATAGCCCATATTTATTGAGCATCATCAATTCATACGCAATACATTTGTCCGGGCCTGTGTCACGAAGGTGATCATGAAAAGCTTCTTAATTTCTTATTTTTTGTATGTTTTCTTATGGTCTATTTTGTTCAAAAGTTGTAAATTCGCAGAGTTATATTGCAGTTTTTACAGAAACCACAAAGGAAAAAACACAGGAACAAAAACCTCAGCTGCATTTCACTAATGAATAGACCAATGTACAATACTTAAAAGACTCCTAGACCAACTTTATTTTCTACATTAACTTTTATATTATCTTTTTGCTAAAAGAGTTTTCAGAATACCAAAACTATGTTTACTATCATGTTATGTCCGACGGAACGTATGAGGTTTGCGTAAGGTTATGAGTATGCGCGCTGCATCTTCTTGCCTAAGACTCTGTTAACACAGTTTTGGACTTAACATCGTTTTCAGAATAACAATTATTAACATGAGCTAACATACATTTCATGCTAACATAGTTTTCAGAATACCACCCAAGTTCAACGATAACGTTTTTGTATGCACTACTCCCAATTGTAGCTACATAATGTTACATTTATGTAGTGTATCAGTGGCATAGAGTGGGTCTATACATCGAGGGGCACAGGCTTCATGGGGGGGGGGGCACCTGTCATATTGGGTGATAAAATACAAATTGACATGGCCATTGATGAAGGAAGGGTACGTGAGGCTGGAAAAGCGGCAGAGAATATTAAAGCATTTTCTTGTCAAGCCCCATTTCCCCTTTCATTTTTCCTTTTTTGCCTTCTTCTTTTCACTACCGGTATATTTTTTTGGGGGGCAGTTTTCCTCCTTTAGCTAGGCCATTTTCGGGCAAGTCTTCTTAAGATTTTCATATCAAGTTTGGGCCAATTAACCTTTTGCTAGCCAGTGTCATTATCGATGCATGACTCTGAGACTCTCGGTTAAAAAAGGTACTCTGAAATTCTAGCTGCCATGCGCAATGAAAATTGCTTTGTTCTGAAGTAATTGTAGATACACACATGATTTTTTTGTGGCCTTGATTTTTTCAAAAAGTGAAATGTAATGGAATTATTCTGAGCAATATCTTAAATTTAACGCTTAAGGTATTTCATAATTTCTCTACTTAAATACGATATCCTTCAACTTTACAATGTGAAAAACTATTAAAAAAAAAGTTGGGTAACGGTCAAAAGTGTGTTTATAATGGAAAATAGAGTTACATTTTTAAAAATTTCTATGTGTTTCATTTATTTACAAAAAGGTTTTGACATTAAAGACATTCATCAAATACCATTGCTCCATAATGTGCATACATGTTAAGATGTACTTACCGAGTGAGTATTCTCCCTCTCCCGTGTACAAGACTGCCTCCACACTGGAGTACCGTGTACTCACAGCACAGTGAGGTATTGTGTAAGTCACCGGTAACTTAAGTACTAAGTCATCAGGGGCTAAACACTGTACACCAAAGCAGACTGACATCTCTTCTCTGCTGTTGCCAAGATTAGGTGTATCAGTTAGGACACGAAGAGAAATGTTCTGTGGCGCTTCGCTGTCAATTGCACCAGGAGGGATCTCAAGTTCAATTCCAAAGGAATCTAGCTGAAGTTTTCCACCTTCAACTCCAACTCTCTTACAACATTCCATCTTGATTGGTTTGACATTTACTTCATCTAGTATGAAAATCATAAGAGATATTTCCATGAAATCCATTCTGCAAACCCTCTGCAAACAATAGAATACATAATTGTACTTCAACATTCTAGCAAAATACAAAATATAGTTTATAGAGCACTAAAGAGCAATGTCACTCTGAAATATTCTTTTCATGTCAGGAATAAGTGTAAAAGAAGTATTTTCTTACAAATTGTTAAAGTATTTATCTTTTAAAAGGCGTCTTGTTCAATTTCTTCTTTATAACTGGTGCTTAGTTTAGATTCTCCGTTATGGAAAGATATATGAATTTAGATATACAATCTTTGAGATTTAGCAATTTACATGAATGATGTTATTTTTCAACAGAGATTACGCCATTCGGTATCCACAGTTTTATATATGTATACAAGAGCTTGTACTACTCTCGCTCTCATGTCGTTGAATCATGAATACATTAAGCATTGACCGGAAACAAATATTCAAATACTTTATTCTTTGTTTCGTGTCTCTGCCATGTCTGTGAATGTAATGGACATGAAACAACAGATAGCATCATGTACTTGGACCCTTGCTGTGGCTCCAACAAGCTCATCCGTCAGATTCAATCAGTCAACAACGGATTCAGAATATAGATCCTTTTAATTTAGGCTCCTAATATGATTACGAATTCTATTTTCTTATAAAACATAGAGCAACTTAAAAAGTACACATAGTGCATTCATATGTAAAAATGTAATTTATATACAGATGTGAGATCTGTATTTCAAATGTTGGTTTGTAACAAACATCTTCAAATTTTATGAATGAATCATGGTATTTACTACTAATATTTCAAAATTCATTTGTACAAATATAGGTATTTCATTTCATTTGTACAACTAAAGGCTCATTTACACATGCCAAGGTCTATTGCGGTGGCTTTTTTTTTTATTGTGTACCCAACTGCTGGGTGTCCAGATAGGTTGGTTATCTGGACAGATAATGCTCAAACAGAAAATCAAACACTTTTTCTTTCAATATTTCATATTGTTCTTTTAAAACAGAGGATGACAATATTCTAATCGGCAAATATTCCCAGAACCATGTGTTACTTGAGGCTTCCTTTTCGTGAATTCGATCCAAATGCAACAGCTTCATCTTTGTTAAAGAGAAATCTAACCTTAAAGGGAACCAAAACCTTCATCCTAAGTTACCTTTATTGTAAAGTTTAAACGATTTGAATAAGATTAGTGAAAAATTGAACAAAATCAGGCAAGATATAAGGAAGTTAAAGCTAAAGAAATAACTTGTCACCAGAGGGCGATATTTAATTTGATGGCGTCATTTGTGGACAACTCTCCATGCCTTCTGATCATGGAATTTTATGTTTTTCCTTCTTTCTTGTGATTGAGATAATCTACTCCCCTGAAAACAAGATATAATGCAGAACGATATTCTACTTCACATTTGATGAAGTCGGATATTGAACACAAATGAAAATGAAAGAATTGTGAAAGATACTATGTCCCTTTTGCAGCCAACATCAAATTCTGTAGAACTTTGCGGGAATTATGAATATGTCATGTATGTCCTATCTGTGAAATTTTAACATAAGCAGTGTCCTAGTATTCAAATAATGCAAGGAAACCTGTTTACCTTCTAGAGTTCACTGTCAGACACTATTGAGTGACTGACTGACATCTTTTTTTTAAATGAGCTGTAACAGGTACATGAGCATTTGTCTACATCAATAACCCACTACTTGTAATGGCCAAAATTAAACTGATTGAATCTTTGTGCAGCATAAAATGTATGACCATTCGATAAAAGGGTCTGAAAATCAGACTATTACTTAGGTGATTGCAACCACTTAAGTCGATTTGATAACTAATGGTCGTTATTTTCCCACTAAAAGCCATTTTCAAGCCCTTTCGTTTTGAGGGAAGTTCTAAATTAGTATTGTCTTTCAAATGCCATTGGAATTTAACCTTTTCATTTTTGGGGCCTGCAAATGAGACAGTGCTTTAAAGTATCTGAACATACCCCCCCCAAAAAAAAAAAAAAAATCTTACTAATTATGGCAAGTGTGGATGAAACAGTAGCTTGTGCAACTGATTTATAGTATGTGTTCCAGGCACAAAACTGTGAAGTGCAGATAAAAGAAACAAAAATGTATATGCCGCTGCACTGTGTACCCCGGTATATGTGAACAAGCCTTCATTCATTAAAGATAAAGACCAGTTCTGGTCATGCGATTGCATTGTGAAAGAAACGTTGTGGAATCGATCAGAAAAGGTTGATCATCTAGCATATAAGTATTGGTGTGTACTGCAAGGTTCTGGAATCATCAAAATGATAAGAAATTTGGCCCAGTCTTGGTAAAGTTACAAGCACTGTACACAGAAAGATGTATATGGGATAACCCGTGCGCGATATCTATTTGGACCCAATAGATATAATAATTTACCAAATATATCAATTAGTAGGTGGTTTCCCGGCAAAATTTGTATCATCACGTATTATTCAAAACATATTCTTTCACATGATTGGTAATGGAGCTTCCATTTCATTTTTTGAGAGGGGGGCGTTTCCAAAACTGGTCTTTACCTTTACGCTCTGTGAGTACAAACACATGTATAATGTATTAAAACTCACCTATTGAAGAAGTTGGGGAGGATGGGGAGGATTGGAAGGTCTTCCTCTCCGGCTTGAAAGGCATCCTCGTACCCTGCCCAGAGTCTCCATGTGATGTCTGACTTTCATATTCAACTGTGACCTTTACATTAGGATACATCTCTGAAAGTTTGTGGATGTCAGTTTGAGACAACGGGCATTCCACATTTAAGAACTTGAGTTCTCGAAGTGAACTCTCTTTCCCCGTGCTCTGTGGTGGATGACTGATACTCTGAGGAAAGTCAACCTTGCACCTGTTAAATGTCAGGACAGTAACTCCTTTGAGTTCATTTGACACAAGATGCATTATGTCAGCCATGGGTACAGCTGCTGATGCACCTTCAAGTTGTAGCTCACAACCTGAAGATGTTTGGGACCACGTAACAGAGGTAAGTTCTGCATCTCCTAGCTGCACCTTCTTTGCCTCAACAAGCTTCAAATGTGGAATTGTCACTACATTTAGTACATTCGGCAATTTTTCAAATCGGCAGCAATCATCCATCCCAAACGGTTCAAAATGGATGTTGGTCAGACGTGGCAATTTGCACGATTTAATGAATTTGCCTGACTTTTTTGATAGACGTCTTCCAAAGCCTGATAACACCAGTGATACGATATTTGGACAGGACGTAGAAATATCCATTAACAGACTGTCTGTAGTTACATCATATGAATCCTCATGCTTACATCTTAATTTAAGCTCCCTTAAGGATGATGATGAATTGACCTCATGAAAGTATGCTTGATTGGATGGAGAATGTGTACATTCCATTTGTATATCTAGACTCTCTGCATTTGGAAACAAATTACTGACAGCCAATAGTATCTCATGGAGTGTTTCAAGACAATGCTGGAACTTCAAGCAAACTGTGATGACAGATCTCATAGGCACAGGCATATGCATAGGCTTAGGCATGAGGGTTAATGGAAGTAGACATATCATGTGGAAATCAATGGAGATATGCTTCACTGTCAGACACAATAGAGCCAGTATGGAGATGACATCTTGGAAGAAATTGGTTTCCCATAGTCCAAGATGAGTCTCATCATCGGTGCTCATCCACTTGTCTACATGTACCTCCAGTCCAGCATCACCCCTCAAAACGGTGTCCTGCCCAGATTTCTTGCCTATATAAAAAAAGACAAGTAAACAACCCACTTTCGTGGCCTCCCAATTCACAGAAAAGTAGACTAGACAATATTCTTTAATAACTGATAAAAATCTTGCGATGAGGTACTGATATAAAAATGAATAAAACAATCGTATAACATATCCAGCTTATCCTTCTAGTTGATAAACACCCTGCATTCCACATAAAATGTTTACAAAAATGGTGACCTTTATTTTTAAAGGTAATTTGAAATGACTATTTCCACAAGCACTATAAGAAATTTAATCTAAAAGGAGGGGGTGTCTAGATCAGTACTGTACAATTAAAAGACTCCTCAAAATATTGTTTTTCTTTTTATCCTGATCTCAACTATGGCTCCGTCAGGAACATGTGGTAAATTATAAAGACTTTATAAAAACCTATTCGGATATCATTCAAAATTACTGAATGTTGTAGATTAACACTATACATGTACTTTGTATGTACATGTAGATACCACATAGGGAATAATAGGAAGTAACTTTTTGATTTGATGGCATCATGGTACCTTTATTTATGTTATACAGTCTAATAAATATAACAATAATAATCATAATAAAAATCATAATAATAATAAGAATAATTTCCAGTAGGGTTTCGATTTACCACAAGTGGAGAGTGGCAAATTTTAGATTAATGTCTTTCCAAAAGCATATTAGTGCCGCGACAGGACCCTAAACCATGTGAACCATATCTATTAGACCACAACACCTTTACTATGATGATCATGCAAACATCCACAGGTCTTCATATTGAACATTCGTAATTGCTACAGGTATACAAAGTCTGGCCTATTGTTGTTCCAAATGTCCTAGCTACTGCCTACCTGTACCTTTGAGTACACGTTCATCCTCAAGTTAGCCGCCTTTACATGAACTAATTCAACATTTAACTCACATGTAGTGCTTTATTTAATATCTGACGGAAGTGGATGAATCCTTTATAAAATGCTTGAAAAGGCACATACCGGGTAAGATATTTTCAGGCAAAATAGAATATTTTTCGCGTGTTCTAAGATGAAATTCCTGTCATTTGTATTTCGTTTTTTTAAGAACATTTTGTAAACCTAATGGGGAGTAAAGGGAAAAGATACCTACATGGTTATACAGTACGTCTGTTTAATAAAGAATTTTGTATTCATTTGATTAGCTTGACGTCCAAAAACTTTTATAAGATGATTTTAAAGCCATAACAATGCAATACATGGTACATTTAATGCTTTTTAAAGGGTTTCAACACCATGGTTTTCGCCTAATGATTTTGAATCTTATCTGATATTTTTTTCACATACCTTTTCTTCCAAGCCTGATAGGTGTACAGCTATATTCATCATGCACAATCAGTCTTCGGGTGTGAAGTAGAACTCCTGCTAACTCATTTGACTATGGAATGTAATCGTAAAACATGAAAAGGTCTCATAAGATATGTCTTACTCTAGAAATAGCCTATACCCAGAATCAGTGAAATAAAAAAAAGCATCCATGATGTGAATTCACATTGTAATAAATCATAACTAAAATATTTTGTCAACTTTCTATTGGATTATTCCAAGGCAGATGGATTAGAACCTTAAACATTTTAATGGAAGGCGTACAGTAGGTACCTGTGGTGTATAATTTATTATCCATGACTTTCCTAAATGGGTTCAGCACATCATATATCACATGTTTTCATATAAGAGTAGGTAAAATACATGATTTTTTCAAACAAACGCATTTCCTATTGGGATATTATGAATTACTTCAGGGCTTGGGGGCCTTTAGGTCCCCCCTAATGATGTAATAATGGTTGACTTGACAAGTATCTTTAGTATAAAACACTTCTAAATGTCTTTAGAGAGAAATTCATCTGACTATAATTTGCTGTTCTTAAGATTTTATGTTACATATGGGCTTTTACAATCAATTTTGATATGGAAACAGAGATTTACTGTGCTCCCATTACCTCAGAAAATAGTTCCAAGCTTTTGTGAGTAGCTGATCCTTATAGCCGTTTTGTAGCAACTCCCGGGCCTGTACGGTCTTCTCTGAGTTTTAACCCTTACCATATTTCAATTTATTGTTCATATTGGTTTCCTAAACCAAACAAAAAATTCAGCCGAAATTTGTTCTCTAAAACATAACATTGGGGCCATTTGGGCACATTTTTATTCAAACAAAAATTCAGTCGGCACCATTGTTTTCAGGTGAAATTTTACATAAGGATATATGATTTATAGCTATCACAACTACTTGAATGAAGTTAATAAGCTTTTTTTTACCACACTTATGGCAACGAAATGCTGATTTGGCTGTATTTATAGAAAAGGGTCATGTTGGGTATAAACATCGACCTGAAGTGGAAAATGGAATTGAAAATCTCAAGCTTACAAACCTTGGATGGGCCAGCAAGTTTGGTAGTTGAATCATCAGACCTCTTTCTTCCTTTCTGCTCATTCCACTGGAAAGAAATTAAAGCACATTTACATTACAATGTTATGTCCTTCCAACTTTATTCACAAGTATGTAGAAGATTTTAAGCATTTATGTCCATTGGTAAAGGTCATAACTTAGCTTTTCATATCTTGTACACACAAACTGTGGGTTGAGCATAACATTTATTTCATTTCAATTATTTTATTTCACTCTCTCGACTGATAAACACAGTTTCTCTCAATAAACACTGTTTATCGGCGATAAACAATGTTTTTCGGCGATAAACAGTGTTTATCGACTGATAAACACAGTTTCTCTCGATAAACACTGTTTATCAGCGATAAACAGTGTTTTTGGACGATAAACAGTGTTTATCTGAATTATTGGTCAAACGGCGCGCCATAGACGCCACAGACTCATGAGTGAGTTGCCAATTTGTCTTGTAATTTTGAAAGTTTGTCATGTCATTAAAAGTTCATAACTTTCTTATTAGTTATCCAAATTTGCTCAAATTTTTTCGATGGTTTTCCAGATTTTTCTGCTTCTATTTAAAGTAAGTTATTTTGGGCGTGGACTTGCCCTTTAATAGCAAATACCATCCATTCTGAAGAGTTACAATGAATTTTGTATAGGCATGTTTTTGCCCATAGAAGTAGTAGTAGCTGTCTGTCGCGAAGCGACAATGACCGCCTTCACTTTCATGAAGGCTGCTTGCAAAGGTGGTTAAGTACCGGTAGCTCTTGCAAGTTACTAACGGCACTCCCTCGGGGAACTGGTGGCAGTTTCACACCGGCGAGGACAAGCCAGGACGGGTGTGAACCACTAGACCCTGCAGTGACTGGTCGAAGGATGTCGGGAGTTCCGTATCGTCAATCGCCCTCAATGCTGTCACGGTGGCATGGTTTTCTGTTAGGGTTTGCTCCCTTTGCCCATATATGCTATGTATTACAAGAGCTCGCGCGCACGGACATGTTTCTTGAAAGGACGCTCATTGCGTTATTACTGGTCAGAAAAAGGTGAACAAGGTATCAAAACGCTTGGAAAACTGTGCCAAATATGATGAGAGAGAAAATTCAGCGATTCTATGTTGCAAAAAGCCAGTACGCGCGAAAACGCGCACACATGCGCGTGTTTTGCGAATGCTTAAAATGGCCTGAAACGTATACAAAATGAATTTGAGACGATTTGGAGCATTTTGAAATTTTGCGCGCGCGCTAATGCATGGACGTACGCATGCCATAATACCATAATATCGTTCAGTAGTTCCTAAGGAAGCCCTGTACAAAAAATGGTGCTTTTATCAGGCAAGTAACGGTAATTTCACCAAGCCACCTGACTAACTGACTAACGTGTGGAGTAGTGCATATGGCTCTGATCTGGAGTACGAGTGCGCGCCATTTGCCCAATAAATCAGATAAACATTGTTTATCGAGCGATAAACAGTGTTTATCGACATAAACTCTGTTTATCGACTGATAAACACAGTTTCTCTCGATAAACACTGTTTATCAGCGATAAACACTGTTTTTCGGCGATAAACATTAAACTCTGTTTATCGACTGATAAACACAGTTTCTCTCGATAAACACTGTTTATCAGCGATAAACACTGTTTATCAGCGATAAACACTGTTTTTCGGCGATAAACATTGTTTATCTCGATAAACAGTGTTTTTGGACGATAAACAGTGTTTATCTGAATTATAGGTCAAACGGCGCGCCATAGACGCCACAGACTCATGAGTGAGTTGCCAATTTGTCTTGTAATTTTGAAAGTTTGTCATGTCATTAAAAGTTCATAACTTTCTTATTAGTTATCCAAATTTGCTCAAATTTTTTCGATGGTTTTCCAGATTTTTCTGCTTCTATTTAAAGTAAGTTATTTTGGGGGTGGACTTGCCCTTTAATAGCAAATACATGGACTGGCAGCAATGGATTGAATGGCCAGAACTTATGCATATATATATATACCTTGCGTGTTCTCTCTGGTCTTGCTGTTAAATAATCAGACAACTCTCGATGGGACATCTGAAAAGAGTTGAGGAGAGATTTAAAAGCATTTATAAAGCATGTCATCTAAACAGGACACAGTGACAACAAAGGGGAGGGGGGTTCAGGGGTTTTTACCCCAGGGGATATTAAAGGTATGGGAAATTTGTGTTTTTGAATTGTGAACGTTTAGAAAAATAAACCTTTAAAAACATGGAGAGATCATTGTTTTCAATGGGGAAGACTGATTTTCTCGTACAAAGCGGATTATCCAGTGTCTTTTTGTTCATGATTTATAGCTATCACAGCTACTGGAATGAAGTTAATAAGCTTTTTTTACCATACTTATGACAACGAAATACATTGGCTGTTCTTATAGAGAAAGTCATGTTGGGTATAAACTTGGACCTGAAGTAGGAAATGGAATTGAAAATCTCAAGCACACAAACCTTGGATAGGGAGGCCGATTCTGTAGTTGAATCATCAAACCTCTTTCGTCTTATCTGCTCCATCCACTGGAAAGAAATTAAAGCAAATTTACATTACAATGTTACGTCCTTCCCCATTTATTCACGAGTACGTGGACGATTTTAGGCATTTATGTCCATTGGTAGAGGTCATACTTGTCAACACAATCTGTGGGTTGAGTATAACAAAAAGATCATTGCCTCTTATGATGTTAAAAACTTCAGACATCTTCAAAATCCATGAATTCAATTCAATTTGCACAAAATGGGTTGGATATTTTCAGATGCTTTTCCAACTTGAAAGGTTGTACAATTAATCCTGCTTTTCTCCTATGAGCCAAGCCAAGAGAGTTTAGATAAAAGATTTCATCAAATTTTGGTTATACCCTAATACACTTTTATGTGATTAAAATAACTAAAGCTTGCGGAGGGAGGGAACAAAGCATTCAGAAACAAATCAAAATCCAGTTTGTTCTTGTTTGGAGTTGTTTAAATTTGCCTCATAGTTCAGACTAAGGAAGAAACAAAACATCTTGAATAACAAATACATCTTTAATAACAAATACATGGACTGGAAGCAATGGATTGAATGGCCAGAACTTATGCATATATATATATATATACCTTGCGTTTTCTCTCTGGTTCTTCTGTTGCGTAATCAGACAACTCTGGGTCGAACATCTGAAATGAGTCGAGGAAATATTTAAAAGCATTTATAAAGCATGTCATCCAAACAGTACATTAGTGACCCCAAAGGGGATTGTTTCAGGGGCCCCCATGAGATGTTCAAAGTAGGGGGAAATTTTTGTTTTGGAATTATGAACCTTAACAAAAATAAACCTTTACAAAAATGGAGAGAAGATCATTGTTTTCAATGGGGAAGACTGATTTTTCATACAAGGCGGATTACCCAGGGTTTTTTTCTTCTTGATTTATAGCTATCACAGCTACTTGAATGAAGTTAATAAGCTTTTTTTACCATACTTATGACAACGAAATACATTGGCTGTTCTTATAGAGAAAGTCATGTTGGGTATAAACTTGGACCTGAAGTAGGAAATGGAATCGAAAATCTCAAGCACACAAACCTTGGATAGGGAGGCCGATTCTGTAGTTGAATCATCAAACCTCTTTCGTCTTATCTGCTCCATCCACTGTAAAGAAATTAAAGCAAATTTACATTACAATGTTACGTCCTTCCTCATTTATTCACTAGTACGTGGATGATTTTAGGCATTTATGTCCATTGGTAGAGGTCATATCTTGTCAACACAAACTGTGGGTATAACAAAAAGATCGTTGCCTCTTATAATGTTAAAAACTTCAGACATCTTCAAAATCCATGAATTCAATTCAATTTGCACAAAATGGGTTGGATATTTTCAGATGCTTTTCCAACTTGAAAGGTTGTACAATTAATCCTGCTTTTCTCCTATGAGCCAAGCCAAGACAGTTAAGATAAAAGATTTCATCAAATTTGGTTATACCCTAATACACTTTTATGTGATTAAAATAACTAAAGCTTGCGGAGGGAGGGAACAAAGCATTCAGAAACAAATCAAAATCCAGTTTGTTCTTGTTTGGAGGTGTTTTAATTTGCCTCATAGTTCAGACTTTGGAAGAAACAAAACATCTTTAATAACAAATACATGGACTGGAAGCAATGGATTGAATGGCCAGAACTTATGCATATATATATATATATATATATATACCTTGCGTTTTCTCTCTGGTTCTTCTGTTGCGTAATCAGACAACTCTGGGTCGAACATCTGAAATGAGTCGAGGAAATATTTAAAAGCATTTATAAAGCATGTCATCCAAACAGTACATTAGTGACCCCAAAGGGGATTGTTTCAGGGGCCCCCCATGAGATGTTCAAAGTATGGGGAAATTTGTGTTTTGGAATTATGAACCTTAACAAAAATAAACCTTTAAAAAGATGGAGAGGAGATCATTGTTTTCAATGGAGAAGACTGATTTTTCATACAAGGCAGATTACCCAGGGTTTTTGTCTTCTTGATTTATAGCTATCACAGCTACTTGAATGAAGTTGATAACCTTTTTTTTTTACCTTACTTATGGCAACAAAATACATTGTCTGTTCTTATAGAAAAAGGTCATGTTGGGTATAAACTTGGACCTGAAGTAGGAAATGGAATTGAAAATCTCAAGCACACAACCCTTGGATAGGGAGGACAATAATGTAGTTAAATCAGCAGACCTCTTTCCTCTTTCCTACTCTAGCCACTAAAAAGAAATTAAAGCACATATTTACATTACAATGTAATGCCCTTCCAACTTTATTCACAAGTACCGGTATGCAGAAGATTTTAATCATTTATGTTCATTGGTAGAGGTCATAACTTAGCTTCTCATATCTTATAGTAGTAGTAGTAGTAGTAGTAGTAGTAGTAGTAGTAGTAGTAGTAGAATGGTTTTATTAGAACAACTGCAAAATGGTAGCCCAAGAGCTAAATCACATTGCAAGGTTTACAAGCTCAGTTTTAAAAAGCATTTCAACGAAACTTAGATATAGACAAGTACAAATAATACACAGTAAAAAAGATCACAAGTTATTACATATTCCATACAAACAAATTGATGATACAAATGGAATAGATTTGTCATTATTAGTATTTTTGTAATTATTGTTAAGTGAGGAATATTCATATTTTAAATAGAAATTGAGGCTGATTAAATGAGTTTCTGATAAGTAAATACTGAAGAGTTTTTTGGATTTTGAACCATAATAAACTGCAAATTGAATGTCTATTCATAATGCTACTCGATAATGTAGTTCAACATAGTCAACCACAATATATGAGGATTTATCATAGAAACATAATTAAACAATACTGAAAGAGAGAAAAAGTGTCAGGGAGCGAACAATTTCAAGAGAGAGGGTTAAGTTTAAAAAAAAGAAGGAGGAAGAAATGCAGAAGAGAGAGAGATATATATATATAGAGGGAGTGGTATGAGAAGAATGGAACAGATGGAACTGCAAAGACATGGAGAAGAAGAATGATGATGAAAGTAAGATGACAAAAGGAAAGCGGTACACACAAACTGTGAATTGAGCATAACATAAAGATCGTTGCCTCTTATACAAACAAACAGGACATAGTTATCCCAAAGGGGGGTTGTTTCATGTGATTTTCCCCCAGTGGATATTAAAGGTATGGGAAATTTGTGGTTTGGAATTATGAACGTTTAGAAAATAAACCTTTAAAAACATGGAGAGGAGATCATTGTTTTCAATGGGGAAGACTGATTTCTCTTACAGAGCGGATTACCCAAGGGTCTTTGAGTTCTTAATTTATAGCTATCACAGCTACTTGAATAAAGTTGATAAGCTTCTTTTTTTTTACCATACTTATGGCAACAAAATACATTGGCTGTTCTTAAAGAAAAGGGTCATGTTGGGTATAAACGTGGAACTAAAGTAGGAAATGTAATTGAAAATCTCAAGCAAACAAACCTTGGATGGGCCAGCAAGTTTGGTAGTTGAATCATCAGACCTCTTTCCTCCTTTCTGCTCTATCCACTGAAAAGAAATTAAAGCAAATTTACATTACAATGTTACGTCCTTCCCCATTTATTCATGAGTACGTGGAAGAGTTTAAGCATTGTTTTTTTCAAAATTTTGAACCCTGTTTCTATTTCGGAATTATGAAATCGTTTTGATTCACGAATTACCTACTCTTTTTCATTTTAGGAATTACAAACCTTCGTAATTACAAACCTTTTGAGGTAATGCATCAAATGTTTAGAATTATGGACCCCATTTCATATTCAGAATACGTACCCGCTGGTATGGGAAATTGGTGTTTTGGGATTAGGAAGCTTCAGTAAAATAGACCTTTGGAAAGACAAGTAACCAACATATAATTAAATATCTAAGCATTGTGTCAGGTATCTAGGTATCAAAGTAGATCATTGTTTTCAATGGGAAAGATTGGTTTCTCTGATAACAAAGGTTTCCAAGGCCTTTTGTGTTCTTAATTTATAGCTTTTAACAGCTACTTGAATGAAGTTGATAAGCTTTTTGTACCGTACTTATGACAATGTAATACATTGGCTGTTCTTATAGAAAAAAGATCTTGTTGGGTATAAACTTGGACCTGAAGTAGGGAATGGAATTGAAAATCTCAAGCACACAACCCTTGGATAGGGAGGACAATAATGTAGTTAAATCAGCAGACCTCTTTCCTCTTTCCTACTCTAGCCACTAAAAAGAAATTAAAGCACATATTTACATTACAATGTAATGCCCTTCCAACTTTATTCACAAGTACCGGTATGCAGAAGATTTTAATCATTTATGTTCATTGGTAGAGGTCATAACTTAGCTTCTCATATCTTATAGTAGTAGTAGTAGTAGTAGTAGTAGTAGTAGTAGTAGTAGAATGGTTTTATTAGAACAACTGCAAAATGGTAGCCCAAGAGCTAAATCACATTGCAAGATTTACAAGCTCAGTTTTAAAAAGCATTTCAACGAAACTTAGATATAGACAAGTACAAATAATACACAGTAAAATAGATCACAAGTTATTACATATTCCATACAAACAAATTGATGATACAAATGGAATAGATTTGTCATTATTAATATTTTTGTAATTATTGTTAAGTGAGGAATATTCATATTTTAAATAGAAATTGAGGCTGATTAAATGAGTTTCTGATAAGTAAATACTGAAGAGTTTTTTGGATTTTGAACCATAATAAACTGCAAATTGAATGCCTATTCATAATGCTACTCGATAATGTAATTCAACAGTCAACCACAATATATGAGGACTTATCATAGAAACATAATTAAACGATACTGAAAGAGAGAGAAAGTGTCAGGGAGCGAACAATTTCAAGAGAGAGGGTTAAGTTAGAAAAAAAAAAGGAGGAAGAAATGCAGAAGAGAGGGAGAGAGAGAGAGATATATAGAGGGAGTGGTATGAGAAGAATGGGACAGATGGAACTACGAAGACATGGAGAAGAAGAATGATGATGATGAAAGTAAGACGACAAAAGGAAAGCGGTACACACAAACTGTGAATTGAGCATAACATAAAGATCGTTGCCTCTTATAATGTTCAGAACTTCAGACATCTTCAAAATCCATGAATTCAATTCAATTCTGCACTAAATGGGTTGGATATTTTCAGATGCTTTTCCGACTTGAAAGGTTGTACAATTAATCCTGCTTTTCTTCTTTCTATGAACCAAGCCAAGAGAGTTTAGATAAAACGATTTCATCAAATTATTGGGAGGGAACAAAGCATTCAGAAACAAATCAAATCCATTTTTTTCTTGTTTGGAGGTGTTTTAATATGCCTCATAGTTCAGACTTAGGAAGAAACAAAACATCTTTAATAGCAATACATGGACTGGCAACAATGGACTGAATAGCCAGAACTTATGCATATATATATATACCTTGCGTTGTCTCTCTAGTTCTGTTGTTGCGTAATCAGACAACTCTGATTTGATCATCTGAAATGAGTTGAGGGAAGATTTAAAAGCATTTGTGAAGCATGTCATCTAAACAGGACATAGTGACAACAAAGGGGGGGGGGGGTTATTTCAGGGGTTTTACCCCCAAGGGGATATTAAGGTGTGGGAAATTTGTGGTTTGGATTTATGAACCTTTAGAAAAAAAACCTTTAAAAACATGGAGAGGAGATCGTTTTTTTCAATGGGGAAGACTGATTTCTCTTACATTTAAAGCGGATTACCCAGGGTCTTTGAGTTCTTAATTTATAGCTATCACAGCTACTTGAATGAAGTTGATAATCTTTTTTTTACCATACTTATGACAACGAAATACATTGGCTGTTCTTATAGAAAAAGGTCATGTTGTATAAACTTGGACCTGAAGTAGGAAATGGAATTGAAAATCTCAAGAACACAAAACTTGGATAGGGATCGAGGCTAATTCTGTAGTTGAATCATCAGACCTCTTTTCTCTTTCCTGCTCTATCCACTGAAAAGAAATTAAAGCACATTTACATTACAATATTATGTCCTTCCAACTTTATTCACAAGTATGTAGAAGATTTTAAGCATTTATGTCCATTGGTAGAGGTCATAACTTAGCTTTTCATATCTTGTACACACAAACAGTGGGTTCCGCGTTACATAAAGATTGTTGCCTCTTATAATGTTCAGAACTTCAGACATCTTCAAATTCCATAAATTCAATTCAATTTGCTCTAAATGGGTATGGATATTTTCAGATGCTTTTCCAACTTGAAAGGTTGTACAATTAATCCTGCTTGTCTTCTTTCTATGAACCAAGCCAAGAGAGTTTAGATAAAAGATTTCATCAAATTTTGGTTATACCCTAATACACTTATATGTGATTAAAGCGACTAAAGCTTGTGGAGGGAGGGAACAAAGCATTCAGAAACAAATAAAAATCCATTTTGTTCTTGTTTGGAGGTGTTTTAATATGCCTCATAGTTCAGACTTAGGAAGAAACAAAACATCTTTAATAGCAAATACATGGACTGGCAGCAATGGATTGAATGGCCAGAACTTATGCATATATACCTTGCGTGTTCTCCATGGTTTTGCTGTTGCGTAATCAGACAACTCTGGGTCGGACATCTGAAAAGAGTTGAGAGATTTAAAGCATTTATAAAGCATGTCATCTAAACAGGACATAGTGACAACAAAGGGGAGGTTGTTTCAGGGGTTTTCCCAGTGGATATTAAATGTATGGGAAATTTGTGGTTTGGAATTATGAACCTTTAGAAAAATAAACCTTTAAAAACATGGAGAGGAGATCATTTTTTCAATGGGGAAGACTGATTTCTCTTACATTTAAAGCGGATTACCCAGGGTCTTTGAGTTCTTAATTTATAGCTATCACAGCTACTTGAATGAAGTTGATAAGCCTTTTTTACCATACTTATGACAACGAAATACATTGGCTGTTCTTATAGAAAAAGGTCATGTTGTATAAACTTGGACCTGAAGTAGGAAATGGAATTGAAAATCTCAAGAACACAAAACTTGGATAGGGAGAGGCTAATTCTGTAGTTGAATCATCAGACCTCTTTCTCTTTCCTGCTCTATCCACTGAAAAGAAATTAAAGCACATTTACATTACAATATTATGTCCTTCCAACTTTATTCACAAGTATGTAGAAGATTTTAAGCATTTATGTCCATTGGTAGAGGTCATAACTTAGCTTTTCATATCTTGTACACACAAACTGGGTTGAGCATAACATAAAGATCGTTGCCTCTTATAATGTTCAGAACTTCAGACATCTTCAAATTCCATAAATTCAATTCAATTTGCTCTAAATGGGTATGGATATTTTCAGATGCTTTTCCAACTTGAAAGGTTGTACAATTAATCCTGCTTGTCTTCTCTACGAACCAAGCCAAGAGAGTTTAGATAAAAGATTTCATCAAATTTTGGTTATACCCTAATACACTTATATGTGATTAAAGCGACTAAAGCTTGTGGAGGGACGGAACAAAGCATTCAGAAACAAATAAAAATCCATTTTGTTCTTGTTTGGAGGTGTTTTAATATGCCTCATAGTTCAGACTTAGGAAGAAACAAAACATCTTTAATAGCAAATACATGGACTGGCAGCAATGGATTGAATGGCCAGAACTTATGCATATATACCTTGCGTGTTCTCCATGGTTTTGCTGTTGCGTAATCAGACAACTCTGGGTCGGATATCTGAAAAGTGTTGAGAGATTTACAAGCATTTATAAAGCATGTCATCTAAATAACGGGACAAAGTGACAACAAAGGGGGGGTTGTTTCGGGGTTTTTCCCCCAGTGGATATTAAATGTATGGGAAATTTGTGGTTTGGAATTATGAACCTTTAGAAAAATAAACCTTTAAAAACATGGAGAGGAGATCATTGTTTCCAATGGGGAAGACTGATTTCTCTTACATTTAAAGCGGATTACCCAGGGTCTTTTTGTTCTTAATTCATAGCTATCACAGCTACTTGAATGAAGTTGATAAGCCTTTTTTACCATACTTATGACAACGAAATACATTGGCTGTTCTTTTAGAAAGAGGTCATGTTGTATAAACTTGGACCTGAAGTAGGAAATGGAATTGAAGATCTCAAGCACACAAACCTTGGATGGGCCAGCAAGTTTGGTAGTTGAATCATCAGACCTCTTTCCTCCTTTCTGCTCTTTCCACTGAAAAGAAATTAAAGCAAATTTACATTACAATGTTACGTCCTTCCCCATTTATTCACAAGTACATAGAAGAGTTTCAGCATTGTTTTTTTCAAAATTTTGAACCCTGTTTCTATTTCGGAATTATGAAATCGTTTTGATTCACGAATTACCTACTCTTTTTCATTTTAGGAATTACAAACCTTTGTAATTACAAACCTTTTGAGGTAATGCATCAAATGTTTAGAATTATGGACCCCATTTCATATTCAGAATACGTACCCGCTGATATGGTAAATTGGTGTTTTGGGATTAGGAAGCTTCAGTAAAATACACCTTTGGAAAGACAAGTAACCGACATATAATTAAATATCTAAGCATTGTGTCAGGTATCTAGGTATCAAAGGAGATCATTGTTTTCAATGGAAAAGATTGGTTTCTCTGATAACAAAGGTTACCCAGGCCTTCTGTGTCCTTAATTTATAGCTTTTAACAGCTACTTGAATGAAGTTGATAAGCTTTTTTTACCGTACTTATGACAATGTAATACATTGGCTGTTCTTATAGAAAAAGATCTTGTTGGGTATAAACTTGGACCTGAAGAAGGGAATGGAATTGAAAATCTCAAGCACACAAACCTTGGATGGGGAGGACAATAATGTAGTTGAACCAGCAGACCTCTTTCCTCTTTCCTGCTCTAGCCACTAAAAAGAAATTAAAGCACATATTTACATTACAATGTAATGCCCTTCCAACTTTATTCACAAGTACCGGTATGTAGAAGATTTTAATCATTTATGTTCATTGGTAGAGGTCATAACTTAGCTTCTCATATCTTATAGTAGTAGTAGTAGTAGTAGTAGTAGTAGTAGTAGAATGGTTTTATTAGAACTGCAAAATGGTAGCCAAAGAGCTAAATTACATTGCAAGGTTTACAAGCTCAGTTTTAAAAAGCATTTCAATGAAACTTAGATATAGACAAGTACAAATAATACACAGTAAAATAGATCACAAGTTATTACATATTCCATACAAACAAATTGATGATACAAATAGAATAGATTTGTCATCATTAGTATTTTTGTAATTATTGTTAAGTGAGGAATATTCATATTTTAAATAGAAATTGAGGCTGATTAAATGAGTTTATGATAAGTAAATACTGAAGATTTTTTTGGATTGTGAACCATAATAAACTGCAAATTGAATGTCTATTCATAATGCTACTCGATAATGTAATTCAACATAGTCAACCACAATATATGAGGATTTATCATAGAAACATAATTAAACGATACTGAAAGAGGGAGAAAGTGTCAGGGAGCGAACAATTTCAAGAGAGAGGGTAAAGTTAAAAAAAAAAGAAGGAGGAAGAAATGCAGAAGAGAGAGAGATATATATATATAGAGGGAGTGGTATGAGAAGAATGGAACAGATGGAACTGCAAAGACATGGAGAAGAAGAATGATGATGAAAGTAAGATGACAAAAGGAAAGCGGTACACACAAACTGTGAATTGAGCATAACATAAAGATCGTTGCCTCTTATAATGTTCAGAACTTCAGACATCTTCAAAATCCATGAATTCAATTCAATTCTGCGCTAAATGATTATGGATATTTTCAGACGCTTTTCCAACTTGAAAGGTTGTACAATAAGTCCTGCTTTTCTTCTTTCTATGAACCAAGCCAAGAGAGTTTAGATAAAACGATTTCATCAAATTATTGTTATACCCTAATACACTTTTATGTGATAAAAATAACTAAAGCTTGTGGAGGGAGGGAACAAAGCATTCAGAAACAAATCAAAATCCATTTTGTTCTTGTTTGGAGGTGTTTTAATATGCCTCATAGTTCAGACTTGGGAAGAAACAAAACATCTTTAATAGCAAATACATGGACTGGCAACATTGGACTGAATGGCCAGAACTTATGCATATATACCTTGTCTATGCTCTCTTCTTCTGCTGTTAAGTAATCAGACCACTCTAGATCGGACATCTGAAAAGAGTTGAGAGATTTACGAGCATTTATAAAGCATGTCATCTAAATAACGGGACAAAGTGACAACAAAGGGGAGGTTGTTTCAGGGGTTTTTCCCCCAGTGGATATTAAAGGTATGGGAAATTTGTGGTTTGGAATTATGAACCTTTAGAAAAATAAACCTTTAAAAACATGGAGAGGAGATCATTGTTTTCAATGGGGAAGACTGATTTCTCTTACAAGGCGGATTACCCATTGTTTTTAATTTATATAGCCATCACAGCTACTTGAATGAAATTGATAAGCCTTTTTTTAACCATACTTATGGCAACAAAATACATTGGCTGTTCTTATTAAAAAAGGTCATGTTGGGTATAAACATGGACCTGAAGTAGGAAATGGAATAGAAGATCTCAAGCACACAAACCATGGATAGTCTAGGCCATTCTGTAGGTGCATGATTCATCAGATCCCTTTCCTCCTTTCTGCTATAGAGTACCGAAGCTGTGACGTCATAAAAATCTATTTTTGGAATTTCTCAATTTTGTCTTCATTTTCGAAGAAAAAATAATGTCCAAATGTCGAAAACCAATTGAATATGTTAAGTATTAGCCGAGATATGACCATCTGAATAAAAAGATTGCCTATAAGAATTCAGTGTTATATTGCTCTGGCTCCTAACATTAGGAGCCAGAGCAATATAACACTGAGTTCCCATAGGCAATCTTTTTATTCAGATGGTCATATCTCGGCTATACTTAACATATTCAGTGGTTTCGACATTTGAACATTATAAAATGAACATTGAAAATTCCAAAAATAGATTTTTGATGACGTCACACTTCACCACTCTATATCAATTGAAAATTAATTAAAGCATATTTACATTATAATGTTTAATACGTCCTTCCAACTGTATTCAAAATTAAGAACGTAAAAGAGTTTAGAAATCTACGTCCATGGGTACAGGTCATAACTAAGCTTCTCATAATCCCAGAAAGATATGCTGTACACACAAACAGTGGGTTCCGCATTACATAAAGATTGTTGCCTCTTATAATGTTCAGAACTTCAGACATCTTCAAAATCCATGAATTCAATTCAATTTGCACTAAATGGGTATGGATATTTTCAGATGCTTTTTTAACTTGAAAAGTTGAATAATCAATCCTGCTTTTCTTCTATGAACCAAGCCAAGAGAGTTTAGATAAAAGATTTCATCACATTTTTGTTATACCCTAATACACTTATATGTGATAAAAATGACTAAAGCTTGTGAAGGGAGGGAACAAAGCATTCAGAAACAAATCAAAATCCAGTTTGTTCTTGTTTGGAGGTGTTTTAATTTGCCTCATAGAGGAATATTCATATTTTAAATAGTAATTGAGGCTGATTAAATGACTTTATGATAAGTAAATACTGAAGATTTTTTTGGATTGTGAACCATAATAAACTGCGAATTGAATGTCTATTCATAATGCTACTCGATAATGTAATTCAACATAGTCAACCACAATATATGAGGATATATCATAGAAACATAATTAAACGATACTGAAAGAGAGAGAAAGTGTCAGGGAGCGAACAATTTCAAGAGAGAGGGTTAAGTTAAAAAAAAAAGAAGGAGGAAGAAATGCAGAAGAGAGATATATATATATATATAGAGGGAGTGGTATGAGAAGAATGGAACAGATAGAACTGCGAAGACATGGAGAAGAAGAATGATGATGAAAGTAAGAAGACAAAAGGAAAGCGGTACACACAAACTGTGAATTGAGCATAACATAAAGATCGTTGCCTCTTATAATGTTCAGAACTTCAGACTCATCTTCAAAATCTATGAATTCAATTCAATTTGCACTAAATGGGTATGGATATTTTCAGCTGCCTTTCCAACTTGAAAGGTTGTACAATTAATCCTGCTTGTCTTCTTTCTATGAACCAAGCCAAGAGAGTTTAGATAAAAGATTTCATCACATTTTGGTTATACTCTAATACACTTTTATGTGATAAAAATGACTAAAGCTTGTGGAGGTAGGGGTCAAAGCATTCAGAAACAAATCAAAATCCAGTTTGTTCTTGTTTGGAGGTGTTTTAATTTGCCTCATAGTTCAGACTTGGGAAGAAACAAAACATTCTTTATAGCAAATACATGGACTGGCAGCAATGGATTAAACGGCCAGAACTTGTGCATATATACCTTGCGATGTCTCTCTGGTTCTGCTGTTGCGTAATCAGACAACTCTGGGTCGAACATCTGAAATGAGTCAAGGACTTATTTAAAAGCATTTATAAAGCATGTTATCCAAACAGAACATAGTTATTCCAAAGGGGGGTTGTTTCATGTGATTTTCCCCCAGGGGATATTAAAGGGATGGGAAAAAAAAAACCTTAAAAAAAAAAAAAATAAAGCTTTAAAACATGGAGAGGAGATCATTGTTTTCAATGGGCAAGACTGATTTCTCTTACAGAGCGGATTACCCAAGGGTCTTTGAGTTCTTAATTTATAGCTATCACAGCTACTTAAATAAAGTTGATAAGCTTTTTTTTTACCATACTTATGGCAACAAAGTACATTGGCTGTTCTTAAAGAAAAGGGTCATGTTGGGTATAAACGTGGAACTAAAGTAGGAATTGTAATTGAAAATCTCAAGCAAACAAACCTTGGATGGGCCAGCAAGTTTGGTAGTTGAATCATCAGACCTCTTTCCTCCTTTCTGCTCTATCCACTGAAAAGAAATTAAAGCAAATTTACATTACAATGTTACGTCCTTCCCCATTTATTCATGAGTACGTGGAAGAGTTTAAGCATTGTTTTTTTCAAAATTTTGAACCCTGTTTCTATTTCGGAATTATGAAACCGTTTTTGATTCACGAATTACCTACTCTTTTTCATTTTAGGAATTACAAACCTTCGTAATTACAAACCTTTTGAGGTAATGCATCAAATGTTCCAAATTATGGACCCCATTTCATATTCAGAATACGTACCCGCTGGTATGGGAAATTGGTGTTTTGGGATTAGGAAGCTTCAGTAAAATAGACCTTTGGAAAGACAAGTAACCAACATATAATTAAATATCTAAGTATTGTGTCAGGTATCTCGGTATCAAAGGAGATCATTGTTTTCAATGGAAAAGATTGGTTTCTCTGATAACGAAGGTTTCCAAGGCCTTTTGTGTTCTTAATTCATAGCTTTTAACAGCTACTTGAAAGAAGTTGATAAGCATTTTTTTAAACCATAATTATGGCAACAATATACTTCGCCTGTTCATATAGACAAAGGAAAAGACAAACCCTGAATGTGCGACCCCCTTCTGTAGGTGAATCGTCCAATCCCTGTCCTTCTTTCTGTTTTATCAACTGAAAAGAAATTAAAGCACATTTACATTATAAAGTTATGTCCTTCCAACTTTATTACAAATTAAAGTACGCAGAAGAGTTTAAGCATCTACGTCCATGGGTAGAGGTCATAGCTTTACTTCTCATAGTCTCAGAAAGGTACACATGAAAACTGTAGGTTCAGCATAATATAAAGTTCATTGCCTCACAAGTTATAATGTTCAGAACTTCAGACACCTCTAAAATCTAGGAATTTATTTCAATTCGCACTATATGGGTACGGATATTTTCAGATGCTTTTCCAAATTGAAAAGTTGTAAAATCACTCCTGGGTTACTTCTATGAACCAAACCAAGAGAGTTGAGATAAACAGTTGGTATTATCTAATTCCATTCACATACCTTAGCCTGCTCTTCAGGCTTCGTAGCTGGATCGTCAGCCATCTTTGATGTCTACCAGATGCCCTGCATGGAGGATAGAAATAGAATTCAGGTTGACAGATAGTGGTAAAATCTTGGACTAATTGTTTCTGCCAGGAAGAGCACTTGACATACAAGAAGATGCAGTGACTGTCCTATTTCGCCTGACTCGATTAGTTTAAAGGGAATTTCCACTTGGGCATCAAGTTAACTTAAACAGAAGCATACAATTATAACAAACAAGAGAAGCAGGTTAGTGGCATCCAGTTTGAGGGAAAAAAAACATGTATTCACTTATTAACAATGTTATGGGTTTCAAAATTGGCAGCTCTATGGCATACCAGTTCAGTTTGCATTATATATAATCAGAAATTATTGTATGATCATATTGATGTCATGTATGATAACAGCATCATGATATAAAGGCTTATTATTTCAAAATTGCAGTTTTAGTCCTGCAAATACTTGTTTAATTCTCGTAAATTACATCAAAGTTGTATATATAGGCCTACTGTCTTGACTGTGGTAGAAAAGAACTTACAAGTTCGAGATTTTATAAGCTGTTAACCCTATACGAGGGGGAGGGGGAGGAAGGCAGAAACCGAGTTGAGTTATAAAAACTAAAATTTCACACATACTGTATATTCATACTTTATATTGAGTTACTCTATTCATGTGCCAAATTTCAAAAAAAAATTGTGGCTCCACTGCCGAGATAAGGGGTTGGGCTAAATAATCCAGCCGTTTAAAGCCTCTCTATTTAAAAGTGTTGGGAGCCCCAAATTCCTCAAAAATTTGAAGGCAAAATTTCACTTAAATTGTATCCTCATATGAAAGAGCATGTCATTTAAGACACACTTCTGCAAAGATCCCCCCCCCCCAAAAAAAGTGTTTAAAGACAAATATTGATAACAGAATACATAATCTGAGTTTTTCCGTTGTATGCAGAAAACCTAAATTTTTGTATTCTGTCAGCAATATTCGACTTCAAACACATTTGTTTGGAAATTCTTTATTACTTTAAGGGTTAAGGTATAAAAAAATAAAAAAAATCAGAAAATAGTTTTCCTGTCGTTTAAACACAGTGTGTGTCTATTATACACAAGCCTCTGATCTAATGTATAAGGTTATAATCAGTAGAGGCACACGGCCGATTAGGGAGACTTTCTCCCATTTGAGAGACTGACACACTGACTCCACACGGACCGACTCTTAGCCATTCAGCCCAATGTGATATTTGTTCGGTCTGTTGTCTTTTTAATGTCAGTCGTTGGTGTGACTGAGGTATCTGACAATGAAGGAGTTTTCAAACTGCATTTATATTACCAATTAACATCATTCCTGTTAAACAGCAATATCATCATCACCAAATGTACATGTCAAGATGTTTGTGTCATCCCTCATCTTTCCCAAAACAATATATTTCTCTAAGCCTCCCTAACATTTGCACCTTATTTAAAATGACTGAGAGCTATTTTTTTCTCAAATATTAAAGGTCGTTTGCATTCATAGTTTATCTCATTAAGTAACATATCAAAAGTCTTATTCATTCTTTCATAACATTGCAGGCCTACTTATAAGCCCTTCAGGATTGGTTATTTTATCTTTAAAAGATTCTTTCTGATCGCAATGTGACCTCACAAATCTCAGAGTTTTTGCTTGTTAAGTTCGCTTGCTCACATATGAATCTTCATGTTCAGACCATCACACAAAAGTATGGTGCTGAAGCAGTAACTTGGCCATGTCAAGAGAAAATCTTGAAGTTCATCCTTGATGTATTACAAATTACTATGTAGGGTATACTATACATAGATATCTTTAAAAAAAATTGTTTTGCTTTTTAAAAATTTGTTTAATGTACAGTTTATAGGTCTAATAGTTAGGTGCAACTAGACAGAAATAACCGTCTGGTATGGGTCATTCTTTAATAAAACTGACATTTGTTGACATTCCCCATACACAGACGGTAATTAGTACCGTACGCCTCGCACTATAGGGAGAGATAGAGCCAATGGTGCAGCACTTTGCTGTACCAAGTTTCTCCCCCGATTTTCTTTATTTAGATCTAATTTCTGTTTTATAAATAAGATAGAAATAAACTATATACATTATACTCCTATGTACAGTTAACAAAGAATTATTACCTATTCCCAAAGGCGGAATTTACGGACTTACTTATATGAGTTATCCATTTTTTTAATCTCAGAACCAAGGGAACGTGCGTTCATGCATTCGAACTGGTAATCTATGACATGACCCGCCCGATATATTTCCGAGTCAACCGACCAAAACAAGCCCAATGGCCAATCAGAGCACATGTTTGATATTGGGCTTATGAATATTCAAACATCACCGGCTCAAGCCAGGCTGACTCATACGTAGACCGAAGATTTCTGTCTCTTTCGTTCGTTAGCCTCTGATTTGGGTAGGGTCGGCTCCTCTCTTTAGAGACAGAAGCCGACCATAGCGGCTGCATTGCAAACTAATGCCCGCGTCCGGGCAGTAAACTTTGCCCAAAATACTACATTTTACCTGATGCTTATCCGATGCATTTATTATTGTAAATTAGGCCTACTAGGCTAAACTACATCGGTTCCACTTACCAGATTGACTGTATGATGCGTTTAAGGGTCTTTTTTCCGGATTTTCATCGCCAAAAATGAGCTCCGTGTTGAAATTCTTGCAGCTGTATTTTAAACTGTTACTGCGCATGAAGAAAGATGACGTCATCCATTGACAGTAACAGTTTAAAATACGGAAAAAGACCCTTAAACGCATCATACAGTCAATCTGGTAAGTGGAACCGATGTAGTTTAGCCTAGGCCTAATTTACAATAATAAATGCATCGGGTAAAATGTAGTATTTTGGGCATAAGTTTACTGCCCGGAGCCCCGGACGCAGGCATTAGTTTGCAATGCAGCCGCTATGGTCGGGTTCTGTCTCTAAAGAGAGGAGCCGACCCTACCCAAATCAGAGGCTAACGAACGAAAGTGACAGAAATTTTCGGTCTAACTCATACGTAGCTATTGGACGTTCGAAAAGAAAAAATGAATATTCATCAACTCAAACCAAGATGGCTGACAACAAATCTTGTTGACTACAAGACTTTCTCGGATTAATCATTAATATAGGATCTAAATGAGCAAGCTATCGTAAGTCAATTAAAGTATATATTTCCGGGTTATTTCTTATGGCTAGTCTATTTAGATTCAGTGTAATATTGCAGCCAAAGTGAATGTGTGAAGACGTAAAGAGTGAAAAATCTCGATTCATATCGCATTCATCTCGGTCCGGCTAAACCGAACCATTCGTTCCGCACACTACCGCATAGACCGAAAATTTCTGTCTCTTTCGTTCGTTAGCCTCTGATTTGGGTAGGGTCGGCTCCTCTCTTTAGAGACAGAAGCCGACCATAGCCGCTCCTGTGCAAACGTTTTGGCCATTTATGGCCAAAGAATTGACTGTATGATGCGTTTAAGGGTATTTTTCAGTTTCATCGCCGAAATTGAGCTCCGTGTTGAAGTTCTTGCAGCCGTATTTTAAACTGTTACTGCGCATGAAGGAAGATGACGTCATCTATTGACAGTAACAGTTTAAAATACGGCTGCAAGAACTTCAACACAGAGCTCAATTTCGGCGATGAAAATCCGAAAAAAAGACCCTTAAACGCATCATACAGTCAATCTGGTAAGTGGAACCGATGTATATTAGCCTAGGCCTAATTTTCAAACATAAATGCATCGGATATGAATCCGCTAAAATTGAGTATTTTGGGCAAAGTTCTTTGGCCATAAATGGCCAAAACGTTTGCACAGGAGCGCCTATGGTCGGCTTCTGTCTCTAAAGAGAGGAGCCGACCCTACCCAAATCAGAGGCTAACGAACGAAAGAGACAGAATTTTCGGTCTAACTACCGCATAGCCGTACTTCAGTCTATGTATAGAGGCGGTCAGAGGAGCCAGATGCAATATTTATAGGGACTTTTAGATTTACATGACGAGAGCGTGGACTGCCGCGTGTGACATTGTGTTAAGGCACTGGGCCGTGCCTGCCTGGCAGTGCCCTAAAAGAACATCACAGTGCCTTGTAAGGACGTCACACGTTGCAGTCCACTATGTCGACGTGCAAATCTAAAAGTCCCTAATCTCAGCGGAACAACCGTCGATATCAGAGACTGAAGCTTTCGGTCTAGGTGCAACGTGCATATGATATGCTAACTCCGGGGAGCTCCGACGCCGACGCCGAAGGCGTCGGAGCTTAATTTCAACATGAAAACAGCAAACGGTCATATTTTAAAGAAAAAAGTGATTATAATTTTGACTTACAAGTGTGCTCGACTCTTCTGGGCATCGGCGAAACCAGAAATTATAATTTGAAGAAGTCTTCGATGGGAAAGGGTGATTTTCTCGTCCTAAACCGGCCATCCATGTTGTACCGTCGATTCAACATGGCGGAGAAATACGCATGCGCGGTAGCGGCAGCGAATATTCATGCAAGGCCGTACGGAAAATGCTGAATATGCACGACTCGTTTACATTCACCGCTCTGCTTCGAGTCGTGCATATTCAGCATTTTCGAGCGAACGGCGCTCTATTGCATGAATATTCATATATGCTGCGCCGCTATCGCGCATGCGTACTTTCTCTCCGCCATGTTGAATCGACGGTACAACATGGATGGCTCGGTTTAGGACGAGAAATCACCCTTTTCCCATCGAAGACTTCTTCAAATTATAATTTCAAGTGGTTTCGCCGATGCCCAGAAGAGTCGAGCACACTTGTAAGTCAAAATTATAATCACTACTTTTAAGCTTTCTTTAAAATATGACCGTTCTCTGCTGTTTTTCATGTTGAAATTCCGGATCCGGAGCTCCGACGCCTTCGGCGTCGGCGTCGGAGCTCCCCGGAGTTAATGATATGCATGCAAATAATGACTAGGCCTAGATCTACCGATATTATTATAATAAACCTCTATCGGTTTTCATTTTTCTTAAAGATTGAACCTAAACACAGGCCTCACCTTGAATTGACTTGAATCTTTCTGCCAGAGACTTAATAAATCAGAAGACCAAGCCAAGATGAACAGTCGTCTAGACCTATAGGCTCCCTACGCTACGGCTACTCCAGGACTAGGACTAAGCTACACATTTCGCGTTTACAAATATGGCGGCGGCGCGGCGATAAATCCAATGTATTGCAAAAACGGGAATTCCCCCCTTTTCATTGGAATGCGCATGCGCTATATGCACGGCGTTCGCTGACTCTGCGCACACGCATTTTACACATCAATATTGAGCGCTGAAAAGTATTGCATACACTTAGTTGAATATGTCGTTCAAAACCATAGAGCTATATAATTATATAATATTGACTGGCCTTGAGGGAGATACAACATATATTTCCCAAACTAGACTCATATTGCCCCGAGTCAAATAATATATAGCTCTATGTTCAAAACACATCTGTTTATACTGCATATAGTCTCAATAACCATGATGCTATGGAGATAGAGGGATAGATCAACGTCACATGTATTAATGATTTCATTAAAAGACGACAATGAATGAAAACAAATTCTACTAAAATAAAAACAGTAACTTTTACAATGTGGCCTAAAAATGTCTCTTCTATACGAAGAGAGCATGAATGAGAATTTCTTTATCACAACCTTTTAAAGGGCAAGTCCACTCCAAAAATAACTTACTTTCAATAAAATCAGAAAAATGAGACAAACCAATCAAAAAAGTTTGAGCAAAATCGGATAACTAATAAGAAAGTTATGAATTTTTGAAAAAGTATGTAAAACTATGGAACAATGAGAATCACAACACAAATTGCCAAGATGGTTATCAGTTTGTGACGTCATGTCCTCACAACTTATCAATTGCTTTATATAGTTTAATCCCATTAATTCCCTTTTTATCCCCCAAAACTTGATTTCTCCATGCCTTTGCCCAGGTTATATGATTTGTATCACTGATTGCGTGCATGACATTTCCCAAAAACTTTTATGAATTTTGAAGAATTGATACTATTTTCTGAATATTGTATTTCATGATTTTTATATAAATAGTTTATCAAAATTCAATTTTTTCATGATTTAACTGCTCAAAAATTACTCTTTATTTGTGCATCCACACAAAAACATATTACTAACAATCTAACTTGGATGCTGGTGTGAAGAACAAGATTCTTAGGGTGAAAATAGGAAATTTATATTATCAATATAAAGAAAATAATTAGTGGATAGTGAGGACCATACGTCACAGACTCATGAGTGAGTTGCCAATTTGTGTAGTGATTTTCAAAGTTTTTCATGTCATTAAAAATTCATAACTTTCTAATTAGTTATCCGATTTTGCTCAAACTTTTTTTGATCGGTTTGTCTGATTTTTCTGGTTCTATTGAAAGTAAGTTATTTTTGGAGTGGACTTGGGCTTTAAGTCGCAGTCGCCTGTATGGCACTAATAATATAGGCACTATCGAATGAGGAAAAGGGACAACATTTCCATTAAAATAGAATGTAACATGTTTGCATATAATTTTATACAGTATCTGTCTTGCTGATATTTTCTTTTTTAATTTATATATCTCTGTGTCTGTCCATTTAACTCCTTCTCTCTGCATTCATAGCTAGCAATGATTGCTGTTGCATTTTGTAATGTGAAGTTATGGGAACTGATAGATTGATTGATTGATTTTTATTCGACAAGCTTCCAACATACAACAATATACAAGAATAACAGATCAAAATTAAGTCAGCTTGAACAGGATAACCCACGATTTTTTATACTGCATGTTTTCTGCTATACAAAATAATGTCGGTTATTCGTTTTAATGGAGAGAGGGAGTGAAGGAGTATATAGGACGAGTAACCATTGTTAAATCGTTATTTATACTGAAATTTTAGTACTAGTACCTGTTTCTATCACCTCCAGAACCAAACTCACAAATTATTAGAAAGGTAAATCGATGTTTTCACTCGTTTTTTATGGTGTTATGAACCTGACAAAATATATAAGAAGAAAACAAATTGTCATTTTTATAAGGATGGTGGAGTTAAATGACAGATATTTTCATATATGAAATATTTTAAGATATTATGGATCAGAAGATTTATCGATGACTCATATCAGATGAAAACTTTACTTATCATAATTTTTGTTTCTTTCGTTTTTGCCTCCGTCATATTCTCTCCAATTATTATTAAATGAGATCCGAACATTACAAACAATAATTATTAGCCATTATGACGCCTAATCCATTTTGGAAAAAGGTCCCTTTTGCCTGGCAGACCTGGTTGAAATTACTGTAGATAATATTGCATGTGAACCTTTTTGAAATAATCCTAGGATAAAAGTAAATACTGATATAATACTATATTTTAAAATTTTGGTGTAGGAAGGGAGTATTCTTTATTAATGACATTTTGAAAACGGATGCCTACGTTTCTCTCGTATTTTGAAGTTCACCATAAATTTGATATACAAATAAATTGCCTTCAGTATTATGGGTTATGCAATACGTGTTATAGACAAATTGATGGAACCTACATGAATTAGGCCTATGTTATTGTTTGAATATTTAAATGACAAGTCATTGAATAGTGCATGTATCGATCTTTTGTGAAAATGATTATGTTGATAATTAATAAAGGAACCCTGTGGAAGGGAAAAAAAGACAAAATATATATATCACAGGGCGAAAAAAAAAACATTGACAGAAAATATTATTTTAGTAGAGCACAGTCGAGCAGGGGGGCGTTTCACAAAGCCTTTTTTCAATGACAACTGACAAATCTGCTGGTAACCAATCAGAAGCAAGGTTTTCAGTAGCTTATAACAAAAACTGTCATTTGTCACTGATGACAAGTTTTGTGAAACGCCCCCAGGTGTTTCACCGTCCATTGAGCAGATGCAGAAGACGGGTACAGACTAATCTCATTAGGGGGATGACATACAGTGAAGCGCGGGATAGCCCTTCAATTTCATTTATTCTCACTTACTTCAGAAAGTAGACACACTTTTTTGGTTAAATGGGACAATAGTTAGACAATTTAAAAACTTCTCTTTAGCACATCCAAGAAGTTATGTGCCCTCGGCTGCTATCAATTCAAGTATTCATGCTTATGATTATGATAGTTGGCCCCTTCATAGTATCTTGATTCTTTGATTCACCTCAATACTTTAAAGTTGTCATGTATTTTTTTCAGTTGCCATATTTCATGTTAATCAATTATATCATATAATTATTATCGTTGTTTGAATATTTTGTATGATCTTTCAATAAATGCAGAAACATCTGTTTAAAAAATGAATTAAAAATAATAACTACTTGGCAAATTTCACCACCGGAAACGTTTTCTGTACAAGCTTTGCAATATCTGCAACAGCGCCCTCTAATGCAGCTGAGTTTTTGTTTACTGAAACATAAATTTATTTTCCCCCTACTAGTTGTGGTGGAGACTGGAGTCTAACTGCTGAAAATACCGTTTTGAAAGGCATACTATATTGCAATACAAAATTGGGTACCTCCCCTTGACAGCAAAAGTAAACATAAAGCAGTAGCAGTTTTAGAAGGGTGTGGGGGTTCATGCCTCCATTTTTCTTGATTATAAATCAATTCCAGCGAGGCACACATATAAAATGAAAATTTCTAAGCCCCCCCCCCCATACAAGTCCAAAATCCCAAATGTATTTTTCTAAAATATATCTGATATTAACGAAAATTGTCATCCTTAATTCCCAGAGCATCCAGACATTTTGGCATATATTTTATTTATTTCATTATGATTATTTTTGTAATGTTAAATATTCTTTCTTAAAATGACCCACTAATCCAAACTGTAATCTACTTTAATTTATCATCAGCTTAACATTATAGAATGTGTTGAGGTGTCATCGATCTATTGATGGAGGGCACACGGGCGTGCCCTGCTGAAATACGTAGAAGACTCTAAATGGCATTTTATATACAAAAGGGAAAGTCAACACAAAACACGGTATAAGCGAATGACATTTCCTTTCTTGTATGGAAAGTGAACTTCCCACTATCACATTCATAATTAGAATCATACCTGTTCAAATCTGACGAAAATAATTTGTGTGTGTTTAGTCTCAAACCCACTGATAGCAAGTAACTCTCTCCCTTTTCCAATTTAGTTAAACTAAAAGCAAATCAAGCTTTTAGTTGACTAAGAATCAATTAATTAGATAGATGAGAGTCGGTTTAGTGGTAATGTCCGTGGTATACGGTCAGCTCTCTATCTTCGCCTATAAACTGACTCAGTGCACCCCAGTTCGAGACTGAGTCACGTCTTGTTAAACCTACATGTATGATTAGTGGTAGTGTTAAATATAATTATAGAGTTAAGTTGGGGCTAGGATTAGAGTAAGGATTAGTGTTAGTGTTATAGCTTGTTTCGTTTGTTTGTTTTTATTTTCGTCATTTTATAAAAAGGTTATACAATGTAAGGAAAACTAAGAAATATACAAAACTTATAAATATATACATAATTTAAGCATTAAAAAAAAAATCACATAGCATTAAATTGTTAAAAAGAAGAAAAAAGACAACAACATTAAAAACGAAAGAATGTACAACGAAAATAAACAAAAAGACAGGAAACAGACGGCTATATAGATAGCCCATTTTCAGCTGCGATTGCATAGTTAAACATATAGGGTTATGGTTAGGGTTATTGTTAGTGTTATAGTTAAAGGGTTATAGAGTTATAGGGTTCTAGTGTTAGGTTTAGGGTTATTGTTAGTGTTAATGTATTTTTCCTTCTTTTTAACCCTTTCAGGGAACTTAATTTCACATATCAACATCGTTCACAGTATCATTTATACATATACAAATAAAACATTAACTTAACATATCAATCAAAGCTTTTACCTGTTTTTGTTATATATTTTTTAATTAAACTTTGCTTTTGTTTTATAATCTAAATGTGACATCAATTCATACTTCAAATCAATTAAAAGAGTTCTACCATTCATTTTGATTTTTGTTTTCAAATGTTTGATGTAGTTCTTATAAATAACATAGGCTTATATATTCAGCAAAATTACTCAAAATGTTTACCAAGTAATTATCTAACTTGCCTACATTATATCCAATTACTAAAGTTTTTCATTTATGTTAATATTTAATCCCCAAAAATGATATACCCAACGTGTTACAATTTCCCAAAATACAATTAGTTTTTACACTCTAGCATCATATGCCGTGATGTTTCAAAGGTATTAAAATCTTCACATACATTATCATTTTATATTTTTTCCATTTATATAGGTTATATTTTTACGGTAAAAACATATGCAAAAGTTTACAATTAAATTGTTTGATTCTGTTTATCTCGTGTTAGTGTATACTGTTATATACAGTTAATCATATATTATTAGGGTTAGGGTTATATAGTGTTAGGGTTAATGTTAGACTTAAACATTAAGGGTTAGGGTTAGTGTTGGGGTTCAATGAAGTTAGGGTTCGTTATAGGGATACAGGTAGGAATATGTTTGGGTTTATATAGGTTAGAGTTATGTTTAGGTTTCAATTAATGTTAGGGTCAGGGTAAGGTTTATGTCCAACTCTAAATGTCCATGTTTATGTTCAAGTTTCATCTAGTGTTTATGTTTATGTTTATGTTTGGGTTAAGCGTAAGCTTTCGGTTTAGGCATGGACCGACTACGAAGCTTTACCTAGTAAGCACCTACTACAAAGTTGGTCCATGGTTTAGGTCTAGGGGAAGGGTTGAGGGTTAGGGTTAGGTTTGGGGATTATATGGTTAATGATGAATATATCAGATGGGATGGGGAGAAGGGGGTGTCGATCTCATTAGGTCAATGTGGAGGTGCCGCGGTATACAGTTGTTTATTCACTTGACTCTCGATCCATGGGCTGAGGGTTCGATTCCAACACGGCACTAAGGTATTTTGGCAAGACGTTAATCCACATTTATATTGCCACTCTCCACCCAGGTATAAACGGGTACCTGGAATGTTTATAGTGGCCATTACCTTTTGCCTCGCTCGAGAGAGAAGTGTGTGTTGTAGAACCTGTTTAGAAAGGCTACCGGTCTACAGTGGCCACCTTTTCTGTTTCCCTTTAATTTGGTGGCCTTAATGCCTGAGTCACACCTTTGCGTATTTGGCCTGCGTATTGCTGCGTATTTGGCCTGCGTATTGCTGCGTATTTATGGCAAGCCGTTTTAACATTTATTCCTATTTCTTTATATCAAGAAATGATTTTCTGTTGTAAAGCAGTGGTCATTCTTGATATCAAGAATTCGATTTCTTGATATCAAGAATTAAAAAGGTGTGACTGAGGCATAATAGCCGGGTTTGACTGTAATAATTGCAGGGCCCACAAAAAGAGCCCGGCTGGCAGAAGGGCGTTAGCGCACCAGCGACTCGAAAACTACTTTTCGAATTGTTCGTATTTAAAGATTTGTTTTATATCTAAACTGCTTTCCGTCCCGAAAATTGGGTTAAAACTTAAAAGACTAATAGAAGTGTTCAGTGGCGGATCCAGGAATTTCTTACCCGGGGGGGGCACAAAATCACATGGGGTGAAATATATGAAAAACAATGTAGCGAGGCGTCAGCGGCGAGGGAGCGGAGCGCCAAGCGTGGGTGGGTCTGGGAGGGGGTCAGAACCCCATCCCTGAGTAGGAAGCATTTGCAATTTTAGAACCACATTAGGTGCATTTTCAGGCACTTCCTGGAGTAATATGACGTAAAATTGCTTTCTCCTACCCCCTCAAAGAGTAGGGATCCAGGGTCGGATGATGGGATCTAGCTTTTTGCTAAGGGGTTGACCCAATGACGACACGGAGCATCGTCCACGAGCCGCGAAGCGGCGAGGCGCTTTTTTTGTTATTTTGAACCCCCGTAAGTGATGTTTTCCTGGCATCTATATACTAACACAATGGAGACCATTAAAAGCAGGGCATGATAACGTCTTTTAAAATCAAGTCATAGTTTAAGGGGGGTTCGACCTGGCTTCGAACTGGCATCTACTGACACAATGGAGACCATAAAAAGCAGTACATGATAATTACGTCTTTTTAAATCAAGTAACAGTTTAAGGGGGGGTTGACCTAAAGACGATGCAGAGCATTGTCCACGGGCCGCGTAGCGGCGAGGCGATTTTTGGGATGCTATTTTGAACCCCCGTAAGTGATGTTTTCCTGGCATCTATATACTAACACAATGGAGACCATTAAAAGCAGGGCATGATAACGTCTTTTAAAATCAAGTAATAGTTTAAGGGGGGTTCGACCAAAATGACGATGCGGAGCATCGTCCACGAGCCGCGAAGTCCGAGCCGCGTAGCGGCGAGGCGATTTTTTTTATTTTTATTTTATTTATTTATTTATTTATTTATTTATTTATTTATTTATTTTTTTATTTTTTTTTATTTTTTATTTTTTTATTTTATTTTTTTTTTTGGGGGGGGGCTATTTTGAACCCCCGTATATGTTTTCCTGGCATCTACTAACACAATGGAGACCATAAAAAGCAGTGCATGATAATTACGTCTTTTTAAATCAAGTAACAGTTTAAGGGGTTAACCCAAAGACGATGCAGAGCATTGTCCACGAGCCGCGTAGCGGCGAGGCGATTTTTGGGGTGCTATTTTGAACCCCGTAAGTGATGTTTTCCTGGCATCTATATACTAACACAATGGAGACCATAAAAAGCAGTGCATGATGACGTCTTTTTAAATCAAGTAACAGTTTAAGGGGGGTTCGACCCAATGACGATGCGGAGCATATTCCACGTACGAGCCGCGAAGTCCGAGGCACGTAGCGGCGAGGCGATTTTGGGGGAGCTATTTTGAACCCCCGTAAGTGATATTTTCCTGGCATCTACTAACACAATGGCCATAAACAGCAGTTCATGATAACGTCTTTTTAAATCAAGTAACAGTTTGAGGGGGGTTCGACCAAATGACGATGCAGAGCATCGTCCACGAGCCTCGAAGTCCGAGCCGCGTAGCGGCGAGGCGATTTTTTTTATTTTTATTTTATTTATTTATTTATTTATTTATTTATTTATTTATTTATTTATTTTTATTTATTTATTTATTTATTTATTTATTTATTTTTTTTTTGGGGCTATTTTGAATCCCCGTATATGTTTTCCTGGCATCTACTAACACAATGGAGACCATAAAAAGCGGTGCATGAGAATTACGTCTTTTTAAATCAAGTAATAGTTTAAGGGGGGATAACCCAAAGACGATGCAGAGCATTGTCCACGAGCCGCGTAGCGGCGAGGCGAATTTTGGGGGTGCTATTTTGAACCCCCGTAAGTGATGTTTTCCTGGCATCTATATACTAACACAATGGAGACCATAAAAAGCAGTGCATGATGACGTCTTTTTAAATCAAGTAACAGTTTAAGGGGGGTTCGACCCAATGACGATGCGGAGCATCGTCCACGAGCCGCGAAGTTCGAGGCGCGTAGCGGCGAGGCGATTTATTATTATTATTTTTTTTAGGGGGGCTATTTTTAACCCCGTAAGTGATGTTTTCCTGGCATCTACTAACACGATGGAGACCATAATTAAATAGCATTTCATGATAACGTCTTTTTAAATGAAGTAACAGTTTGAGGGGGGTTCGACCCAATGACGATGCGGATCATCGTCCATGCACGAGCCTCGAAGTCCGAGCCGCGTAGCGGCGAGGCGATTTTGTTGTTGTTGTTGCTATTTTGAACCCCCGTAAGTGATGTTTTCCTGGCATCTATATACTAACACAATGGAGACCATAAAAAGCAGTGCATGCTAACGTCTTTTTAAATCACTTAAGTAACAGTTTAACCCTAACAAGGCCGGGCTATTTGAGTTCTTAATACGGCCGGGGGCCATTATGGCCCCCCTTAAGATCTCGGCCGTGAAATGGCCGATCGCCGCGAAAATTTGCATGCATGTCAAGTGAAGTGTATAGAATACTATAGCGATTTCAATTTTCTGAAAAAATGACTCATTTGCATATTTATGGTAAATTATGCAAATAAGGTCAAAAAATTCATATTTTTACCTATAAATCATATATTCTTCATATTTAAGCTTTCTTTTCCACTACATATATTTAATAGACCATTTGGAATAATAATACGAAAAAAAAATTTGGAAAGCTAGGTTATTTCTTATGTTATCTCTTGTTTTTATAATTTCTTATGTATTTCATTGTTTTTGTTTTTTTATTTCATTTCTAACTATAATTTAACTATTTTGACCCCCAAAACAAACACCTAAACTTTAAACAAGACCAAATAACCAATGTTTTATCTTTTTTTAGGAAAAATGATATTTCCATATGTTTTGTACACAAATCACGAAAATGAGCGATTTTCGGGCCGACATGTAAAGACAAAAGGTCACGTGACTTTGTAACGGTAGGTCCGATTTTCAAAAATTTTTTTTTAAAAGATGCGCAAGACTCGAAAGAATAAAGTCATGAAGCGGCGCGGCGTCATCCGTATGCGTTCCCGAACAATCAGAAAAATCGCGGAGGGGGGGGGGGGCCATGATGGCCCCCCGGCCTTATTAGGGTTAAGGGGGGTTCTACCCAATGACGATGCGGAACATCGTCCACGAGCCGCGAAGTCCGAGCCGGGTAGCGGCGAGGCGATTTTTGTTGTTGCTATTTTGAACCTTCGTAAGTAATGTTTTCATGGCATCTACTAACACAATGGAGACCATAAAAAGCAGTGCTTGATAACGTCTTTCTAAATCAAGTAACAGTTTAAGGGGGGTTTGACCCGATGACGATGCGGATAGTGTGTGAGTCTGGACACATATGGCGTTTTTCTATTCACATCACATTTTCACTTGGCAGCCCAAGGGGGAAGGGTTAAACCCCCTAACCCCTCCCCCATCCTCCGTCTTTCCGCCTTTCTTCTTTTTCCGCCTTTTCTCTCCTTTCTCTTCCCCTTTCCCCTCCTTTTTCTCCTCTCCCCTTTTCTTTCCTCCCTCTTTCCTTCTTCTTTCTATCTTCCCTTTTTTTTCTTTTTCCTCTCCTTTTTCTTTCCCTCCTTTTCTCCTTTTCTTTTTTTGGCCGGGGGCACGTGCCCTGTGCCCCCTGGATCCGCCACTGATGTTATAGTAGAACACGGCCACAATTTTTTTTCTCGGAAATAAGTCCGTTTTATAAAAGTTTGAGGCGATTTAGTGCTATAACGCCCTTCTGCTTAGCGCTTCATTTTTTACCTGAAATTCGAGCTAACGCCCTTCTGCCAGCCACGCGACGTTATACTGATGTCGTTACCTTGGATAGATAAGACTCAATTGTTGATATTATTATTGTTATTATTATAATTGATGCAAGAGAATAGTGCCATTGACTGAGTGGAAAGTGTGTATATGGGAGGGAGGGTGACATTTTTTCACGTGGGCTCCTCTCTCTTTCTCCCTCACTTTCGCCATTCGACAGCCCTGTCATGGATTTGATACGAAATATATAGCAAAGCAATGAAAGAAAAAAACAGAGACAGAAAAAAATACATCAAAATAATTACTGAGTAACCGACTCAGTTAAAATAGGAAACTGTAGGGCATTTCCCTGCATTTTCAATACTATTGTTTAGACAGATAACTCAAAACTGTCATTTGAAAGGGAGTGTAGAAAGTGAAATATTTTGCCGATGACATACAAATTTGTGCGAATAATATCGAAATCTGTATCAAAGAGAATGGATTAAGCAGTGTCCGTCACTGAGTATTAAAAGAGGTAGCGCTTGATCTAGCTGGGTAAAATAAAAACAAAACAACCTATTTGCGGACTTTCAAGAACATTTTCAACAAAATGACCCCTTTTTGCTTAAAGCTAATCTTGAGCTCTAGTATGGGCATGGCATGTCGGGAGAACGTGGCTATAATTCATTCTGGATTGTTTATCCTGCAGTAGATTGATTGTTTGAACCAGTAAAATTAAAACAACTTCGCAAAAACTTGCTGGAAATGATCTTCAATAAAAATCACAACTCTCATTTGCACATAGTGACCTACAAATTAAACAAAAACACCTCTGAAATATTGTGTATAATGATAAAATCTTTCGAATAAACAAGGTGTGCTTAGTTTGTGTTGTAGTGGCAGGCTTCTCAAAAACTAAGCATGATATTTGACTTTGGCCCTCCGCTTATTGTCTTTATATAGCATTGCGTTAAATATGATTGAATACAGGTTTTTCCTCATTAACAGTGGAACATCGCCATAATGTTTATACTCATCTATATGTCTATTAACGTGATTAAAAAGATATTCTGGAGAACAAAGGTTGTGTAGTAGTCCGTACAAAATACAAAAATTCGTATAGTTTAAGGGCAAGAGAACAAAAAGTTAAAATGGAAAAGTTTGCATTTTAAATCCAATAGAATGATACAAAATAAAAAAAGATGAATAATTGTTATGATTTGAACCTAAAAGTTTAGGGACATTTGATTGTGTGTGTAAGTAAAGAGATGGAAGTAAGAAACATTAGCTTGAAAAATAAGAGAAATTGTGAGGACGGACAGGACGTGTAGAGAGTTTAAAAGATAGATAATCGGAGCGACATTGTCTTTATTTCCTTCTTTCTTTTTTTGCGCGCAAAATTTGAAGTAGGTCTAACATGCGACTTCGAAAAAAACAAGTATAATGTGCAGTGTCAGTGCAAGTCCTAGTAGAGACGTTAAACTTTAAACTTCTTATCTGTCACAGTACATTCTCGTACAGAGTATTAAACCTAACCCCTGTCAATATACATCATGTCTTTCTAACAACACATCCCCCAACCACTGCGTCATACCTTCAGAGCTTACCCGAGTATTACAACATCCTGACAGAGTGTGAAATCATGCCATATGCTTTATGATATGGAGGTCAGAGGTGATATATTCTTTTCATCTACTCAATCTGATAATCTATGCACATCAGAATGTGTCATTGTTCGCTTTCAGGTATGCACGCAATGGAATATCATATGAAAGGGTTGCCCACCTATACATTAAAGGGATGTACGTAGGCCTACCCCATATTTAGACAATGAGTGTACAAATGGAAAGGAAGCAAATACAAATCTCATATGTTATCATGACTACTACATGAGAACACCTCTGAAACTGTTTACAGAGCAACCCAAGACGAAAATCCAATTGAAACCAATTGAACACCAATTGAATTTTCAATTGGTTTCAATTGGTCTCAATGGGACTTTAATAGGACTTCAGTTGGTTTCAATTGGTCCAATTGGCCTAGCTATTTTGGACTTCAATTGGTCCAATTGAAACCAATTGAAATCCTTTTTAAAGTCTAATGGGGCCAATTGAAATCTTTTTTAAAGTCTAATGGGGCCAATTGGACCAATTGAAACCAATTGAAATCCCATTAAAGTCTAATGGGGCCAATTGAAACCAATTGAAATCCTTTTTTAAAGTCTAATAGGGCCAATTTGACCAATTGAAACCAATTAAAATCCCATTAAAGTCTAATGGGGCCAATTGGTCCAATTGAAACCAATTGAAATCCCATTAAAGTCTAATGGGGCCAATTAGTCCAATTAAAACCAATTGAAAATTCAATTGGTGTTCAATTGGTTTCAACCAATATAGGACCCATAGAAACCAATAGGACCAATGCTCAATAGAAACCAATTGGACCAATAGAAACCAATAGGATCAATAGAAACCACAATTAGACCAATAAAAACCAATAGGACCGATATGATCAATAAGACCAATAGAACCCAATGGGACCAATAGAAACCAATAGGACCAATAGAAACCAATAGGACCAATAGAAACAGTCCAATAGAAACCAATAGAAACCAACAGATCTTTGTATCTCATGAATATTCATTAGTATACTCTACATGTGTCACAGAAAAATACATTTATCATGATTTGTTAAGCAAATTATGACAATGCACATCAATTTTGTGATTTGTATTTTCCTTCATCAATTATTGACCAATAGATTATTTGATCATGTTACAATTACATGTACGTTTTAGCAATAGATATATTGATTATATGATTACTAACCAAGAAATACCATCTATGTTTATTATATATGTTTGTACGAGCCTCAATCCTTTCTAAAGTCAATCTTAATTTTCACTTCAAATGATCTTTGTGATGGAGTAAATGCATTTGAGATTAGAATATACCTATTGATGGACAGTTGCCAACATTGATTGTGAAGTATCGATTTATCAATAGTTCTCGATTTACCAATTGCCAATTGGTTTCAATGGGGACCAATAATTGCCAGTTGGTTTCAATGGGGACCACTTGCCTTTCGGTTTCAATGGGGACTAATTGCCAATTGGTTTCAATAGGTACCCATTGTTTCACTTTCCTTGTACTCCAAATTGCCAATTGGTATTCAATTGGGATTCAATGGGGACATTCAATGGGGACCAATTGCCTTTCGGTTTCAATGGGGACCAATTGCCAATTGGTTTCAATAGGTACCCATTGTTTCACTTTCCATGTACTCCAAATTGCCAATTGGTATTCAATTGGGATTCAATGGGGACATTCAATGGGGATTCAATTGGATTTTCGTCTTGGGAATGAACGTGGAATCAAATGCAGGCGATTTGATAAAATGTGAAGAGATATGTGATGTATTAGATCTATGCGCTCTTTAATATATTTTTGCTTACATTATACTAAAAAGGCATTCTGATGCATATAAGGAACATACGTATTCCCAACAAACAAGGTGTGTACATAAAAGACACTGTCTGATGTCTGTGTGCAAGGCTGGCTTTTAGGTTTACCTTCATACAGGGGCGTAGACAACGGGGGTGAGGGGATGCATCCCCACCTCACAAGGTGGGGGATGGCATGTACAATCATCCCCAGGTTTTGGGAATGATATTTGCTTACTTAATAAGTCATAATGATGATAATAATAGTAATAATAATAATGATAACAATTATAATATTAATAATAATAATAATGATGATGATAATAATAATCCTCATCATTATTGTAATTGTGTTTATTGTTATTAGCCGCATTCACACGGTGAAAGCCAATTCAGACGGTAAAAAAGAAAATCTTACAAGTATTTTGTGGTTATCTTGTGGTTTGGAAACCACAAGATAACCACAAGATTAATCGCGCATATTTTGCAGTGCGCGCAATCTCGTGGTGTGGAAACCAAAAGATAACCACGAGTTTTGCGTGTTCAAATGGGGCAAACCACAAGATAACCACAAGATACCTCTAAGATTGCAAACCACAAGATAACCACTGTTTTATTATTATTATTATTATTATTATTATTATTATTATTATTATTATTATTACTATTACTATTATAAGACTGAGATCAAATAGAAGTAAATAATGCCCTAATTTGAAACGATGCAATGCCGTTATGGTTCCGATTTCTTCACAAACTTACAAAGCAGTATTGTTACTCCATGGATCATAGTGATACTGTTTATGTTTTTGTATCTGTATGTTAATGAGCCGCCAGCCAATATCCATCTATGGATACCATGCCTGTTTCTTTGAGGTAAAAAAGCATAGTATGTACGTATTCATTATGCTTTATAATGAACAGACATATTGTTCAAAGTTTAATCGTTATTTGTTTGTTGTTTATGTGTTCTATTCACAAATGGCCACAGAGGCTGTTTTCATTCATAACCACATACCCCTATCAAGACAACAACCTGCGTGTACACAGTTGACATTGGTTTTTTTTCTGAAGAGGTGTAACAGCAAAATTCACAGAGATAAATAAATACGTAGTGTGGTTCAATATGCAATACTATGTGTCAGTCCATTCTGTATTCGTATGCCACGGTGTATAGATCTTGTCGATGTATGTCTGTCCATTCAAGGCGTAGTATGTGTGTGTGTGTGTGTGTGTGTGAGTGTGTGTGTGCGTGCACGCTTGTGTGTGTTATTTTACCTCATTAAGTATGCATCAGATTGCACGATTTCAAGTTCAAAATTGCAAAAGCTCCCTACCGTGGGGGGGACACCCTCCCACCCTCCCTGCTCGGGCGCTTCGCGCCCTCACTAGCGTTGGCAGCCCAGTCATCCCCCCCAGGTGTACGAACCTGTCTACGCCACTGCCTTCATACCTCCTTATCACCACTGTTTATTTCGTCTACTCACACATTTAACGGTTTGCGCACTCTTTTTGCTCAGAGTAAGAGAAAGATAGAGAGAGAGAGAGAGAGAATGTGTGAGTCAGAGAAAAAGGTATAGAGAGAAAGCTTGAGCTTGGATAGGGCGGGTTAGATTCCCCAAGTAATGTCCAAATTAGATTATTACTGCACTTATAGGTCTAAGATTATTATAATTTTTCAACTTGCCACTTTCTGTTTCTTTTTCATTACTTGCCTACTGTCTTATCAACTCCCTTTCTCTCTCTCTCTCTGTTTCCTTCTCTTTCCGCCCTTTCAATGACTGTCGCTTAATTAATCTAGATAAATGTCCCAATTATAACTCTACTTTATAGCCGATTTATAGCTCACAACATTACAACAGCTCTATTTATGTTCCGCTCCCCCCTCTCACTCTCTCTTTCTCTTATATTACTACCTTCTCTCTCTTCCTCTCTCTATCTCTCCCTCCTTTTCTCCGCGCCTCTCTCGGTCTCTATCACATAACAATCTTTCGATCAATTGGTTATGCCATACTGCTTTATTTCTCTCATTTACAACATAAATACGCACCCAAAGACATATATTAAAGAATACATGCACTAACTTTTTTTTTTAGCCCACCGAGGTGATAGGAAATAAAGACATAAACGCTCATAATATCTAATTTGCCAGCGTGAAGATAACATACTCAATGAAAAAAAGGGAAAGGAATACAAAACTAGGCCTGTGTATTTCATTTAAACAATTTTCGCCTTAAATATATAGAGATTAATCCTTGAATATTGATTTGGTCCATGGCAAAAATTACAGAGATAAACATTATTTTGATAATTGACATTTATAACTGAATAAACAGGTTTCATGTTAACTAAATACATATATTTGCATATTGTATTTACAGGCACAATGTTATTCTCTTTCAAAACCCACACTTAAAAGCACATGATAAAGTATTTCAATGACTAGCATGACTAGCAGAAAATAATAAGCAGAAAGAAAGTGAATATATAAACCAACAAGAGTGTACCGTATAGATACAATGCCATTACTTATGTAAGCAAAAATAAATGAGTAAAATTAATTTACTATATGATTTCAGTAGACTTTCGTAAAAAGTTCACTCCCGTGGATAAAATTCGCTTGTTTTCCAATATTATCGAGGGAGTCACAAATCACGCGATAGTCATGCTATGGAGCCTGTCTATTAGAAGTTTTGGGGCTTTGATCCGCTCACTCCCTCTTGGAATTTCGAACAAAAATGTTTATAATCGCTGTTTTTAAACCTTCGTCGATACTGCGGAAATGTGGGGCTTCACCATTTTTTTTACTGCTTGTAAACACGATTGCAACTACTTTCGAAAAAATCAAATTAAAGCCATGCCAATATAGCATTGTACATCACATTTATAAATACGCGAACATTACAATGACGAATTGTGTAACCTGAAAAAGTCTTTGTGATCGTGTTAATTATGCTACGTTGTAACGACAAGCTTTCCCGTTATATATACATAAACATATAGGTGAAAACCACTATTTACACCAATTTATCCTTTTAAAAGTGAGGATGCTGTAGTTTTAACATTACACAACTGAATCCATAATTTAATATTTCCGTAAAAATGTAAACATGTACTAAAGGTACCTGTACATAAACACTACTACTATTGTCTCCCTTGAGCGGTCTTCACATACAGGTTTCACCGGTAAGCCTCATTAGGAATTATAGTACAGTCATTTTAAACTAGAAATTTGTGAGAGATGAGAGAATGAATGCACTTCTTTACTCTCCGATCGGGCCGGGGAAGGTGGGGGGATACTGGTTTGGACTTCGGACTTCGGACGGGGGAGTGCAGCTAAAACCTCCGGACCTATACCCATTCATAAGGGTTATTTTGGTAGTAGACGACACCCCTTGGTAGTAGTGAATTTGAAAAAGCGAAATGCTTTCTATTGTTTTTGCATCTGGGAGTTGTACTTAAGCGATAATATGGGTGAGGTAACCATTCGTAAGGTAAAGATTTTGAAAATTTTCAAAAGTACAAAACATGCATTACTCCATGCAGTGGCGGATCCAGGTGGGGCTCCTCTAGGAAAAAAAACAGGCAAAAACAGCCTTTTTTTGAAAAAGAAAGAAGATGGGCCCCCTCCCCTAGCGCCCAAGGGGGGGGGGGGTGGCGGTGAAAAAATTACCCTCCCGGAGGGGAAATTTTTTTTCGGGTGCCAACAACAAAAAATTTGTGCTCATTACCCTGGCGCCCAAGGGGTGGCGTTGGAAAAAAATAACCCTTCCCGGAGGGGAAATTTGTTTTCGGGTGCAAAAAAAATTGTGCTCACTACCCCAGCGAAAAATCGACCGGCACGATTTTCAAATTTTCGCACGAAGTGGGCCCCTTTTTAGGACCCCTCCCTTGCCGCCGGCTGGATCCGCCCCTGACTCCATGATTTTGCAAACACTTCCCCCTGCCCCTCGACTCTAATTTGAATCGATTTCCATAGTTTGTTTTGTGGGATGTAACTCAGTTGGGGGAGGGGAAAGGGGGTTAGTAGTGTAATTTGCTGTGTGCTTGTTCATGGATGTGTGGGCGCGAGTGTGTGTGACATTGTGTGTGTTTACTTTGTTGCTCAGTTTTATACATATATATATATATATATATATACTGCAAATTAGTTTTTGTTTAATTATGTTTAAGTATAAGCAATTATAATTGAAAACGTTATTTATTTTATTCAATTGTATGTTCTTCTTGTTTGTATTACATTTGGAGGAATAAAACAAAATTACTAATAAAAAAAACGGGTGTAATTATTTTTTTATTTTGTTTACAAACGTGTTTCAATCAGATATTAATCAACGTGTAGGACCGACATTAAACGTCACCATCTGAAAGACGTGACTCGGTTTCCGAACCTGGGTCCGATCAGGATCGGTTTGTAGGCGAAGACAGAGAGCACAATACCGCTAGACCAACTCACATCACCAATACTAATACTAATACACTTAACAATAGGCCTATACCTTTGACAGGTATTCACCTTGTATTTAATATACACAAAACTAAATAACAGTACTACTTCGATGCATTTCAGGCGTAGGTCTATACAAAAATACAAATTCATTCACATCATTTCTTGGGAAAACCAAATAGATGTCGTACTGACAACAATTCTTACAATACTTATAATACATCTCGGGAGTATCAAAATACAAATGAAGCTCATATATTTAGAAGACAAACAAAATCTGTTATAATTATCGTCTACTTATAGGCACTGTGCAAGATATCTTGTAGCAATTTGCAATCATATTTCACATTTGACATATATATTTCAGTGTTTTATGTTTATAGAAGAACGTAATTACTACTTAGGGCATATATGTTTTCCATCTCAGGTACGATATTTTGTTGTGATATCCTGACGATTAACAATTAATGACATGTTTTATCTAAAATCTAAAATTTGCGCAAAATAAGCGTCAGTCAGAGGTTCAATATTAGACGCACGCAAGGAACGCTTATTTTGCGGTAATTTTTAAACTATGGGTTATGTAAATGAGGGTTTAAACCATGGGTTAAGTTAAACCTCCTTTGTGAATTCGGGCCATACACACTGTGTAAGATATCAAGCATATTTGGTGTATATATCAAAATAAAATTAATTTGGCAAAGTGAATGACTCAATGAGGATGATTGAAAGAGCTCCAGAAATATCATCCACGTTTGCAGTTATTTGCTAGTAATGTAATATACAATTTCATAAACATTTTCTTAGTATCACTTTAAGGCTCGGTCAGATATAACGCAACAAAACCGCGTTTTTTAAAATATTTTTTTGTTATGGTGACGGAAAGTGTAATACGCTTCCTATTTCTGTATCTTATAACACAGAGCTCAATGAATATGCACAAGTCCTTTGTTGCGCAAAGTTGCGATTCGTTTATATGTTAAAAGAAAACGCGGCTCCTTTTTTCCCGGCGGTTTACCGCGCTATACCCGAACAAGCCTTTATACCTGTTGAATAACTGGAATGCATATATGCATCACACATTTTATATTTTGGCATACATCTATAAAGATAGTATTCATGACGGACAGAAGAGTACGCTATGAAAAGTATGAAAATATTCCAGCACACACACTCTTGAAGGACAGGAATGTCAAAGGAAATGGAAATAGAATGTCGTTATTTACAACATGAAAGACTTTCGGCACAATAATCTTTGAAGGAATCCTCACAAGTATCAATACCAGATATTAGAGCATTCTTTCTTTCACAACGGACACTAAAAAGATATTTAAATGTATATTTTTCACTGTTTGACATGATATATGGATAATGGGGCATTGTAATTTACACGTCTGAAATACACAGATCACAATCCTACAAAATAGAAAATACTTAATAATTTTTCTCCTTGTAATAACATGTAAAAAAAAAAAAAATGTCTTCATGGAATATTTCAAAATACATGTTAAACAAAGCTTGTTCTCGCATTCGTTTATAATCTGAAAACTCAGCATTATATATGCATACATTACATATATTTTGTTGATATGGCCGGTAGCAATTTCAGAACCTTCTTTTTAATGTCTGATTGTAATCATGATATGTACAGAAGAGGACAATCATAATTGTGCAGATTTCTACGGGCAACAAGTCAAACTATTAATAATAATGAAAGAGTTTGTATGTAGATCATTATCTCAAAGTATTTTGTAGCAATTTGCAATCATATTTCACATTTGGCATATACATTTCATTATATTATGTTTAAAGAAGAAGTTACTACTTAGGGCCTATGTTTTCCATCTCAGGTACGATATTTTGTTGTGATATCCTGACGATTAACAATTGATGACATGTTTGCATAAAAACAATAAATGCAGAAATATAGATTAAAGAAATATTGAGGGTTAATATTGTGTTCTACGATAAAAACCGTTTGCAATCCATATCTAAAAAGGCCTAGATGCCATCCTTTAGAGGAAAACGGGTTAGCTATGATCTACACAATTAAAAAGTTGCAGCGAATACAGGATTCCGTTTAAAGTAGCAATCACAAATGGATTTGCGGCACCTGCAAATTATACATGTACCTGTGTAGATACCATTACATAGAGAATTCAACCTGATTTCCCTTCTATTCATATCACCATGAATGCAAACTTGGGTCTTTATTCCAAGGCACAGTCAATATTCTAGTATTCAATTCTAGTACTTAAAAGTATGATCGCAAAGACTTTAGAAAAATAAACATAAGGCAATTTCATTAGTCTTGTCCATCATCACCTATTGAAATGTGTAATCTGAACATGGTTTCTAAGGGCTATAGAAGGGTGTTGAAATAGCTCTGGAATTGATTTCTCCAAAATCTATGTGATGATGTTTTAAGTACCGGTACTAAAATTGAATTATACTAAATCATGCATGATTCTCTGAAGCCAATGCAATTACTGATGACTTCACTTCAAAGTGCAGCAATGTTTAATACATGTATTTTCCATTCGTATTTCAGAAGAAAAATATATACCGGTATATACAAATACCTATGAAACATCATGTTGGAAACATTTTCCTACATATAGTACATTACATACAATTTTATGCAAAACACAATATCATTACAAAAGCAATAGGAATAGCAAACATTTTACTTCATGAACATCATTAAACTCATTGTCTACTGGAACCATGTGTTATGCATATGGGATCGAATGAGTGAATTTCAGTGAAAATCAGTATAGTCAACGATTTACCGGGTATTGCATAGGCTTGAAAGAATGTGCTGAATATAATGCAAACTCATAGTAGACATACATGAACATGCAAAATAGCACTTTAACAGCGGCAAGTAAATTCTTAGGGTATTTAAAGTTCAATGTGCTATCCTAGAAATGTTACTATGTACTTCAAGGCTCCAACATTGGGGAACTTTGATTAAGCGGTGCAACCATTATACTCTCATATATATATATATATATACACAATGTATATACATGTATATCATTTGAACAATGCAGTCCTCAGTAGAGAGGCATATAATTTGCATCTCATGAAGTACCAAATAGCTCATCAGCGAGATAAGTTTGACCAGATTCCTCTAGAACATGCTTCAGGGCTTCACACACTTTGCCCTTGGGTTGCTTCTTTCTCCAGTCCCGGAGCATTGATAGTGTAACCATGTAAGATGAATTGTTATTATCGTTAACATAATGTTGGATATCTCCTGGTTGAAGGTCAAGAGCCTTCCCGAGATTATCTATATCAACACGCGTGGCAACTTTTCGAGCAACAGTGGTCAGCTTTTTTTCAAAGTCGTCCTGTTTACATGAATGGTTCCTTAAATGAATCATAAAAAAAGAAATTTTAGTATGTATCTAATTACATATACTGACAACAGGGGGAGGCGGTGTTGCAGGAAAATAAATCGTAGACAATGGCTGCGTGGGTACTTAAGCAAAAGATCTTTCCCAGACCCTAATTTTCTTGGAGGGGTTAATGCAACAGACATGAAATACTCCCCAGGGAGTAGAGATGGTGTACATTGTGCGTGAATGAATCCGATAACCGGAGTAATATCTCTAAAGCACTTAAAATTATTTTTTCGATTAAGCACTACATATAAACAGATTATTATAATTGTTACATTCTTTTCCCCAAAGTCTTATTTATGTGTCATTATATGATTTTGATTTTTGATATGATATCACATGCACCATTAGCAACAGTGAAATTCAATTATTTATTTGCGAGCAAGCCTCAGAATGGTTTTAATTTATAGCATACTGACATCATTCAATTATCTCTATTGGGCTTTAATTATAAGATATGTGGGCCCAGTTTCCCCTTCTCTTCATTTATTGAAGTTTTGTATTCAATTGGAAACTTACATTGCAAAGTTGAATATACAATGCAGTTCTACCAGTGATTGTCCTGTCTGACCTACTTGCAGGATCACTATTATTTTTTCATCTGGCTGTCTGCTCAGGTCCAAGTTAAAGGACTTTGTCCACTGGTGTCCTATCTGTAATTCGTCATACTTGACAGTCTACGAAATAAAGAGCATATAATTACCAAACAATTATACTGATTTTATTTCATTGTGTCCATGACTCTGCGACACAGTTCAGTAATATACTTTGATAAATCATTACATTCCGTAAATATCTATACGCTCTCAAAACTCTGGATTTCTCCTATTTCCCAAGCTAATTATAAGAAGGGGGAATCTGCTCATGCAGGGCCTTTGCTTGTTAAAAGCTCTCCATCAAAAGATTAGAAATTGCAGATAAATTAAAGAGTTAAAAAACAATCTATACAAAATCTGTTTGATTTAGCTTCTTTCTTCTTTCTGATATGTTGTTTCTTACTCATTGGTACCTATGTGTAGTGAATTTGGTGCCTTACAAATCTTATTTTATTATTATCATATTATTATCATTATTTTCTTTTTTGAATTATTGCTATCACTATTATTAATATTGTTGTTATTTTCACTATCATTACTATAAAGGAGAACTTACATGTACAGTATCTCCAATTGGATCATGCTTTATGAAACAAGTCATTTTGACGTCCACTTCTGCCACTCTGATAAGAACCTCTGCTTCAGGATGAATATAAGCGAAACCTATGCCTTCCTCCTGGGACGCTATCTGTCACAAAATGATTCAACAAAATACAAATAATAGCTAATAAAGAGTCAAGGGAACACTATCTAGTTTTCACTTGCAAGGTTTTCAAATTGATTTGAATGGCTTGCTCTTAGTGGCTCAAAGTTAGATTTTTCCTCTTTTCTTCTTCATATGTTCTGTTATCTTTTGATCAGATACTGGTATAAATGCATTCAAATATACAGTTAACTGACTTTTCATATTCATTTCTTTCAAGAGCCCATGGCTAGGTACTATTTGATTCACCTATCGAATATGAACGATTCTATATGGGTTGATTCTACCTTGCATACATTCACTGTTCCTATGTCAGACAACCATCTATCAAGCTTTTTAATCACCAAGAATACATGTACATGTGGTTTATTTTACAAGTTATCAAACACTAAGCACGAGTGCATGTGGCAAACTATTCATCAGCAAACTGGGTGGTGAGTTTGTGAGCACTTTAAACACATTAAAGGTTACGCACATCATTGTTGAGTTCTGATAAGTGTTTTCAAGAGAATGTTAGTCCTGACAAAGGTAAAAAATAATTGTAGGATTTTCATTTGTATTATACTTCTATGTAGAATACACTAGTGGTGTCTCCCACATGGTAGAAAGTTTGTTGTTTTTTATTACGAAATGGCACAACTTCATGCATACATGTATTACATGTATATAGTAACCTTAATATTCAGTAACAGTTTCGTGATAAATAATTAGAATAAACATGTCTGCTATCAAATGACACACATCAAAAGCTTGGGGGAAGGGGGTTTAGCCCCCATAAACCCATCCCAACCCCCCATTCCACAATTAGAACCGTGCTTAGTACCAACCAGAGATATGAAAGAGTTTGTAAAGCTTGTGTAAAATGATATTAAATGTAGGATCAAGGGGTTATAAATCAATATTACATAACACTCTTATCTGAATTATGTAATACCTGTACCAGTGTGAGTATTTTTTAATCAAATATATTAACTGAATAATGTATATGTATTTAATTTGGGGAAAATGTGAATGGTTGTCATTTACAGTAAAAGATTTGAACAAATCCCTTACTACAATTACTTGAAAGAATGAAGGTATATCGTAATTTTTGGTGTATATTTCAGGTGAAACTTCTGAAAATTAATCCCCATATTAACTTAGAAAAACACAGGAGATTATTTTCCATCTTTGTGACACAAGATTTCAATAGACCAGAGATGGTCGATAACATTAAATGATAGAGCTTGTGATATTCTAAAGAGTTGATATTTATTCTTAGGCTTGAAGTTGCTCTGAAACACAAAACTTTATATAAAACATCTTTCCAAAGATTGGCATCAACAAAATGTATTTGCATCAACATTGTGACGCTGACTAATTTTCTATTTTCAATGCAGTAGGCCTACCTTGCTCTGTTTCTTTAATAAAAGCGATTTAATTATAACTAATTATTAAAGTCTCTAATTTGGCTACGTGGTGTAGAATATAAAATCACTATTTTCGTCTACAACTTGAGAATTTTGTTGGTGTTTTTTTTTTCTTTCACAATGGCTCATTATATATACATTTTCATATTTTTCATACTGTGAAGAAGTGGAATTTGTTTAATTAATGTTGCCGATTTGAGAAGGAAAAAATGATGAATTTAGAAAATAAGAAATCTATCAGTGAACTTCTATAGGTTAAACAGCTTAAGTTGACATATTTTTAATTAGATTTACTGTGGTGGAGATACTATGTAGGACCTATTTTTTTTCTTCTCACTTTTACTATAGCACAAATTAAAAACTGGCGTAAAAAAATATTGTGCATAATTAGACATGTAACGATGTACTTACCGGGTGAGTATTCTCCCTCTCCCGTGTACAGAACTGCCTCCACACTGGAGTATCGTGTAATCACAGCACAGTGAGGTATTGTGTAAGTCACTGGTAACTTAAGGACTAGGTCATCAGGGGCTAAACACTGTACACCAAAGCAGACTGACATCTCTTCTTTGCTGTTGCCAAGATTAGGAGTATCTGTCAGGACACGAAGAGAAATGTCCTGCGGCACTTCGCTGTCAATTGCACCGGGAGGGATCTCAAGTTCAATTCCGAAGGAATCTAGCTGAAGTTTGCCACCTTCAACTCCAACACTCTTACAACATTCCATCTTGATTGGTTTGACAATTACTTCATCTAGTACTGAAAATTATAAGAGATATTTCCATTAAATCCTTTCTGCAAACTCTGTGCAAACAACAGAATACATACATGTAATTGTGCTTCAACATTCTAGCAAAATATTAAATATAGGTTATCATATATCATTCGGAAGTATCCTTTTCAAGTCAGGAATAAGCGTAAAAGAAATATATTCTTACACATTTTAAAGTATTTATCTTTTAAAAGGCGTCTTTTTCAATTTCTTCTTTATAACTGTTGCTTAGTTTAGATTCTACGTTGTCGAAGATATATGAATTTAGATATACAATCTTTGAGATTTAGCAATTTACATGAATGATGTTATTTTTCAACTTAGGATTTAGAACAATTACCTTTTACCAATCTGTCATGAATATTATTGTAATACAATGAAATAATAAGATAAAAGAAAAATATTGTAATCTATCCTGTTTTTCTGTCTTTTGCCGAATACAAAAATTGCTACTTGCTAGAACCACGCATGGTAGGCCTATTTTCACTAAGACACATCTCTCTTGGATAGTGTTGTATATATATTTTTACAGAGATTCCGCCATGCGGCATCCACAGTTTTATATATGTATACATGAGCTTGTACTACTCTCACTCTCATGTCGTCGAATCATGAATACATTAAGCATTAACCGGTAAAATTATTCAAATACTTTATTCTTTGTTTTGTGTCTCTGCCATGCCTGTGAATGAAATGGACATAAAACAACAAATAGCTCCAGGAAACATTAATTTTTCTTTCCTCATTCTCCAAATCAATTTCTGCTGATATTGTTCAAAGCACAACATTAACCTGTTTCATGGGGCAGGCTTTCCATGGCAATGTGACCCTCTTCTTCCTCCTCCTTTCCTTCTTCCTCAGTGTTCTGGGTGTCTGTCTGTTCTTCATGCACTTGGACCCTTGCCGTGGCTCGAACAAGCTCATCTGTCAGATACAATCAGTCAATAACGGATTCAGAATATAGATCCTTTTCATATAGGCTACTAATATAATGATTACAAATTCTATTTTCTTATAAAACAAAGAGCAACTTTAACGGTACACAAAATGCATTCGGTATGTAATAATGTAATTAATATACGGCCGTGAGATCCGTATTTCAAATTTTGATTTGTGACAAACATCTTCAAATTTTATGAATGAATCATGGTATTTACAACTAATATTTCAAAATTCATTTGTACAAATATTGTCTGCCTGTATATCCCAACTAAAGGCTCATTTACATATGCCTAGGTCTATTGCGGTGGCTTTTCGTATTGTGTACCCACCTGCTGGGTGTCCAGACAGGTTGGTTATGTGCATGGACAAATAATGTTCAAACAGAAAAAAATCAAACACTTTTTCTTTTAATATTTCATTATTCATTTAAAGGGATCGTTTAACAGTGTTAAATCTGAGATACATGGCCCTACATGTTATTAGTGTCTGTGATATGGTGTAATAATGAAGCCCTAAAAAAATTGCGCTTCAAGATGATCAAGAAGTGCCTCAAAAAAGTAAAAATCTTTGATTGACCGGTTTTACCATACTCGTTTTCCCTAATAGACTATAGTGTTATGAAAACCATCAGGCGAACGGTTTTCAAAATTTGTAATTCCAATCATAAATATCTTGATAATCAGACAGGCGATCAGCTTGTAAAAGTCATGGGGTTCCTGACTGACCTAAAGGTTTATGATTATCATTGGATCATGAGCTAAATCCAGAATTTTGTTTCAGAATCTGAGACAAAGTTACCGGATCCCTTTAAAACGTACGTTGACAATATTTTAATTGGCAAATATTCCCAGAACTATGTTTTACTTGAGGCTTGCTTTTCGTGAATTCAATCCAAATGCAACAGCTTCATCTTTGTTCAAGGGAAATCTAACCTTAAAAGCAAACACTATATTTAAAGAAAGCAGAAAAATCAGAAAAGCAAACTGGTGCAAGTTTGAACGAAATCGTAAAAAAAAAAGATTTTTTTTTTAAAAGTTGTAATTATAGGCTGTTAAAAGTTAGCTGAATCAGTAAAGTCTCTTTGATGTAGTAGTGGACAACCACCCATAAAGTATTATCCGCGACAAAGTTTATTGCCGTTTGGTCTACAACCAGTTCGTCTACCACCCAATCAGTCTATTCCCATATGGTCTACACACAGCCTGTCTACTATCCACATGGTCTAATAATAATTTTGTCTACTCATCATTTATGGTAATGACCATTTAGGCTAATAGCCAATTGGTATAATTTCCATTTGGTCTATTCTCAAATAAGTCTACAACCCATTTGGTCTATTGCTCATTTAGTCTAATTTACAGTAGGTCTAATTCCCAGTTTGTCTAATGCCCATTTCGTCTACTATCCGTAAGGTCTAATAATCATTTGATGATTATAATTATTTATGATTAAATGATTATTAGACAATATATTCACCCTCCATCACAAATTATTTTTAAACTTTCGCCTTCTGTTTATTTAATTTTTCCGCTTTCATACAAATGAACTTATTACAAGGATCAGATTGCCCTTTAAGTATCTGAGCACCCCCCCCCCAAATCCTACTTATTATGGCGAGCTTGTGCAACTGATTTATAGTATGTGTTCCAGGCACAAAACTGTGAAGTGCAGATAAAAGAAACAAAAATGTGGTAAACCGATGCTGCGTACCCCGGTTTATGTAAAGAAGCCTTTATTAATTAAGCTTTGTGAGTACAAATACATGTATAATCTATTAAAACTCACCTATTGAAGAAGTTGGGGAGGGTGGGGAGGATGGGAAGGTCTTGCTCTCCGGCTTGAAAGGCATCCTCGTACCCTGCTCAGAGTCTTCATGTGATGCCTGACTTTCATATTCCACTGTGATCTTTACATTAGGATACATCTCCGAAAGTTTGTGGATGTCAGTTTGAGACAACGGACATTCCACATTTAAGAACTTGAGTTCTCGGAGCGAACTCTCTTCCCTTGTGCTCTGTGGTGGATGACTGACACTCTGAGGAAAGTAAACCTGGCACCTGTCAAATGTCAGGACAGTTACTCCTTCGAGTTCATTTGACACAAGATGCATTAGGTCACCCATGGGTACAACTGCTGATGCACCTTCAAGTTGTAGCTCACAACCTGAAGATGTGTGGGACCACTTAACAGAGGTAAGTTCTGCATCTCCTAGCTGCACTTTCTTTGCCTCAACAAACTTCAAACTTGGACTTATCATATGAACTACATGTAATACATTCATTAATGTTTCAAATCTGTAGCAATCATGCTTCCCAATTGGTTCAAGATGGATGTTGGTCAGATGCGGCATCCTGCATGATGTAATGTCTTTGCCTGACTTGTTCAATAGCCATCCTCCAAAGCCGGAAAACACCAGTGATACGATATTTGGACAGGACGTAGAAATATCCATTAACAGGCTGTCTGTAGTTACTTCATATGAACGCATGTCCTCATATTTCAATTTAAGCTCCCTTAAGGATGATGATGAATTGACCTCAGGAAAGTATACTTGATTGGATGGAGAATGTAGACTCTCCATTTGTATATTTAGACTCTCTGCATTTGGGAAGAAATTACTGAAAGCCAATAGTGTATCATGGAGTGTTTCAGGCCATCGCAAGAACTTCAAGCAAACTGTGATGACAGATCTCATAGGCATAGGCTTAGGCATAGGCTTAGGCATGAGGGTAAATGGATGTAGATGCATCCAGGGTAAATCAATGGAGATATGCTCGACTGCCGGACACAATGGAGCCAGTGTGGAGATGACATCTTGGAACCAATTGGCATCCCATAGTACAAGATGAGTCTCATCATCGGTGCTCTTCCACTCGACTACATGTAGCTCCAGTCCAGCATCTACCCTTATAACATTGTTCAGCCCAGATTTCTTGCCTGAATAAAAAAGACAATTAAACAACCCATTTTTGTAGCCTCCCAATTCACAGGAAAGTTCACTAGACAGCATTATATAATAACTGATACAAATCTTGCCGCGAGGTATTGATATAATTGATATACATGAATAACACAATAATATAATCTATCTAGCATTATCCTTCTAGTTGATAAGCACCCTTCATTCCACATAAACTGTTTACAGAAATGGTAACCTTCATTTTAAAAGGTAATTTGGAAAGACTATTTCAACAAGCACTATGAGGGGTGTCTAGATCAGTACCGTAAGAGTTAAAAGACCCCTCAAAATATTTTCTTTATCTTTTTATCTTGATCTCAATTATGGCTCCATCAAGCACATGTGGTAAATTAAAAGACTTTATAAAATCTATCCTGATATTTTACTGAATTACTGAATGTTGTAGATTGACACTACATGTACTTTGTATGTACATGTAGATACCACATAGGGAATAATAGGAATTAAGTAACTTTGTGACTTGATGGCATCACGATAGCTTTAGTCATGTTATACAGTCTAATAACTATAACTATAAAAATAACAATACTACTACTACTAATAATAATAATAATAATGATAATACTAATGATAATAATAATAAAAATCATCATCATAAAAATAGCAATAACCATATATACATATATATGCCAGGGGATGCTCAAGGTGCCTAGAAGTCCTATTGGTACCCTGGCTTTAGCCAAGCTGCCCTAAAGCACCAATTCAACATTTAATTCGCATGTACTACTTTATTTGATGTCTGACGGAGATGTAAGTGTATAAATTCTTTATAGAATGCTTGATAAGGCACATAAGATATTTTCAGGCAAAATAGATTATTTCTCGCGTGTTCTAAGAAGAAATTCCTGTCATTTGTATTTCTTTTTTTAGAACATTTTGTAAACATAATTGGAGAAAAAGGAAAAATACTTTCATGGTCATTCAGTATGTCTGTTTGATAATTTTTTTTTATTCATTTGGTTAGCTTGCGTCTGAAAACTTTTATTAGATGATTTTAAAGCCACATTGTAATAGATGGTACATTTATTGCTTTTTTTAAGGGTTTCGACACCATGATTTTCGTGTAATGAGTTTGAATCTTATCTGATATCTTTTCACATACCTTCTCTTCCAAGCCTGAAAGGTGTATTGCTAAATTCATCACACACAATCAGTCTTCGAGTGTGAAGTAGAACTCCTTCTAACTCCTTCGACTATGAAATGTAATAGGAAAACATGAAAAGGTCTCATGAGATATAGGTGTTCTAAAATTCATAAAACAATGGTTGGCCTTTAGAACATAACATTGGGGCCGTTTTGGCACATTTTTTTTAAAATTCAGTCGGCACCATTGTTTTCAGGTAAAATTTTACATAAGAATCCATGTTTAAAAAAGTAAACAACTTTTCCCTGTTGGAGCCATCTGTGTACCTAACTATAATCACCCTGTAATGTGGAAGGACAGATCAAACATGAGAAACAAAGCAAAATCAAATTTGTTTTTGTTTGGAGGTGCTTTAATTGGCCACATAGTTCAGACTTGGGAAGAAACAAATCATCTGTAATACCAAATACATGGACTGGCAGCAATGGATTGAATGGCCAGAACTTATGCATATATACCTTGCGTGTTCTATCTAGTTCTGCTGCTAAGTAATCGGACAACTCTTGAGTAGACATCTGAAAAGAGTTGAGGGTAGATTTAAAAGCATGTATAAAGCATGTCAACTAAACAGAACTTAGTGACCCCAAAGGGGGTTGTTTCAGGGGGTTTCCCCCAGGAGATGTTAAAGGTATGGGAAAATGTGTGTTTTGGAATTATAACCATCAGAAAAAATAAATCTTTGGAAAGACAAGCAACCCCACTGTAATCATATATTGAAGCATTGAGTCCGGGTATCAAGGTACCAAAGGAGATCGTTGTTTTCAATGGGGAGGACTGATTTCTCTTACAAGGCAGATTCCCCAGGCTCTTTGTGTTCTTAATTTATAGCTATCACAGCTTCTTGAATGAAGTTTAATTTTTTTAAAAACATTCTCATGGCAATAAAATACATTGGCTGTTCTTATAGAAAAGGGTCATGTTGGGTATAAACATGGACCTGAAGTAGGATATGGAATTGAAAATCTGAAGCTTTTCAAATCTTGGATGGGAGGCCAATTCTGTAGTTGAATCATCAGACCTCTTTTCTCCTTTCTGCTCCATCAACTGAAAAGAAATTAAAGGACAGCTACGATGAAATGTTAATTCCTTCCCCATTTATTCACAATTCACAAAAGAGTTTAAGCATGGTTTTTCTAAATTTTGAACCGTACTGTTTCTATTTCAGAATTATGAAATCGTTTTTGATTTACGAATTACCAACCCTTTTTCATTTTAGGAATTACAAACCTTTCGTAATTACAAACCTTTTGAAGTAATGCATCAAATGTTCCAAATTATGGACCCCATTTCATAATCAGAATACGTACCCGCTGGTATGGGAAATTAGTGTTTTGGGATTAGGAACCTTCAGTAAAATAGACCTTTGGAAAGACAAGTAACCAACATATAATTAAATATCTAAGCATTGTGTCAGGTATCTAGGTATCAAAGGAAATCATTTTTTTTCAATGGGAAAGATTGATTTCTCTGATAACGAAGGTTACCCAGGCCTTTTGTGTTCTTAATTTATAGCTTTTAACAGCTACTTGAATGAAGTTGATAAGCATTTTTTAAAACCATACTTCGCCTTTTCATATAGAAAAAGGAAAGGACAAACCTTGGATAGAAGAGCCAATCTTGTAAGTAAATCGTTCAATCCCTTTCCTTCTTTCTGCTCTTTGAACTGAAAAGAAATTAAAGCATATTTACATTATAATGTTATGTCCTTCCAACTTTATTAAAAATTAAAGTACGTAGAACAGTTTAAGCATCTACGTCCATGGGTAGAGGTCATAACTTTACTTCTCATAGTCTCAGAAAGGTACACATGAAAACTGTAGGTTCAGTATAACATAAAGTTCATTGTCTCACAAATTATAATTGCAAGAACGTCAGATAACCTCAAAAGCTAGGAATTGATTTCAAATCGAACTATATGGGTACGGATATTTTCAGATGCTTTTCCAAATTGAAAAGTTGTATAATCAATCAAGCCTTTCTTCTATGAACCAAACCAAGGGAGTTAAGATAAAACAGGTGGTATGATCTGGTTCCATTCACATACCTTGGCCTGCTCTTTAGGCTTCGTAGCTGGATCGTCAGCCATCTTTGATGTCTACCAGATGACCTGCCTGGAGGATAGAAATATAATTCAGGTCGACATACAGTGGAAAATCTTGGACTATCGTTTCTGCCAGGAAGAGCTCTTGACAAGCAAGAATCTTATTTTGCCTGATTAGATTGGATAAAAGGGAAATTCCACTTTGGCCTCAAGTTGACTTAAACAGAAGCATACAATGTATAACAAACAAGAGAAGCAAGTCAGTGACATCAAGTTTGAGGAAAATATATACCGGTATTCACTTATTAACAATGTTATGGGTTTCAAAGTTGCCATTGATCAAACACAAATTGGCAGCTCTATGACAAACCAGTTTAGTTTACATTATATAACATGTATAACATAAATTATTGTATGTTCATATAATTATGTTATGTTTGCTCTAGATGTCTGATGTGGTTAATAATTGTAATATTGACTGCCTTCAGGGCAATACGACATATATTGCCCGAAGCGACGGTGAAGGCGATATATGACAAGTCGTTAATTATTACCTATACAAGGCATTTTAGCTGCTATATAAAAAGTCGTATTTTGCCACTGCTCCGAATACGAAACAGGAGCGGGCAATATTTGCCATATTGCCCTCTTCCGGGTTTCCCCTATAGACCACTGTACTAAATCAGAGGGTTGAAGGTTGAAAAAGGGCAATATTTCTTGTCAGTGCGCATTTATTAAAGTACATACGCGCAATATTGTGTAGGCGTTAAAGTGTACGCGCAGTAACAATTTTTACCTTTTCATACATTTTCATCTCTGGACAAGAGTGAGGGAAATACATGCATACATGCATGGTGATTAAAAATCATGCTTGATACCAAATTTGTATATCATTTGTTAAACTTTAAAAATGCCTTGTATAGGGGGATAGGTAATAATAATTATATTGACAGGGCTTCTGTCGGGGTACATCAGAAATATTGACCGCGCTAAGACCATATTGTCAATATGATCTTAGCTTGGTCAATATCTCTGATATACCCCTCAAGCCCAGTCAATATAATATAATTATCATAAAGTATCAAATTGGCAATGCAAAAACAGCTTTTTTTGTACACGCATGTATTTGCATTTCTGGCAGAACCAACATCGCGAACTCTCAATGGAGTTAGTATGCTCGCTCATTATAATCATGGACACGTGGAAGGTAAGCAAATTGTTCTCATTCCGGTATCAATTTTTTAATACATTTTTTGTTAAATTCTCGCCCGATTTCAAAGACAATGTGCTTTGTACTATAGTGGAAGAAAAAAAGGAGTCCACTTGTCTTTAACTCTGAAGTAATAGTTTGGAAGATTCTTTGGATGCGGGAATGGGCGACTACAAACGCATTTGAAGTTTTGTTTACATGCACTCTTCACGCAGGGGTATGGTTGCCAATTAAGGCTAGGTGATATCAATATAGCGAAAGCTTAAAGGAAAGTCCACCCCAGGATTTTCTTTAGCTGACGATATAGACCTAATAATACCATGAAGAATGATACAAGTCTCATTAAAATCCATGATCGCATAACGAAGATATATCGACTTTTTGTATCGAAAATCAGCCGTCCGCCATATGCAATAGCGTTACATGGGCATGAAACGATCGCCAAAAATAACCGATAGTATCGAAATTGTGACGTATGTTGCGAGCTGCCTTCTTATTTCGCAGACATTCACTTTCGCTAGCGGTACACTGTTATCGCACTGACACGACGAATCATGGTCTTTTGCCAAGCAATAGGTTGCTATAATGACTCCTCTAGGACAAAGGGTAAAAGTTTTTACTCAATACCGGACCCCGTGAAAGAACGGGAAAGGTGTGCAAAATGGATTGCTGCGCTGAAATCGGCGAAATTCAACTTGAACAATTACCAATATAATAGAAATCATGTCGTTTGTAGCGACCACTTTGAACCACGGTGCTTCGAGCATGATCTGAAAGCGGAGCTATGCGGTACAAGACCTCGAAAAATCCTCAAAGATGATGCTATTCCCACCATTTTCATACATCGAGGACCGGTTAAGATGCGCACATCAAGTGAAAGAAGGATTTCTGGAAGACGTACTAAACAGGTTAGTTATATTAATTATCTTTCCTTTTGCACACCTTACCCGTTCTTTCACGGGGTCCGGTATTGAGTAAAAACTTTTACCCTTTGTCCTAGAGGAGTCATTATAGCAACCTATTGCTTGGCAAAAGACCATGATTCGTCGTGTCAGTGCGATAACAGTGTACCGCGAGCGAAAGTGAATGTCTGCGAAATAAGAAGGCAGCTCGCAACATACGTCACAATTTCGATACTATCGGTTATTTTTGGCGATCGTTTCATGCCCATGTAACGCTATTGCATATGGCGGACGGCTGATTTTCGATACAAAAAGTCGATATATCTTCGTTATGCGATCATGGATTTTAATGAGACTTGTATCATTCTTCATGGTATTATTAGGTCTATATCGTCAGCTAAAGAAAATCCTGGGGTGGACTTTCCCTTTAAGTATCTGATATCGACTGTTGTTCCGGTAGGAGCCTGCTCGCTATTCATAAGGACCGCTATTCATAAGGACCGCTATTCATCAGCACCACTATTCATAAGGACAGCTATTCGTAAGGACCGCTATTCATAAGGACCACTATTCATAAGGACCGCTATTCATAAGGACCGCTATTCATAAGGCCCACTATTCATAATTTGAGAAAAGGGTCATTATTCGTAAGGACCGCTATTCATAATCGAAGAAGGGGGTCGCTATTCATAATATGAAAAAAGGGTCGGTATTCATAATAGGAGAAGAGGGTCGCTATTCATAATAGGAGAAGAGAGTCGCTAGTCATAATGCGGAATGGGGGTCCCTATTCATAATACAAGAAGAGGGTCATTATTCATAAGGGTCATCATTCGTAAGGACCGCTATTCATAATCGAAGAATAGAATCGCTATTCATAATACGAGGAGAGAGTCGCTATTCATAATACGAGAAGAGGGTCGCTATTTATAATACGGAAAGAGGGTCGATTTCATAAAAATTAAATAAGCAAACAAAACAAATGAATAAGCGGGGGATGTTACACCCACAAATGTAATAACGCCCACAAATGTAATAACACCCACAAATGTAATAACACTTTACCCACAAATGTAATAATTTCACCCACAAATGTAATAACCACTTTACCCACAAATGTAATAATTTTGAATCACCCACAAATGTAATAATGACTTTACCCACAAATGTAATAAATTTGAAGGGATATTTTGTCGAATTTGTTCAAAACTAAAACCCTGTAATAAGGAATTTTATCGTACGTAGGGCGATATAAATGGTTTACATTCATCAGTGACAGCACGCGTCAGGAGCTAGCGGCTCCTCTTTTGTGATAAGATTTAGCGGCATCTTGCGAGAAACAATAACATTCCGACACCCTTTGTGTTAGCCGCGCGGTATCTTTCATGATTGTGCGCGTAGCTATAAACGGAATTTGGGCGAGGTATGTTTCGAATGGGCTTTACTGAGCCTGAGGAAACTTCGTACTGGAAAATTATTATACTTGGATTTCACATCGGATTTTAACAGAGGAAAAGTTTCAATTTTAATTGGGCTTGGTTCTACAGAGTATACGGCGTAGCGGATTGTTCATACTGGGACGTATTCTCGGAATCTACAAAGGTACCTCCGAGAGGAAAGTTAAGTATGACGATGGTTTATCCATATTCACTTCTTTACGTACGTATAACCAGTATGAATTAATTGGTACATGTTTCATAAGGCGGACGAAGATCAACAATGTTAGATGTCATTTTAATTTTGAACGAATAAATTGCATGGCAGTGATTTGACTTAAGCCCTATTATATAAAGCAGCTATTAAATATAAAGGGATCGCCTAACAATGTTAAATCTGAGATACATGGCCCCGCGTGTTTTCAGTGTCTTTGATATGGTATTGTATTTAATATATATATATATATATATATAAAGTCTATATATATTATTAAAAAAAAAAAAAAAAAAACGTGCTTCAAAATGACCAAGAAGTGCGTCAAAAAAAGAAAAAAGGGGTTCCTCATTGACCTAAAGGTTTAAGAATTTTTTAATTTTAATGTTAGCTTTAAGGATCTAAGACAAAGTTACCAGATCCCTCTACAGCCGATTGTGTTTGAATAAGCGGGCGCTTATGGACAATAGTAAGTAGGAAGGGTTCTGGATATGACACAAGTCGAATGTTGGTGAACAATAAGCTGCCGGAAGTTTTTTTTTATTCCTGTCGTAGGTTGATATGATACACTGGTTAGCCGCCTTCGCGCTCCTCCCCGATTCCCGCAGCATTTGGTCCAATGTGTTGCCACGAAGGATTTACACAGGTTTCGACAATGACGAACAGCCAAATAATTCTGAAACGCGGCTAGTATTTAACAAGCATGCCAGGAATATATGCCGCAGAATTGGGGTCGTTCATTGGATCATTCGGGCTTCGCGCACGAGCGACACGAGCTGTTTCCTAGTGATGCCGATGGAATACATCTTTTGGCAAGAAATGACTTGTTCCTTCAAAGCCTTATTCGCGAGTCGACGAACGTTGGAAAGACTGCATTCCAGTTCTTTGTTGTGGTTCACTCTAATTTGTTATTAAATTATTTGTAGACTGTTTTCACGAGCTTGGTTTCGCCCGTGTTCATAACGGCGTCTGTCACTTAATACTGTTTTCGGTTTTAAAATTTATTCATGTTATTGTTAAATTGAAAGATATTTGTTCACGATTAATTTTGTTAATGGGCCTATTTGCTCAAGCCTCAAATCGCTAAAAGGTATATAGTTAAATGAAATTAACAAATTAGGTGATGGGTTGAGATTAATATGTTAAGCTCATATACCTGGTGGGGTTGATATATTATGGCACAATATGAACACTTAATTAGTGAAGTTAGATTAAATGTTGATTGGACAGTAGAAATCGAATTTAAAATTGATGATATGAAATTCGTTATTATTAATATTTACACCCCTTTTAAAGTATCGATAATGAAAGCAATTTTTTCAGAGGATAGGATATTGCTTCAGCTGCTGATGAGTTGGATACCATTATTGTTTTTATACATGTAGTTGGCGATTGGAAAGCTGACATTTCTGATCAGTTATAACTTTTCGGAAAATCTTTTGAAGGCCTTTCGTGGCGACAATGACATTTTGTCAAGTCTGGAAGTTTATTTGCCGATAATATACGTATGCAAGCGAATTTTGGCATATTACGTTTTGGTTGGATCATTGCATTAGTACAGCAAATGCTCATGCTTTTATTGAGGATATTCAGATAAAATATAAGTTTAATACATTAGGTAATATTCCAATTGATTTAAAAATAATTTTAAAAAGGGATTTAGGACACCTGCAGGGTCATAAGGACAGGGCGAATAAGGTAAGAAAAGGAAAGTTGGATTGGGCAAAGATTGATGGTAGTCTGAAAGGTGAATATCACAGTCAGACTGAGTTTTTGTTAAGTCAAGTTAATTATCCCTCGCCGACGACGTCGGAGGGGATATAATAACGCTGCTGTCCGTCCTTCCTTCCGTGCGTCCGTTCGTAACAAATTTGGTTTCCGATCGATAATTTCAGTAACGTTTGACGGATTTTAATGAAGTTTGATATGAAGGTACATGGTATCACAATACAAGCTAAGTTGGATTTCGGAGTAGGTAGGTCAAAGGTCATATCTCATTAAATATGCGAAGAAATACACATCTGGTTTCCGATCGATAATTTTAGTAATGTTTGACGGATTTTAATATAATTTGATATGAAGGTACATGGTATCAAAACACAGCCCAAGTTCAATGTCCGTGTATGTAGGTCAAAGGTCATAGCTCATTAAATATGTGAATCTGGTTTCCATTTGATAACTTTAGTAATGTTTGACGGATTTTAATGAAATTTGATGTAAAGGTACATGGTAGCAATTAAAATACAGCCTACGTTCAATTTCCGAGTATGTAGGTCATAGGTCATAGCTCGAGCATTAAATATGCCAATTTGGTTTCCGATCGAAAATTTTAGTAATGTTTGATGGATTTTAACGAAGGTTGATATGAAGGTACATGGTATTAAAACACAGCCTAAGTTCGATTTTGGAGTATGTAGGTCAAAGGTCATAGCTCATTGAATATGCGTATCTGGCTTCCATTCGATAACTTTAAATGTTTGATGAATTTTAACGAAATTTAATATGAAGGTACATGGTTTCAAAATACAGACTAAGTTCGATTTCCGAGTATGTAGGTAAATGTGACAGGTCATAACTCATTAAATATGCACACACACACACACACACACAAAAAAAAAACTAATTATATATGTGAGAATGTGGTTAACTTCCTTCCCTGGTAATATAAAAGTATAGTCTGATGGATGTAACTGGTTCTGACGTATATAGGCCATATGTACCCTGCGAGGGGATGCTATGCTTTGCGGTGACTTGTTTCGATTATGATGCATTTTTATGTAGAAATTTTAATTGTACAAATAGTGGTTATCTTGGGGACTTACATTCAATTCAATTCATTTATTTTCCATTAAAATTCAAATTAAACAATACATTAAAAATGAACAGCAAAATCGGAAGGACCCCAAGATAAGCAAAGCTTGTGAGAATGGGGCCCTGTACAAAAATAAACAAACAAGCAAATTGTAATAAAATATTGTAAAACTAATCGGAACAAACATATACACCCAACCTCATTCATTCACAAGCACACGGACACACCAACACACACCACAGGCAGAACATTATACAGAGAAATTTACTCAGCGCACATCATGCGTTTGAAAAATAACTGTTTACATGAATATTTGAATTTTGTTAGAGTTGAACTGTTTTTTTACATTGTAAGGTAAGGAATTCCAATTATGTATACCCCGGAATCTTAAAGTATGTTGGGTCAACGAAGTGCGTACAAAAGGATAATGATAGTTCGATTTATTTCTGGTTTCATAAGAATGAAAAAAAGAATTTGTTTTAAACATGTTATTAAATATTGATGGGAGCTCTTGTTTATGAAAATTGAACATGAATACTAAATTGTTTAATTTTATGGGATCAAAGACCGGCAAACATTTCAGATCATAAAACAAGGGAACACTTGAAGTCATATAGTTAGAATTGGTAATAATAGGAACAGCACGTTTTTGAAGAATATGAATTTTATATAAATTAGTCTTGTAAGTATTACCCCATATAACATTACAGTAGTTGATATGTGGTAAAACAATACTGTTGTACATATCGTGCATAACAGGTTAGTAAATTGTTTATATGCAGCATGTGATTATTTGCAAAAGCGTATAGGAGTATTGTGCGTAATATTAGGCTTGGCTGAAATGAACCTGTCGCAGAGCTTCACTCACAGGCTCGAGAACCCCCGTTTGCGTTGGGTGGAGCTCGTAAAATCAAATAGGTATTTCGCGCTTAACGTACACGGTTATATACTGCATATTTTGGAGTAGGTATAAAAAGAGAAGTACAAAGAAGCTAATGGTAGCCTATAATGATTATATGAGAATCAATATATATTAGTTAGATTGGCACTTTAGTGCAAGTAAAATGTTTGCAGATGTGAAGATACCTGCATGTCAAGTGGTTATAAGAAATTTAATTTTCAAGTTTATTTACAGAATTGATATTTATAAAAGTCTTGAATTGAATACAGAATGTACGTAAAATTAATATATACGAATATCTATGCACTCTAGTGCAAGTACATGGTTTGCAGATGCAAATGAAATTTAATTTTCAAGTTTATTCAGAGAATTGAAATTTATAAATGTTTTTAATTGAATACGTAATGCACGTAAAAACAATATATACGAATACTTAGGGATTCTAGTGCAAGTAGAATGTCTGCATATATATATATGGAAATATACCTGCATGCTAAGCTGTTGTAAGAAACTGAATTTTCAAGTTTATTTAGCGAAGTGACGCTGATAAAAGTTTTGAATTGAATACGTAATGTACGTAAAAATAATATATACGCTCAGTGGCGGCGGGCGGTGCCCGTGTGGCGGAAAATTGTCATTTTGCCTCTTCGCATATATATATGTGTAGGCGTATATATGTTAATATATACATATAAAGGTTATTATGTGTATTACACTCTGCTCCAAAATACCTCATGGGAAGGTTGTGTTTTTGAGAATATGAATTGGATTATTTTAGTTGGCCATTGTGTCTTGCAGAGCTCATTTATTTATTTTATTGGTTTCCGGTTGGGGCCCCGATGATAACAGGCATTCCGTCCTGTCGTTTATTTATAACATGTACCCGCCTGTAAAGTAGGCATATGTTCGCCTGTTTTATGCAGTGGAACTGTTTGCCTTCTTTGTATGCAGTGGGGTGTTATACGTACATCCCTGATCCTGTACTCACAGTTCCAAATGAGAAGGTAAACTCTGTTCGCCTGTTTAATGCAGGGAACATTGTCGCACTTTTTACGGGCTGTGGGGGGATGTACACAAGTTCTCGTCTGTTGGTGGCCCCTATGCAGAGAGTACTTTGGGTTGTTTTCAGGTGCAGATACTTGTATAAATTGATCAAAAGATTCGAAAGTAATACCCTGGTCCTTCCCCGGGGTGGATTGGAGCAGTGTAACATTTCAAGTAAAAGTATCCTATATTCAGTTGGGAAAGTTTGTGTCGTAGTTGTTGCTATATTGTCATGATGTTGATATTCAGGGTAACAAGATTCCATCCTCTATTAAATCTCAAGTACCCGCAAAAACGCATTCCGTTTAATTTTGTTGCTGTGAATGTAAAGCATGGGTATAGAGCGCAGTCTTTACTCCAGACCCGGTTATTTCAAAAATTTAAAAAATCTTCAAAACTAAGACCCCATCATCTTATTCCTGTGGAATAACATGAGTATTGAGCGTAGTCTTTCCTCCAGACCCGGTTATTCAAAAGTTAAAAAAAAAAAAAAAATTAAACTAAGACCCCACCATCTTCCAAACTAAGACCCGGTAATAAAGCATGGGTTTAGAGCGTAGTTTTTCTTCCAGACCCGGTTATTTCAATACTTTTTAAAAATCTTCAAAACTAAGACCCCATCATCTTATTCCTGTGGAAGAACATGAGTATTGAGCGTAGTCTTTCCTTTAGACCCGGTTATTCAAAAGTTAAAAAAACAAACAAAAAACAAATATATATAACCACCCTCTAGGACTACTACCCCCTAGGACAATTAACCCCTAGGACATCCATCCTCTAGGACAACTACCCTCAGCTAACTACCCCCTAGAATGATAACCCCCCCCCCAGCTAACTACCCCTGGACATCTACCCCGGACAATAACCCCGGACAATACCCCCGGACATCTACCCCAAGTCAAGTACCCCCCGGACATCTACCCCCAATCCAACTATCCCCTGCCAACTACCCCCACCCTGAAAACTACCCCGAACATCCCCCATCCAACTACCCCGGCAACTACCCCAACTACCTTAATTTGCTTGGGGTAGATGTCCGGGGTAGTTGGAGGGGAGTTAGTTGTCCAGGGGGGTTGGATGGGGTTAAATGTCCGGGGGTAGATGTCCGGCGGTAGATGTCCGGGGAGGGGGTAGATGTCCGGGGGGTAGTTAGCTAGGTGGTAGTTAGCTATACCCATGCTTTATTACAGGGTTTTAGTTTTGAACAAATTCGACAAAATATCACTTCAAATTTATTACATTTGTGGGTAAAGTCATTATTACATTTGTGGGTGATTCAAAATTATTACATTTGTGGGTAAAGTGTTATTACATTTGTGGGTGTTATTACATTTGTGGGTAAAGTGTTATTACATTTGTGGGCGTTATTACATTTGTTGGTGTAACATCCCCCGCTTATTCACTGGCTGGTCGATTCGCCGCTAAATATTTTCTCACGAATTGGCCCCCTCCTGCCGCCGGATTAATCCGCCCTTGATATTTGACCCACCCTCCCCGCAGTATTCCCTATTTGTATTTACATTCCGTATTATTCCTGTGTTCTGTATTTTTCATTATATCCTGCCCCCTTGTTGGTACGAGGGCTAGATATCCCACCCCAAATAATTAAAAAAACAAATTTCTCACTGCATTTTTTATTTTTATTTTGTTGCACTAGACCTTATCAGACCTCCTTACCAATCACCACCACCACCACCCCACCCCAACAAAAAAGACGGTGAATGTTTGGTATGGTTCATATTCGGATCGCATTACCTCTTTATACGCTACGCGAAAACCTTCAAGGTCAGAAAGTGTTCAAGCCCCTACCCCCAAAAAAAAACAAGACACAATTTTAGTGTGCCCCCCTCCCCACCCCTCTCCGGGCACTGGCAGTAACTAGGCTTATGGTCCGGTCCAACTCTCTTTGTTTTCGGTGTCAGGAAAGTTTCAGGAAATCAAGATTGTGAATAAATGAAGTTAGGTTCTTAAAGGGACTTGGTAACATTGTTCAGATGAGAGAAAATGGTGCTAAGGTAGTGACTTCAATGCTAGATGTACAATTAAAGATCCTCTGAAAGTTTGATTTAAAACAAACCATTAATAACGATAAAAATTGGGAAAAACTGATCCGATCAATTCCAGAATTCTCCCAACTATATTATTACATTTTAATTAAATTTTGGGTGAATGAAAATCGTCACAAACCAATGAATTAGCTCTTTATACCATTTCAAACATTTAAGAATTGAAAGATTTTTAAAAGCCTGCTTTTTGTCTTATTTTCATGGAAAAACGTTTGGAAAAATTCAAAAATTGGTTGGGAGAATTTAGTGCAAGAGGATGCCTTCAGAGAAAACCATAAATATTTATGTGGTTTGAGAATTTTTTCAGGATTTTTTGCATGTTAGAGGGTTAGTACGGTAGAAGGAATATAATAAGTAACATTTCATACAAAAATCACGCATTTTTTTAAATCAACCTTCAACAATGTTAACGAGTCACTTTAATATGATTACTAGTATCCCGAGGTATAATTCCTGGAAAAACAAAAATCTTGAAACTCTTCATTGGCTAAAATTGAAGAGCTTCTGGGTGCCTGATCCTCGACTTCTGGCACTGGATATGGCTAAGGCTATAATGATTTGTAGGTCCATAGGTCCTATTAAAAGCTGCTTCCACGAAAACATTATCGTATAAACAATTACTACTTTCTAAAAATAGCAAACTCATTCCTTTAATAGCAAACTCAGTTCTTAAATGACTATGATAATAGGCCTGCTTGTTCTACTTAATGTCTCAGTGGCGTAGCCAGGATAAGCTCAGTCAGGGGCAGGGTGGTGGGGCAAGATTTCCCACAAGGGGGAAAAATTAGGAAAGGATTATATATGTGTTATGTTTGACCTTATTTTTTGTCACCACAGGAGCGGGGCAAATATATTAGCTAGGTTATGGGGATGTCTCTAGATAATTATCAAAGATAAAAGGTAAAATTACTTTTAAAAAAGACATAATTCAGGGGACGCCACCGTTTGCATAATGCCTAACGGTCACAAAATCATTTCTTATTTGGCTTAAAACTTTGAAAATCTAACTTCCTTACTTATATGGAAAATATATCGTGCAATATTGTATATTTACAAACAAACTTGAATATGGTGTATAACTTAAGTCCCTGCAACTCCCTCCCCTCCCTTCCATCACTTCCTTCCTTTGCTGAGAGTTAGGGACATGATAGATCAGCCCCTTGATGGCAACGCTGCTACACCCCCTTCCCACCCCCCTCCACACCCACACAAGCTACGCCATATATATATGAACTACTTTGATGAAAATTGTCGGTAATATGTATACTTACAGTACCAACGGAATACTGCGGGGAGATTGGGCCGAATGGCGCAGCGTGGTCGGACTGATTGGTGCGCGCCTTTTTTATTTATTTGTTCAGAAATGTATGTTTTCAATAAATGTTTTCGACAAAGATTCGAGGCCATGCCTCGTCCCTCCCCCCATGGCTACGCCACAGACGTGGGGATGTCCCCCATCCAATATTTCCCTTTCGTATTATCATTTTGTTTGCTTATTCAATATATATGAATAGCGACCCTCATTCCGTATTATGAATAGCGACCCTCATTTCGTATTTTAAATAGCGACCCTATTTCGTATTATGAAAAGCGACCTCATTTTCGTATAATGAATAGTGACCCTCTTCTCGTATTATGAATAGCGACCCTCATTGCGTATTATGAATAGCGGTCCTTACGAATAACGGTCCTCATGCCTTTATGAATAGTGACCCCTTTCCGTTTTATGATTAGCGGCCCTTCAGGTATAGGAAGTTCCACGTTATGAATAGCGGTCCTTATGAAAAGTGAGGTTACCCCCTCCGCTGAGACTATGTTTTGATTACATAATACATGCACTCTTCACGCAGGGGTATGGGTGCCTATTATCACGTAGACTAAAGCTTCAGTCTCTGATATCGACGGTTGTTCAGCTGATACTATGTCTGGCTTCACTGACTGCCTCTATACAGATACTGAAGTACATCGTATGCGGTAGTGAGTGGAAGGACAGGAACGGTTCGGCCGACACTGCCTTTATTCGAGTCTTTGGATTAAAACGATGGGCCCTTGGTGACTACAAATACTATAGTCAGTAAGGCACCTTGTCCTTCGACTCCTTGCCCTTGGGTCAATAGTTTTCACCAGAGTCTCGCGCCTCTCAACTACTGTGGAACTGTATATTTGTATATTATAAACCTTTAAAGGCTCTATCTGTTTTCATTTTCTTAAAGATTGAACGTAAACACAGGCCTCACCTTGAACCGACTTGAATCTTACTGCCACAGACTCAATAAATCAGAAGACCAAGCCAAGATGAACAGCCGTCAAGACCTAGGCTCCTACGGCTACGCCAGAACTTAGCTACACATTTCTCGTTTACAAATATGGCGGGGGCGACAAAATAATACAATGTACATGTGTATCTAAAAAAAAGGGTATTCCCCCTCGTCACTGGAAGGCGCATGCAGCACGGAGTTCGCTGAATTTAGCGGACTCCCTGCGCACGCACTACGCCTTTTTACACATCAATATTGAGCGCTGAAAAGTATTAGTTGGCGTACATACAGTTGATAACATGTCGGTCAAAACACATCTGTTTATACTGCATAGTCTCAATAACCATGATGCTATGGAGATAGAGGAATAAATTCACATTTTTTTTTTAATGATTTCATTAAAAGAGGACAATGAATGAAAACGAATTCTACTAAAATAAAAATAAAAACTTTTACAATGTGTCCTTAAATTGTCTCTTCTTTACGAAGAGAGCATGAATGAGAATAAACTTTAAATAGAATTTCTTTATCACAACCTATCGCAATAATAGGCACTATCGAATGGGGAAAAGGAACAACATTTCCATTAAGATGGAATGTTTGCATATACTTTGATACAGCATCTGGTTTGCTGATATTTTCGTTCTTCATTTATATATCTCTGTGCCTCTCAATTCCACTCCTTCTCTCTGCGTTCATAGATAGCAATGACTGCTGTTGCATTTGTTATGTAAAGATATGGAAACTGGTGTTGATTATTTTACAGGTTTTGGGCTAAACAACTTTAACGTCGGTTATTCGTTTTAATGGAGTGAGGGAGTGAAGGAGTAGCCTATATATACCGGATTTAATAGGTCCTATATGAAAGGGATTTTTTAGAATCCCATCATGATGGAGGACCGTAGTCATTCGAGTTTCCGTTGTGTGTCGCTCCAGGGGCTCACAGTGCGATCCCTTTTCTTGTTGTTGTGTTGTTGTTGGTGTTTTTGTTCTTGTTATTCGTGTACATAAAATGAATATACTTTCACAGGTAGCTCCCTATCCTTTTTCCTTAATAAACTCATGTATGATGCAAGATGACATTGTCGTGGCCTGCATGCATGGGTGATAGTCGGAAAAGATATTTTGTAAGTTTAAAGTCAAAACAATTTGACGTGTGTTGCATTCAGGATACGCATTTTGTACCAGATAAAGAGAACGAAATATATACGTATATAGGGAATAGGGCAGGTCTTTTTTTCTTCTCTTGGATATATATATATACGTCCATTTCAAGGCCGGAGTAGCTTTATTCTTTTTAAAAACAAGGTCCCAGTAAATATAAATAGGGTGAAGATAGACAAGGTAGGAAACTTTGCTGTCTTAGATTGACACTTTACGCATCTAATTTTACAGTCGCATCGATATATGGGCCAAATAAAGACAATCCAAAAAAAATTGCTGATCTTCAAAACATAACAGAATATGAAAATCCGCATACTTAGGCCAACCATTATTTGCGGGGGTTGGAATATAGTACAAGATTCAATTCTTGATATAATATTACCTCAATGTTAACAACCCCCCGCCGAGCAAAACAACAGGTAAATAAAATGAAGAATGAATTCGATTTATGCGATCCATGCAGGAGAATTAAATTTCTAGCTAAAAGATCTTGTACGTGGCGTCAACCAAACACTTTTAAACAAAGCAGGTTAGACTTCTTTTTGATATTTTCAAAATGTCTTTCATTAGTTTACAAAGTGGATATTTTTCCAGGTTACCGAACGGACCATTCATTTTACTAGTCTTTGTCTGAGCTTAAATCAGATAAAGCGAGGTCCCGTTATTGGAAATTCAATAATTCTTTGTTAAAAAACGAGGGTTTCATTTCACAAATCAAGAAAACAATAAAAGAGACTGTTTTGCTTTACGCTAAAGATACATTGATGATAACGAATATTGTATAGTTGGTGATTGTGAATTTATCATTTATTCATTCAGTATAATTAATTTCAAGACATTATGTACAATGTAGTTAACTATATATTATGTATTTCTGAGGGCTATACAATTTTCTTTACATTTTGATATGTTATGTATGTATATCAACTAACATGAAGATGTTTGATTTTTCATTTGTACTGAATGAATGCAATAAAGAATGCTACAAAACAAAAACAAAATAAACGATCAATTATTTTTCGAAACCTTGATGATGATAATACGGGGAGAATTAGCTATATCATGATTTATGCTTCCTTTCTAAAGCTGCCTTATTAAAGGAAATTGACGAAATGGAATTACAATTAGAAACAATTTCCGCTTAAAACAGAACGAAGGAATTGCGATGAGATCTCGTTTAAAGTGGCTGGAGTTTGGAGAAAAACTCTCAAAATTCTGTCTAAATTTCGAAAAACAAAACAAAGTTAATATAGAAATACGTAAATTATCTACAGAAAATGGTGATGTCGTTAGAGAACAAAGTGCATTACTTAAAGAGTTGTTTAATTTTGATTCGAACCTTTATGCGGCAAAAGAAGAAGAAGAAACAAATTTGGAAATTGTATTTAATTATTTTGACATCCCAAAATTGTCTTCAGAAATATTTTTAGTGCTTGAGGATCCACTGAGTATTGAGAAAGTTTATACTATATGATAAAACATATGAAAAACAATACATCCCCTAGGCAAAATAGCTTTACTGTAGAATTCTACCGTTTCTTTTGGGAAAATATTTTATAGTAAAGTCATTGAACCATGCTTATTTTACAGGACTCCTATCATAATCGGACAAATTTGGGGATTATAATTTTGATTCCAAAAAGGAACAAGTCTGGAGATTTACTTAAAAACCGGCGCCCAATTTTCTTGCTTAACGTTATTACAAACTTAGCCTCCGGTTGTATAGTGATACACGAAAATCAAAAGGGATTTCTTTAAAAGGTCGTTTTAATAGATGAAAACATTCGTTAATTGTACGAAACATTACTATACACTGAAATAAAGGCTATACCTGTTATTGATTTCGAAAAGGCATTCGACTCTGTGTCTCATGAATTCCTCTAGAAAGTTTTGGGTTTCTTTCAGTTTGGCCCATCTTTTCAGAAATGGATTAAATTGTTTTATGAAAACGCTCCCTCGTGTGTCCTACTTAACGGACACTGTGCAGGGTAGATTTTTAATAGGGCGAGGGTGTCGTCAGGGAGATCCATTGTCTCCGTACCTGTTTTTGTTAGCGAGTGAAATCCTTTTTTTTAAAGTCTTTTTTATTCGGTTAAAATTATCATACATAATACAAATTAAAATGAAATAAATGTATTTCAAATATGTCATTATCATAATACAAAATGATGATAAATATAGGATGAGTACAAATTAAAAAACAAAGAAAAAGACAGAACAGTGAAATAGGCTACTTGGTATCCTGATGCGTTACTCAAATTTCTTAGTCGGATTGCAAAATTATGAATGCATGGGAAAACACTCAAACTGTTGCAATATGCAGATAACACCCTCTTTACTCTCAATGGTACCAGACAAGATTTACAATGTGCCCTTGAAAGTTGAAATACTTGCTGACTTTGAAAATATGTCCAATCTCAAACTCAACATAGCAAACATGCAAGTTATATGGATCGGGAAGGACAGGAAGGACTCTTAAAACAGATATTTTACACGAACACAAATTGAACTGGATAATAATATTGTGAAGGTTATTTTCGGTACCTAGGTATAGACTTTTCGGTACATTTATCACAGGTGGTTGAACATGGTTATTGTGAAAAGATCAAAGAAATTAAAAAACAAATGACCCCGTGGTTGAAAAGATCATTGACCCCTTAGGACGAGTAACCATCGTTAAATCGTTATTTATATCCAAATTAAACTACCTGTTTCTATCACTTCCAGAACCAAACTCACAAATTATTAGAGAGGTAAATCGATGTTTTTACTCGTTTATGTGGGCCGGGGTAATAAGCCTGACAAAATAAGAAGAAAACAAATGTGTCATTATTTTGTATAAAAGGATGGTGGAGTTAAAATGACAAATAGTTTCATTTATATGAAATCTCTTAAGATATCATGGATCAGAAGATTTATCAATGACTCGTCAGATGAAAACTTTACCTATCATAATTTAGGTTTCTTTCGTTTTTGCCTCTGTCATATTCTCTCCAATTATGATTATATGGGATCCGAACATTACAAGCAATAATTATTAGCCATTATGACGCCTAATCCATTTTGGAAAAAGGTGCTTTTTGCCTTTTCAGATCTGGTTGAAATCACTGTAGATAATATTGCATGTGAACCTTTTGAAATAATCCTAGGATAAAAGTAAATACTGATACAATATATTTCAAATTTTGGTGTATGAAGGGAGTATTCTTTATTAATTAAATTTTGAAAACGGATGGTACGTTTCTCTCGTATTTTGAAGTTCACCATAGATTTGATATACAAATAAATTTCCTTCACTATTATGGGTTATGCAATGCTATTCAGGCCGGTTTTAAAAAGAGTGTTATACAAAAATTGATAGAACCTACATGTATTATACCTGAAGCATTACTTCTTATATTGAAAATGAAAAAATGATGTTCTCATATTTACCAGTCGTTCTTAAAACACAATGTGAAAGAATCTAACAGCCTCACCAAATGGAAACAGGGTTTATATCTAGAAGATAAAGCATGGCGTTCGTATTGTCTGATTCCATATCAGTCAACTGTCGATAGAAATATGAGGTGGTTCCAGTTTAAGATTTTAAACAGAATATTTCACATTAAAGATTCATTGCTGAAATTCCAAATAGTTGCGGATAAACATTGTACATTTTGTAACTGCAGTGAAGAGACAATTATGCATATTTTTGTTACTGCCCATAGGCCATATTGATTTTCAAATATAATATTGTCAAAACCTGAGCAATGGTTTTTCAGTAAGACCAATATTAAGGGCAAACTCAGAACTAAGATAAATTGTTTGGCTTGAAAGGAGGTCAAAACAACGCTTTTAATTGTATCTTTATTATTGTTAGAAAAGAAATCTATTCACCCAAATGCAAAAAATCAGATACCACTGTTTGAAAAAGTTATATCAGCTCTTAAAACTTATTATGATATCGAAAGATATATAGCAAAAACAAATCTTGAAGAAAATAATTTCGTGAAAAATGGTTTCATTTTACCAAATGTTTTTGAGTGCCTTTGTTAAGTTTGCTTGTTTGTTTTATGTTATAAAATTGGTGTACACATTATATGTCGCTGTGCGGCCGAGGTTATTTTGTAACATTTTATTGTTTAAATATCTATTTTAAGTTTTAAAGTATCATGGAGTAGTGCATGTCTCGATTTTTTGTGAAAAATGATTATGTTGATAATTAACAAAGGAACCCTATGGAAGAAAAGAAAAAAATTCAGAGAGCGAGAAAAAAAGGAGAGGGATTAGATTCAGTAGAAAAGGTTGAAATGTGGAGAGTCTGCAGACAACACTCTTTCAGGCTAATATTGGGAATTAGGTATAGTCTCCATCATGTTATTTTTTATTTCTTGCATTCTTTCTGCTTTATTTCATTCTTCCCCCTCTTTTTTCCTTCTCCTTGTCCTTTTCCTTCTCCTATGTCTCTTATCCTGTCTAACAAATGCCATTTTACATATCTGGCCTTGGCGTTGAAACCCTCTAGGTCTATGGGGGTGCAGGGTTCGGGGAGGAGGAGGGGGTCGAGCAGGTGTTTCACCTTCCAGCGAGCAGATGCGGACTTAGGGACAGACCATCCCATTAAAGGGATGAATTACAGTGAAGCGCGGAATCGCGGGATAGCCTTTCAATCTCATTTAGAAAATTTACAAGTTTCTCTTTAGCACATTAAAAAAGTTATGTACCCCCGGCTGCTATCGATTCAAGTATTGACTGTAACGATATATTTGGCTTTATATCCATACCTAATCTAATTTGGGAGGAGATATCTTTTGGAATAACATTAATTGATCAAAGAGAGGAGCAATTGGTAAATCACTTTTTTAATTCTGGTAAGGTATTGGAATTTCATTGGAAGAGAACGGAGTTCATCTATAACATGGATGAAATTAAACGCAGTTTCAAAGAAGATGAATTGGAAAAAAAGAATTTGGCATCGTTGAGAAATAAATTTCCCCTACATCTGAGAAAATGGGAAAACTGGGAAGTTTTAGGGAGAGCGAGGTAGAGGTGGAACAAATTTATTTCAAAATTGTAAAGAAACCTATCCCAGAATGCATTCCCTATTCACACAAGTAGAAGGGAGGGGAGGGGAAGGGAAGGGGTAGGGGAGAGGGGAGGGGATAGGGGGAGGGGGATGGGGAAGGGAAGGGGAAGGGAGAGGAAGGGGAAGGGGGGAGGGGCCGGAGGCGTAATTTTTTTCCCACCGCAATTTCAATAAACACGCTTGCGAAGAGTCTAGCTAGCTACGAAAGCTTGGACAGAGGTCACAAACAATTATACTTTGATTATTTCTTGCTTTCCCTCACTATTTATAAAGGCAAAAAATAAAACTGAATAAATACTGAGATTCGAACCCACAACTCCAACGTTTTGATATGCTATCCTTACCGATTGAGCCAACGATGGGTTGATGAAAGGTCGGTTTGCATGATTATTATAACCCTATTGGTCACCCTAACGGTTACCATGTGCGCATGCGCAGGTTTAGTTAGCTAGCTAGACTCTTCGCGAGCGCGTTTATTGAAAAATAGAGCCGCAAATGCGGTGGGAAAAAAAATTAAGCGGGCCGGAGGGGGATAAGTCCAAGGAGTTAGAGAGTAGAAAGTGAGAGGGGTTTGGGGTGGATTGTGTTTTAAGTAAAAACTCATTAAATTCTGTATAATAATGTGTTGAGAAATATGAAACTCATTTTTTAATATACTTTTTTGAAGTATTCAGGCTATTTTTGAAGATAAAAAGCAATGCTTATTTTTGTTTTGGGGATGAAACAACTGTGTTGTGCGGTAACCATTTCCTGATTTCCTGATTGTGATATATTTTAGTCCTAAACATTGTGAAATTATGTTGTATTCATGTTCGTTTTATCAAATGATTAAAAAGCTTTGTTATAATTATGATGCAGTTTTGTATAAACTAGGACTATAAAAATGCTTTGTTTCTATTTTATGTACGAAAAATAATAAGAGTTTTGAGAAATAAAATCAATGAATACAAAAAAAAAATGTTTGCTATATGATTAATATGTAAAAAATTGATATCTTGATAATCAGACATACATGTATACACCCCCAGGGGGAATAGAGAGAGAGAGAGAGACAAAGAGATATAAAGCAGTGAGGGAGGAGAAAGAGGATCTACTACATACTACATACAACATAGAAGTAAAATAAACTGCTTCATTCCTCTTCATTCCCATCAAACAATTATATCACCTTCTTTTCTTCCCCTGTTTGCCTCTAATAACACTGCCTCTCACAAACTTAGTAATAAATCAGACTACATAGTCTACCAACATACACTCATTTCTTTTCTTTTACATTTTTATCTCACTTCCGTGTTTAAAATCCCACATTTTTCATCATCAAAGCGAAACACAATATAAGCTCACCCAAGCTAGACGTCAGCTGCTATTCTAACCTTCGCAATATAAATTCCAAAAGAACGTTGACAACGTAGAGACTCCTTCGATAATGAAAATATCTACTCCTAATTTGTGCTTCAGACGCAATCAAGATGGCACCGGGTTGCATATCGTCCAACTTCAAACTACTGCGCATTTGGCAGTGACATGCATCTACAGTTTCAAAAGCAACTCACATTACATGCATGCATTCAATGCAAAAGAATGGCAAGCAAGAAGAAAATAATATGACAATTGATAGGCACCGTTGCACTTTGTAAATAAAATGATATGAATGTGAATAACAGCAGGTTTCTATTTGGGACCCTGTTTCATCAATCGCCGTATCAGTGACAAGGTAGAAAAATCTGATATATGCTACTGAAATCCTTGCATTTGATCGGTTGTGAACAAATCTGTTACAGCATTTTAACACTTGTTATTCAAGTATAATGAAAACAGGGCCTAAAATGATTTTTTTTTTTAAAGCATAGGTCATGAGATGCGAATAAGCTTGCTTTTCAATGGTCGTGTTAACAAATTTTGTGCATACTTTTTTTAACAAAAGTTTATCTTGACGACGGAAAAGCTCACCAGAGGGTTGCCCGACATGAAAATTAATCGTCAGAACATTACACACAACTCTAAAGTATTTGGTATTACCAAGTTATTTTACCAGTGTTTCCATATTCACTGGTATTCTTAATAGGAAATCAATCAACCGATAGTTAGTATGTTGGTCAAAATAATGAAATCTATATAATCAGAAACACATGTACACTCGCTTTATATTAACGTCATGTGACTTTCAAATAAAAGTATAAAAACTCAGTTTTTCGAAACCATTCTGCTATTTTTACGATTTTTCTTTCAGAGGGCAATCTATAAACCTATTGGAACTGTACACGGCGTGAAAATATTGAATGAATCGAGTGGCAGGTTTCTCGATCATGTTCATTGCGGAAATTCCGTAAGGATAATACTTTCTATTACCTGGGGACAAAGATCTTCTGAATCTGGTTTTGAATCAAGTAGACAGTTTGGAATTATTGTCCACAGACCAGGGGTGGCGGAGCACATTTAAAAGCGTGTGTGTGTGTGGGGGCACCAACAAAAGGGGCACTTTCTGGAAGGAGAAATGTCAAAGCGAAATTATTCAATTGTTAGACATTGGTAAAAACCCTACATTATTAGTACATTATCAGAGATGATTTCAATGTTTTTGTCTCTCTTTCATGATCCAAGATAGTGCTTAAGCCTCATACTTTGCAGTTGGGTGTGATGGTCTGAATATTTATTTGCGAGCCAGCGAAGCGAACGAGCAAAAGTTTAAAGATTTTTGAGGTCGCAGTGCCAAAAAAATCACAAAAATTACGTATAAAGTGGAAAAACAATCCTGATAGGGGTTTTTAAGCACAATCTAATCATGAGAGGCTAAAAAGATCTTTACTATGAAACATAATTATATCAATTTTAAATTCGAGCGGGCTTTGGGTGAAATGAAATAATTAGTTGCTCTTACTCGCTTTAAATTAGGAGCACAATTTATGATGAAAAGCACGGGAAAAGCACACTTATTAGAAAAGAAAAAGAGCACATCTCAAAGTAAAAAGGAAATTTATCAGAGGTGAAAATGGGGCATTTCTCGCACCTGTTAAGGGGCACACACCAGAGATAAAGAAAGCCACTAATGAGAACGGACATAGGGCACTTATTACAAAGGAAAAGGGGCAAAAGTATGGGGGCGTTAACTAGTGTACTCAAGACGTTTTACTGTTCACTTGGAATATACTCAAATTGCAATATATCTTGTAAAAGTAATACTTGAAGCGCTTATTTGAATACAGTATATAGCCACGTGAAACACCTTACATCAAGAGCAACAAAAGTGTTGGTGATTGGTACATTTAAAAATTATTGCAAGGAATTGAAAACACGATCAAATAAGTAAGTAAATCATGAAAAACTAAGGCTTCATGACTTCCAACAGGGTTAACAGAAAAAAAAAAAAAACATGACTACCAAACTACTCTTCAGAAACCAGAATGAAAATGAAAGCAAATAAACATGACTACCAAACTAATCTTCAGATACTAAAATGAAAAATGAAAGCAAATTAACATGACTACCAAAGTACTCTTCAGATACCAGAATGAAATTTAACAAAATAAACATGACTACTAAACTACTCTTAATAGTAAGGATTGTTTTGTCAACGCTTGGGAACTACTCTTTACAATTTTGACAAGTGACATTTTCGACTAAATAAAGATATATTTTTGATATTATGAAACATGTCCTTTATCTGACAAAGCAATACAATTGAAATTGTCAGCTAGAATGTTTATCAAAAGTTTGCAAACTGTACTTACAATAATATAATTCAAAGATAATGCAATATGATGAATTCAGTATCTCGCTTCATGAAATTGTCCACACCACTTCAAAAGATTGGGTCATAACCCTCCATGTTCTAGCTACCTTTACACGTTATTGACATTACATTGAAAAAACCTGTTTTCAACCTGAAACGATTTGGGGCAAAGTATGCCCCTCCAAAACCCGTCTTAAAATCTTGTGATAACTTTGAAAATTGAAGAAAATTCGCCAAATTTTAAAGTAACCCATATCTTATCGATGTCAAGCTTCTATTTTCTATATATTTTAAAATATAAAACTCGAAGTTAACTCACTGTTTCACTGTTGTGATGAGGACCTTTCTACTATCAGCTAACGGTGTTGTATTACAGCGTGCAGTTTGAGTGTATGCAACTGACAAGAGAGGTGCAGTGCGTATTCCAGCTCCGTAATACACATGGATCGGTGCACAAATTAAACAATGTTTCAAAAGAGAAGGAATTATATAAATGATCACCTTACTTGTTCAAAATTGAAGCTTTGTGTTGAAGTGTTTTGCAGTACGGTGGTTGGTGTGTAAAACCTAGCTGTTGTAAATAATATTTTAAGGAAACCTTGAACTACCATGAGTTTCGAAAAAAATCCCACAAATTCATGTTTTTTACTTAAATTTGCAATGTTAATTAATCCCGATTCCGTTAAAATTGGTATCAAGATGTAGATAATTTAATTTTCTTTCATACGACACCAAACTCATGGTAGGTCAAGGTTTCCTCAAACTATTATTTACAAAATACTATTTTTAGTCAAAAGGGCCGCTTTTTTGGCACCCCTCGGATTAAGGAGTGTTCGCTACATATACAAAACAAAAACCTCTGAAATATTGTGTATTATGATAAAATCTATCGAATAAACAAGGTGCCCTTAGTTTGTGTTGTAGTCGCAGGAAACTAAAAAACTAAGCATATTTGACTTTGGCCCTCCGCCTATTGTCGTTATATAGCATTACGTTAAATATAATGAAATACAGGATTTTCCTCACTAACAGTGGAACATCGCCAATGTTTGTACTCATCTATATGTCTATTAATGTGATTAAAAAGATATTCAGGAGCACAAGGGTTGCGAAGTAGTCCGTACAAAATACACAAATTCGTATAGTTTAAGGGCAAGAGAACAAAATGTTTAAATGCAAAAGTTTGCATTTTAAATCCAATAGAATGATACAAAATGAAAAAGATGAATACTTGCTATGATTTGAGCAGGGAAGCTGTGTGTATATTTGTTTGTGTGTAAGTAGAGAGATGGAAGTAAAGAAACATTAGTTTGAAAAATAAGAGAAATTGTGAGGACGGACAGGACGTGTAGAGAGTTCAAGAGATAGATAATATGAGCGACATTGTCTTTCTTTGCAAAAGTTTGCATTTTAAATCCAATAGAATGATACAAAATGAAAAAGATGAATACTTGCTATGATTTGAGCAGGGAAGCTGTGTGTATATTTGTTTGTGTGTAAGTAGAGAGATGGAAGTAAAGAAACATTAGTTTGAAAAATAAGAGAAATTGTGAGGACGGACAGGACGTGTAGAGAGTTCAAGAGATAGATAATATGAGCGACATTGTCTTTCTTTCCTTCTTTCTTTTTTGGCGCGTAAAATTTGAAGTGGGTCTAACATATGCGACTTCGAAAAAACAAGTTTAGTGTGCAGTGTGAGTGCAAGTCCTAGTAGAGACGTTACACTTGAAATTTCTTATCTGTCACAATACATTCTCGTACAGAGTATTAAACCTAACCACTGTCAATATACACCATGCCTTTTAACTACCCAGTACCACAGCACATCCCCTAACCACTGGGTCATACCTTCATAGCTTACAAGAGTATTACAACATCCTGACAGAGTGTGAAATCATACCATGCTCTACGATATGGAGGTCAAAGGTGATCATATTCTTTTCATCTACTCAAGCTGATAATCAATGCATATCAGAATTTGTCATTGTTCGCTTTCAGGTAGGCACGCAATTGAATATCATACGAACAGGATTCCCACCTATACATTCAAGGGATGTACGTAGGGCTTTCCCATATTTAGACAATATGAGTGCACAAATATAATAGAAAGGAAGACAAATACAAATCTCATATGCTATCATGGCTACTACATGAGAAGACATTTTCTGTGCCTCTGAAACTGTTTACGGAGCAATGAACGTGAAATCAAATGCAGGCGAATTGCGAGTTATGTGACATACATGTAATAGATATATGCGGTCTTTATTATCTTTTTGCTTACATTATACTAAAAAAAGCATTCTGATGCATATAAGGAACACACGTATTCCCAACAAACAAGGTTTGTACTTAATAGACACTGTCTGATGTCTGTATGCAAGGTTGACTGTAAGCTTTACCTGCATACGTCCTTATCACCACTGTTTCTTTCGTCTACTCTCGCATTCAAAGGTTTGCCCACTTTTTTTTGCTCAGAGAGTAAGAGAGAGAGAGAGAGAGAAGGGGAGGGAGAGGGAGAGAGAGAGAGAGAGAATGTATAAGTCAGAGGGAGAGGTAGAGAGAGAAAGCTTGAGCTTGGATAGGACGGATTGGATTCCCCAAATAGCATTCCAATTCGATTCCCCGGACAAATTCATGGCGGATATTTTTGAAAATATATTTTATTAGTATTTAAAAAAAAAATATTTAATTACTTTTTAAAGTGCTGATCAACCTTAACATTACAGCGAGGGAGGAGCCCGGTAATTAACGGCTTTTACATACCTCACTTAAGAAATCCAGCCATCTGATTGGTCGAAATTGCAGTCGTTGTTTTAACTATTCCCGAAAAATGCCAAAGCCATGTAATAGTTAAAAAAAATAGTTAAAAAATCCCGGCAAAATTCCAATTACCGGGAAATTGGTTCAGTCTTGCTGAAATACCCATTGGTTTACGTGTTAAAAACTGGTTTGAGCGAGCGCGGACACCATAAGTGTGCGAATAATCGGTCGCTAGTATAGTATTAATGACTGCTTTGAGAGAAATAGTTGTTTTTATTCGCTCGAGGGAAGGATACAATTGTGCTATTGCCCGAGGCATGCCGAGGGCAATAGCCCAATTGTAACTTCCCGAGAGCGTATAAAAACAACTATTTCTCGAATATTAAAGCAGTCATTAATACTTTATATGCCGAAAAAACGAGTCAAATTACCAATCAACTGGTAGAACAGGACTGGTTTGTGAGTCACAACTCCCTTTCCTTCCTGTTTAAGCATTGCTGAAAAACACTTAAAAACTCTCGTCGAGTTGGAAAAATCTTCATGCTTGATGATATCTACCTTGTTACAATTGAGGAAATGACGCTAAAGTCCGAATCTAAAATATAGTTATAGTGATCGACTGCTACGAGAGGACTAGCTGTTTTTATTATACGCTCAAGAGATAGACCTAGACCTAGACCTAGTCTAGTTGTCAGTTGAATCCCTGCCATCACCCCGAGGCGCGCCTGTGCGGGCGGCGCGCCGAGGGTGAGGGATTCAACTTTCTCGCAAGCCAGTATGGCAGTATAGAAACAGCCAGTGCGCGAGTATTAAAGCAGTCGCTATGACTTTTCACCGACCGTACGAATTATCACAATAATCTACCAAGAATTCTTACCTTAATTAGCCTTTTATTGAGTAAAGATTGGTTAAAACATCACAGAAAATCTGAGACACTGTCGAGTCTGTTAATCTTTGCTAGCAAAATGACGTGACTGAAATTTTCAAGCAATTAAAAACCTAAAATGTAGCGACTATGAAATTATCGCACAAAAAAATTAATGTAAGGTGTCCGTGCTCAGCAAGACTGAACTAATTTCCCGGTAACTGGAATTTTGCCGGGATTTTTTAACTATTTTTTTAAACTATTACATGGCTTTGGCATTTTCGTTTATTTTCGGGAATAGTTAAAACAACGACTGCAATTTCGACCAATCAGATGGCTGGATTTCTTAAGTAAGGTATATAACTTAATTTATCAATTTTTAATACATCGTAGCGCAGACGACCGTACGGCAATCTCGATCGTACTGAATTCCAAACAAGGCAAAAATGGCTGAAGAAACTCTCCCAAGATTTCAACTTCTTAATGATGATCAAATGCAAGACTTGATTAATTCTGCTGACAGCAAGCACACCAATGTAAGGTCTAATAATAGTCAAATCTAGTCAGTGGAGTCCCACACATTAATTGTTGTGTACTACTACTAGAGGGGTCTAGAGATCTACTGTCATTGACATTGTACTGAGTGAGTATTAAACATTACCGCACCGCGGTAGACGTAGTATAGACTACTTTACTTGGATGTAGAGACGTAAAGCTTGTAGCTTATTTGCCCCTCGTCACGTTGGGTAGTCTCTGATAGGGTGAAAACTTGAGTGGATGGGTTTTCCAGTGCCTCTCAACAACAGCTTTGAATATATTATTAATAATATTAGATTTAACACTAACTAGATTCTATGTATTTCTGCTCTTCCTGTTCTACCAGTTGATTGGTAAGTTGACTATTTTTCGGCATATAAAAGTATTAATGACTGCTTTAATATTCGAGAAATAGTTGTTTTATACGCTCTCGGGAAGGTTACAATTGGGCTATTGCCCTCGGCACGCCTCGGGCAATAGCACAATTGTAACGTTCCCTTGAGCGTATAAAAACAACTATTTCTCTCAAAGCAGTCATTAATACTATAATATTTCTTATTCTACTTCCCTTTGCATTTTATTACTGCACTTTATAGGTCAGATGATAATTTTTCAACTTGCTCATTCCCACTTTCTTTCTGTTTCTTTTTCATTTAATAATTGCCCACTCTCTCTCTCTCTCTTTGTTTCATTCTCTTTCCACTTGTTCAATCACTGTCGCTTAATCTAGATCAATTTCCCAATTATAACTCTACTTTATAGCCGATTTATAGCCTAACACATTATGTATTCCCCTCTCCCCCACCCTCCCCTCCCCTTCTCTATCTCACTCTTTCTCCCCCTCTGTCTCTCTCTCTCTCTGTCTCTATCACTTACCAACCTTTCGATCAATTGGTTATGCCATACAACTTTCTTTCTCTCAGTTACAATATAAATACGAATCAAAAGACAAAAATTAAAGAATGCATGCATTCACTTTTATGTTTAACTCACCGAGCCGAAAGACAATAACGCCATAAACACTCAAAATATCTAACTTCCGAGGATTAACAAACCGAATGAAAAATGGAAAGCAATACAAAACTAGGCCTATGTATTTCATTTAAACAATTTTCGCCTTGAAAATATAGAGATTAATCCTTGAATATTGATTTGGTCCATGGCAAAAATTACAGAAATCAACATTATTTTAATAATTGACATTTATAACTGTGTAATCAGGTTTCATGTTCACTAATTACATGTATATGTAAAATTGTATTTACAGGCGCAATGTTATTCTCTTTCAAAACCCACAATTAAAAGCACATGATAAAGTATTTCAATGACTAGCATGACTAGCAGAAGATAATAAGCAGAAAGAAAATGAACGTATAAGCCTACGAGAGTGTACTGTATAGATACAATGCCATTACGTATGTAACCAAATAGAAATGAGTAACATTAATTTACTATATGATTTCAGTAGACTTTCTTTAAAAAATCACTTCCGTGGATAAAATTCGCTTGTTTCCAATCTTATCGAGTGAGTCGCTACAATTTTACAACTAGTTTCACAAATCACGCGATATTCAAGGAGCCTGTCTATTAGAAGTTTTGGGGCTTTGATTCGCTCACTCCCTCTTGGAATTTCGAACAAAAATGTTTATAATCGCTGTTTTTAAACCTTTGCCGATACTAGGGAGATGAGGGGCTTAACCATAACTGCTTGTGAACACGATCGCAACTACTTTCGAAAAATCAAATTAAAGCCATGCCAATATAGCATTGTACATCATATTTAGAAATACGCGAACATTACAATAACGTATTGTGTAATCTGAAAAAGTCTTTGTTAATTATGCTACGTTGTAACGATAAGTATTCCCCGTTAAATATATATATATATACAGTCAAACCTGCTTTAGTGACCACCTGTCTACAAAGACCACCTGCCTACAAAGACCACATTTTTTGTTTCCCTTGAAAATGGTTTCTCATTGAAACATGTACTAAAGGAACCTGTCTACGAAGACCACCTGTCTACAAAGACCACTTTTTGTGTTTCCCTTGGGTGGTCGCTATAGACAGGTTTGACTGTATATACTTATACATATAGGTCAAAACCACTATTTACATCAATTTATATGTAGTTCTAACATTACGCAACTGAATCCATAATTGAATAATATTTCCTTAAAAATTAAACATGTACTATAAAGGAACCTGTACATAAACACTACTACTATTGTCTCCTTTGAGCAGTCTTCACATACAGGTTTCACCGGTAAGCCTCATTAGGAATTATAGTACAGTCATTTTGAACTTGAAATTTGTGAGAGATGATAGAAAGAATGTACTTCTTTACTCTCCGATCGGGCCGGGGAAGGGGGTAGGGGATACTGGTTTGGACTTCGGACGGGGGAGTGCAGCTGAAACCTCTGGACCTATCCCCATTCGTAAGGGTTATTTTGGTAGTAGACGACACCCCTTGATAGTAGTTAGGTTGAAAAAGCGAAATGCTTTCTATTGTTTTTTGCATCTGGGAGTTGTACTTTAGCGAGAATATGGGTGAGGTAACCATTGGTAAGGAAAAGATTTTTTTAAAACAGGCAGACTGTAGTGATTGTCATTATGTACAATACTCCATGATTTTGCAAAAACTACCCCTGCCCCTTGACTCTTTGAATCGATTTCCATATTTTGTTTTGTGGGATGTAACTCAGTTGGGGGAGGGGTAAGGGAGTTGGTAGTGTAATTAGCTGTGTGCTTGCTCATGGATGTGTGGGCGCATGTGTGCGTGTGAGTATATGTGCCAGTGTGTGTGTAAGTTACGTTTTTGTTTTTTTTTACAAACGTGTATCAATCAGAAATGATCAACGTGTAGGACCGAGATTAAACGTCACCATCTGAAAGACGTGACTCGGTTTCCGAACCTGGCTCCGATCAGGATCGGTTTGTAGGCGAAGACAGAGAGCACAATACCGCTAGACCAACTCACATCACCAATACTAATACTAATACACTTAACAATAGGCCTATACCTTTGACAGGTATTCACCTTGTATTTAATATACACAAAACTAAATAACAGTACTACTTCGATGCATTTCAGGCGTAGGTCTATACAAAAATACAAATTCATTCACATCATTTCTTGGGAAAACCAAATAGATGTCGTACTGACAACAATTCTTACAATACTTATAATACATCTCGGGAGTATCAAAATACAAATGAAGCTCATATATTTAGAAGACAAACAAAATCTGTTATAATTATCGTCTACTTATAGGCACTGTGCAAGATATCTTGTAGCAATTTGCAATCATATTTCACATTTGACATATATATATTTCAGTGTTTTATGTTTAAAGAATAACTTACTACTTAGGGCATATATGTTTTCCATCTCAGGTACGATATTTTGTTGTGATATCCTAACGATTAACAATTAATGACATGTTTTATCAAACTTATTGGCCCGAATTCACAAAGGAGGTTTAAATTTAACCCATGTCTTAAATCTTCATTTACATAACCAACGGTCTAAAATTTGCGCAAAATAAGCGCGACACAGTCAGAGGTTCTATATTAGACGCGCGCAAAGAACGCTTATTTTGTGGTAATTTTTAAACTATGTGTTATGTTAATGAGGGTTTAAACCATGGGTTAAGTTAAGCCTCCTTTGTGAATTCGGGCCATACACACTGTGTAAGATATCAAGCATATTTGGTGTATACATGAAAATAAAATTCACTTGGCAAAGTGAATGACTCAATGAGGATGATTGAAAGAGCTCCAGAAATATCATCCACGTTTGCAGTTATTTGCTAGTAATGTAATATACAATTTCATAAACATTTTCTTAGTATCTCTTTAAGACTTGGTCCGATATAACGCAACAAAACCGCGTTTTTTAAAACTATTTTTGTTATGGTGACGGAAAGTGTAATACGCTTCCTATTTCTGTATCTTATAACACAGAGCTCAATGAATACGCACAAGTCCTTTGTTGCGCAAAGTTGCGATTCGTTTATACGTTAAAAGAAAACGCGGCTCCTTTTTCCAGCGGTTTACCGCGCTATACCCGAACAAGCCTTTATACCTGATGGTATAACTGGAATGCATATATGCATCACACATTTTATATATTAGCATACATCTATAAAAAATAGTATTCATGACGGACAGAAGAGTACGCTAAGAAGAGTATAAAAATATTCCAGCACACACACTCTTAAAGACTAGAATATCAAAGGAAATGAAAATAGAGGTCGTTATTTACAACATGAAAGACTTTCGGCACAATAATCTTTGAAGGAATCCTCACAAGTATCAATACCAGATATTAGAGCATTCTTTCTTTCACAACGGACACTAAAAAGATATTTAAATGTATATTTTTCACTGTTTGACATGATATATGGATAATGGGGCATTGTAATTTACACGTTTGAAATACACAGATCACAATCTACAAAGTAGAAAATACTTAAGAATATTTCTACTTGTAATAACATGTAAAAACAAAAACAAATGTCTTCTATTCATGGAATGTTTCAAAATACATGTAAAACAAAGCTTGTTCTCGCACTCGTTTATAATCTGAAAACTCAACATTATATATGCATACATTACATATATTTTGTTGATATAGCCATTTGAGGTAGCAATTTCAGAACCTTATTTTTAATGTCTGATTGTAACCATGCTATGTACAGAAGAGGGCAATCATAATTGTGCAGATTTCTATAGGCAACAAGTCAAACTATTAATGATATTGAAAGAGTTTTTATATGGATAATTTCCTTACTGCAGAGTATTTTGTAGCGATTCGCAATCATATTTCACATTTGACATATACATTTCAGTATTTTATGTTTACAGAATAAGTTATTTCTTAGGACTTATGTTTTCCATCTCAGGTACGATATTTTGTTGTCATATCCTGACGATAAACAATTAATGACATGTTTGGGATTCTGTTTTATTAAACAAAATCCAAAATGGAGGGACTTATAATGGTCATTCACTTTTCCCTAAGCACTAAGGTACAGTAATTCAAACTCATAGAATCATTGGTGAATTCTTGTTGTTTTAGTACTTCTCCTTTCTCCACCAATGGTGAGAGTATCAGGAGGATTAACATCGTAAATATAACACAATTAGTCCTATTCCTCTGGATAACTACGCCTTGATTTTCACGTCTTTTATTTGCATTTCTGTACTTTGCTAAAAATTTGAGACATAATTTACACTGTCTACTTTCATCACAATTTATACGGTTTACATTTTGTAATGTAAACTTTGTATTTCTTTCAAATCTATATAGATTAGATCATAGGGATGAGTATAAATGTATCAGATTAGCGAGCATGTATATTTTTTTCATTTCATTTCATTTTGTTATTTTACAAACCATGATAAAAACATTGTATAACTATAACGCATTTAAATCTGATCGTATAAAAAATGTTAAAAATTGCAAAAAAACAATACATAGAAAAATTGATAAAATATTTATTGAGCGCTATATAGTATTGTGTTCTACATTAAAAGAAAAGGGTTTGGGAGGCACAGCCTAAAAAGCCTAGGGGCCATTCTTTAGAGGAAAAAATGGGTTAGGTATGATCTTCAATTAAAAAGGTTGCAGCAAATACAGAATTCTTTATAAAAGTAGCAATCACAAATGTATTTGCACTTGCAAATTATACATGTACTTTACAGTGTGTAGATACTATTACATAGGGAATTTAACATGATTTCATTGTTATTAATATTACCATAAATGCGAACTTAGGTTTTGTTTTCTTCAAAGGCACATTTAATATTCTCATATTGAATTCTAGTCCTTAAAAGTATGATCGCAAACACACACAAATCAACATATGGCAATTTCATAAGTCTTGTCCATCATCACCTATTAAAATGTGTGAACATATCATTTTAGATCAGGCTTATGTACAGAATCATGCATGATACTTTTGAAGCCAATGCAATTACTGATGACTTCACTTCAAAGTGCAGCAATGCTTAATACATATATTTTGTATTCATATTTCGGAAGAAGAAACAATATATACAAATACGCTGTGTGGACAATCATTTCCAACAATCAATAATATATTACATACTTTAAACATTTAATGCCAAACAAAATATCATTCCACATTCCAATAGCAATAGAAATAGCAAACATTTGAATTCATGTAAAAAATGTATTGCACAGCCACGGGCTCGAAAGAATGTGTTTAACATACAATCAGTAAATTCATATTAGATATACATGTACGTACACAAATTGCACTTTATAAACAGTGGCAAGAAAAAGGTAGATATATTTAAATTCGATGTGCTATCCTAGAAGTGTTTCTCTGTACATCAAGGCAGGAATATACATATAAGAAATGTATACCCATTTGTGATAATCAATAGTTTATGAATCAACTGCCTTTCTGTATAGAAGCTTTTACATGTACATACATGTACATCAGCATGTATAATAAAATATATGTAGTGAAATATAAAATAAAGGAGCATCAGCACTTTTGAAAGCCTTAACTGGAAATGATTACAAGTATTGTGTTTGAAGTAGTCTTCATCATTTTGGATCCTTATTTCTTTAACATTATTTTGCAGTTTAACATGCAAGAAATGCATTACTTTCTTGGACCCAATTGTGTATTGATGTGGCATACCGGTAGTAAAATTTTTTTTCAATGTCCTTCCATTTTCCGAAGAGGTGTCTTAGTCAAATGGTTTGAACACTTAGCTGGAGATGCCAGGGTCTTGGGTCGATATACCCCTGGCACACACTTATTTACGAAGCAATGCATTTTATCTTCATTGCCTCTCTCCACTCAGGTGTTGAATGGGTATCGAGTAGGATTCCAAAGCCACTAAAGTTTGCACAGAACTATGAGGGTCTGCAAATAATAAACATATAAGTAATAAACTTTTTTTGTAATTGATACAAAATAGGCAGGATAACTTACCTGAGGCTGATATATATAAAAGATAGTAGTGATATTGGCTGGATCTACTTTCGAGGAATATGAATATTGAAAATACTGCCATTAAAAGAATCATATTGCCCTCATCTTATGACTTGGGGAAATATGATTCTGTTGCAGGCAATATTTTCAGTCCCCCTCAAGGCCATATGAAAATGGGGAACTTTGATTAAGCTACACAACCATTATACTCTCATATCTCTCTCTCTCTCTCTCTCTCTCTCTATATATATATATATAAATATAGATAGATATTTATCATTGGAACAATGTAGCCCTCAATAGAGAAGCATATAATTCGCATCTAAAGAAGTACCTCATAGCTCATCAGCAAGACGAATTTGACCAGCCTTCCTTAGAACATCATTCAGGGCTTCACACTCTGTGGCTTTGGTTTGCTTCTTTCTCCAGTCTCGGAGCATTGATAGTGTACCCATGTATGATACTTCTGCATTTTTCATGTTTGTGTCGACATAACGTTGGATAACTTCCGGTTCAAAGCCGAGAGCCTTCCCAAAATTATCTATCTCTTCACGCTTGGCAAGTTTTTGAGCAACAGTGGTCAGTTTATTGTCAAAGTCTTCCTGTCCACCTGAAACGTTCCTTAAATAAATTGTATTTAAACAAAAGTATGTTAGTATGTTTCAAATTAAATTTAGGCCTACTGACTGACAACAGGTGGGGGTTGCAGCAAAACATCCTAGCCAATGGCTACCCGTATATATAAACAAAAACTCGCTATCACTTGCCTGAACCCTAATTTGCACGGACGGGTATATTGCGATGGACATTCCTTTCCCCATCTCCTCTTCATTTGAAATGTTATGGTTCTGATTTTGATATGATATGTACCATGAGTAACAGTGATATCGAATTAGTATTTATTTGTGAGTGAGCCTCACACTGGTTTCAATTCCCAGCATAATAACAGCATTCAATTATATACATTGGACTTTAATTATACGATATTCGAGCCCATAGTTTCCCCTTCTCTTCATTTAGTTTTATTTTCTGATCTCATTCTGAATCTACTAACCATGCTGACAGTATTAAAGGTGAACGAAATGATCATAACTTACTCCAGAGTTTCACCTGTAATTCGATGTGATGTTTGCAGTGTCTGTGAACTTGATGCAACTTGCAGTTGTTCTGCAATTTAGAGAACCAGGAAAAGGTAACATTGAACTTCATGTACTACTCATTATCCTATAAATTACCAATTTAAATTCTCAAGCAAGACTTTTGAGTCTTAGTTGATAAGACCATAACCCTTATTTTAAAAGTAATGGATTCATTAAATTAGGATTGGTACGAGCCTGTTAGATGGAGGAAATTTCAAAATTACACCAACAAGAGTCTGGATTCTCCTTACTTCAGCCACAAACAGAGACAATGCATGTAGGAACAGATTTATGGTAGAATTTCACTTTGCTTGTGCCTCAATCAGCTGTATTGCACATCTCTCTAATTACACAATCATTATGCGGTGGGAATGTCTGTAAAGGGAAATACTGAGATCTACAAATGATGAAAATAAAATAAAATTATCTGAATTCCAACCTTTGTAGCATGTTTTATTTACCAGTATGCACAACTCGTACTGGGACATGGATACCATATTGTGTCTATAGACAATATAGGCAAACATGTGCCGGATTTGTGATGGTCACAGCAGGAAGGTCACAGCAACAAATTTTCCACATTAATGATTTCAGATGAAGCTGAGTTCTGGTCATGCAATAAGTTTGTGAAAGAATCTATCTGGAAGTAAAGGTTGATTGCCTAGTACATAGGAATGAGTGGACACTGTGAGGTTTTGAATCATCAGCTTGTTATTTACTGGATCCAACTCAATGAAATGGGTAAATGGGACTACACAAACACATGGAATGGTCCAAACAAGCCAGCTTTTTCTCGTCATATTTTGAACACGAGGGCATTTGAAGAGCAATCCTTTTCAGGGGACATTTGTATTATGAATTTCTTTCAACTAATACATTTTTTTTTTAAACTCAAAAATTGATTTTTCACCTTTACACTAGAACTCCACCTTCTCTTTAAACCGAAATACCTTGATCTTGTTGAGAAGCTCTCTCTGTTGTGTGAGGAGTTGAGAAATCCAACCGAAATAAGAATTCGTCCGGTACACTCTCAATTTGTCCTACGATTAGTGACACTGCAACAATGTCAGGCTGGTTGGTGAAGTCCAACTGAAAGGGCCTACAGATCCTGGCTTCACTCATTAGTCTATCAAAGGGGACAACCTTTAACAAAAATGATTGAACGGAGGTCATGAAAAGAGCACGTAAACAAAACTTCCCTTTTATTTTCCATACATCAAGCATCTGCTCTAAAAGTGTGTATTAGACATTATTGTTGAATTTAGCTCCAGAAACTACTATGAGCAACTCGAGCAGTACGTTGAAAGAGTAATTCCTACTTCCAAATTCAGAGTAAGATTCCGATTGTATTACAGATCCATAAATTCCAACTCTGCGGCAGATTGATAGCCCAAACTATTAAGAAAATAAAACTCTCATATAACCCGTCTTAAAGGTACTGTATCCCTTTTGCAGCCAACATCAAATTCTGTTGAACTTGCAGGAATTATGAATATGTCACGTATGTCCTATAGATCTGTGAAATTTAGACATTAGCAGTGTCTTAGTATTCAAATTATGCAAGGAAACCCATTTACTTTCTAGACTTCACTGTCAGACACTATTGAATGACTCACTGACTTCTTGTAATGGCCAAAATTAAACTGTTTGAATCTTTTCGCAGCACAAAACATACGACCATTTGGTACAATTAAGGGTCTGAAAATCAGACTATTTACTTAAGTGATTGCAATCACTAAAGTCCACTCGACAACTAATGGTTGTTATTTTCCCACAAAAGGACCTTTTCAAGCCCTTTCTTTTTTAAGGAAGTTCTGAATTAGTATTATCTTTCAAAATGCCATTGGAATTCAACCTTTTTATGTGTTGGCCTGCAAAAGGGACATAGTACCTCTAAAGCAGTTACATGGCTCCTATTTCAATCAAGCATAATTTACAAAATACTGTTAATGACCTATCAGTGTATTAATTATTAGTCCTTTGTAAAGTATGCACCCTTGAGCAATCTGAAATCAGCTCAGAAAAAATCTCTTGCAATGATTTCCAGTTGTTCCGACCAGGTTTTTAGGAGTGGTCATTTTTGTATGCTGCCCCTGCACTTTGGAACACCATCCCATCTCATATGAAGGAAGCATCCACAAGTTATAAGTTTAAAATTCTCCTCAAAATTGACTTGTTTGAAAAACATTTAGACTGAGCTACAGAAGGGCAATTACAGCACCTGTTTTTCCTTTCATATCTTTCTTCCTAAGCGAATACAGATGCTATGGCAGTGATACACCATAGAAGCACTGTATTATTATAACAAGTAGTATTATTAATAGTAGAAGTTTTATTGTCATTATTATTATTACCATCATTGTTTTTTTTATTATCATCATCATTAATCTGTGGGTGGATATAAATGGAGATGCACGTATATATATATACAACTATATGCATCAAGACAAGATAATATCCAGATTGTGTCTCGCCCACCTGCGGCCAAATTACATGAAAATCACCAAAGAGCATCCCTGACCCAAATTTGGTTGCAGTGTGAACAGTGTAGCTATGCAAAGTTAAAGATCATAAGAGAGTCTTGTGGATAAAAACGTACACTGAATCTAAAATTATATTTGACCCTAGGACATGACCTCCAACATCATTAAAACATGAGGTTCCTTGAAATGCACTTATGACCCTCGTTTGGGTGAAAAGTGACAGAGGCAAAACTACTTGTCACAAGAGAGTGTTGCAAGTACATGTAACTTTAAACACATGACCCAAAATGACCTTTGAATTTAGCATGTGACCCTCAACGGCATCATAATATTATCACAAACATCCCCCACGTGCATCTCTAAGTTAACAATATTTGTTGTACTTTTCTTTTAATGTCCACATCATAGAAAAACCGGAAAACCACAGTGAATATCTACAATTTCCTCATTTGTAGAGAAAGAAGCTTTGGTTAACCGTATATAGCCTGGGCTATTTTTAAACTGCATAGCCTGGGGGGCTTCTAAGTCCCTCCTATGATCTCGGCCGTGAAATGGCCGATCACCGCGAAAATTTGCATGTATGTCAAGTGAAATGTATAGAATACTATGGTAATTTCATTTTTTTTATTCACTCATTTGCATATTTATGGTAATTTATGCAAGGTCATAAAATTCACATTTTTACCCATAAATCATATATTCTTCATGTTTAAACATTCGTTTTCACTCAATATATTTGTTAGACCATTTGGAATAATAATGCAACAACAAAATTTGGAAAAGCCAGGTTATTCCTTATGTATTTTATTGTTTTTGTTGTTTTATTTCATTTCTGACTACAATTCAACTATTTTTAAAGATGCGCAAGACTTGAAAGAAAAAAGTCATAAAATTTCAGCGCAAGATTTTTTCGCGTTAAAAAATAATCACGAAAAATGAAGAGGGGGCTTCTAAAGCCCCCCTAGGCTTTATAGGGTTAAGACAGAGTTCAACAATAATCATCAAGTTGGACATCTTTTCAGATGTTTCAGTCTTCAACAAAACATCCAAATATAAGGCATGTGTACCCGTATGTTTTGAAATAAGTCAGTGGCGTAATGAGCAAAAACCTTCTTTTTGGGGGGGGGGGGCAGAATAAATATCTGCATCATAAAAAGCATAATTTACAAAAAAGTGAGAAAAGAACCATGGAAAATCATGTCATTTCAGCAACATTTGTAAATCACTTGTATCGAATTAGAAATAAACCATGTTTGAATTTTATTTGGGGGGGGGGTAAAACCCTCCCCCTTCCCCCCAATCAGACGCCAATGATACAAGTAGAGCAATGCACAAGATCATCAGACGATGTATGGATTCAACTCTCCTATTCAGTTATCCAGAATCTTTAAACACATTACTGAACTTTTTTTTGGTGTGTGCCTCCATAGGTAGCCTCTCTCATTTTAGGGCTCTGATCATTTTGCTATTTTAGTTAAGTTTTGCTGCAATTTTGAAATTTTGTTGTTAATATTGTATTCTGTGTGTGTCAAGGATCTTGCTAGACATTTTTGAATCAATATTTTGGTAAGTTAACTCCATATTAAGAAGCTGAATTTTTGTATCTGTGATCTTAATACTGTACCTTGCTCTGCACTGCCATTTTCAGTGCTCATGCAGTGCTGTACATTTACTTTGTACTCTTTACTTTGTATATTTACTTTGTATTTACTTTCAATAGTGCCTTTTGTTATGTCAGTTCACTTTGTATGTTACAGCTGCCTTTTCAACTGCAGTCATTAGTAGCTAGCACCTCCACATCAATGGAGGGGTTTAAAATCTGGCATCTCTTCTTGTGTGTACCCCTGATTGTATTTCTTTTGAATGTCAACCATGCATGTATTCATTCTGCCACCTGATGCTTGGAATGCTTGTAGCTCTAATCAAAGTCTACTCTTTCCTGTATACAGACATGTCAAATACTGTAGTAAACCTATTGCATATTATAACAATACTAGTGCCTGTTTCCAGTTAGCCATCTTGTTATCGGGTGAAATTCAAATGAACCCAGGCCCATGTTACGATTTTGAAGTATTTCAACATTCTCATGATTATTGCAATAGTTCACAATCGAATAGTATTCAGTATGATGTACATACTTTCCATCAGATAAATATGAAGCCCAGTAATCTGCTTCCACTGACTGTTTGGAGAAGGGTATGTGATCTTGGGATTGGCCGGCGGCGTCGACCGAGGACGCAGGCGAAGGGTCCCAAGGTCACAGTCCCTTAGTGAGACTTCCAGTGGGTCTCAGTTTGGTTTATGGAATGCACAATCATTGAATAATAAATCTGATGTGGTGTCTTCTCTGATCATAGATAATAATGTTGATGTGTTAGTCATTACCAAGTCATGGCTTTCTGGTGACCATAGAGATGAGCCTACCCTAGCCGAGTTGAAATTTTCCCTTCCTAATTTTGATATAATCAATCATCCAAGAAAGACTACTAGAGGAGGTGGTATTTGTGTCCTTTATAGGTCTACTGCATCCTGTATTATCAATGACAGTTACAATTGTCTGTCATTTGAATGGTTGGACCTCACGATCCATCTTACTTATTCATCTACTGTTAGAGTTTATTGTATCTACCGCCCACCCCAATCCTCACGGCACACCTTTACTAGCAATGATTTCCTCCCAGGACCAAAATCCAATTGAAACCAGTTGAAATCTCCAACTGGTTTCAATTGGTTTCAACTGGTTTCAATTGGTTTCAATTGGTTTCAATTGGTTTCAATTGGAATACAAAATTTCCAGTTGAAACCAATTGCCAAACTGGAAAATATTGTTATGGGGTGTCATTTCCAGTTCAAACCAATAAGAAGTGCAACTGGAACCAGTAAGATAATTTTTCCAGTTACTCAATTGGTTCCAGTTAGAAGTCATTTCCAGTTACCCAACTGGTTCCAGTTAGAAGTCATTTCCAGTTACCCAACTGGTTCCAGTTAGAAGTTCAACTGGTTCCAGTTAGAATTCATTTCCAGGTTACCCAACTGGTTCCAGTTAGAATTCATTTCCAGTTAGAAGTCATTTCCAGTTACCCAACTGGTTCCAGTTAGAAGTCATTTCCAGTTACCTAACTGGTTCCAGTTAGAATTCATTTCCAGTTACCTAATTGGTTCCAGTTAGAATTCATTTCCAGTTACCCAACTAGCTGGTTCCAGTTAGAATTCATTTCCAGTTAGAAGTCATTTCCAGTTACCCAACTGCATGGTTCCAGTTAGAATTCATTTCCAGTTACCCAATTGGTTCCAATTAGAAGTCATTTCCAGTTACCCAACTGGTTCCAGTTAGAAGTTCAACTGGAACCAGTAAGATAATTTTCCAGTGAGCAAAAAAAAAAAATGTTGGCACCCGAAAAAAAGGGTAATTTTTTTCCATCGCCAGCCCCTTGGCGCCAGGGTAGTGAGCACAATTTTTTTTGGCACCGAAATTTTTTTCCCTATGGGAAGGGTGATTTTTTTCCACCGCCACCCCGGGCCCCCTGGATCCGCCACTGGGCCATACACTTAATCTAGTTTTTCAGTAGGAAATCTGAAGATATTATTTCCCACATTACTCTTTTGTCATCTCTCCCATCCGATCACTCTGCCATCCTTTCCACCATTAATCTCAAAGGGCCTAAAAACCCTAAAAGGAAGGTGAGCTTCAGAAAGCTTTGTGAGATAGACTCTAACTCCTTCCGCCAGGACATCATACAGGTATTGGAATCTTCTCTGTGTCCTTCTTGTCCTTCTGAAGCAGTTTCATTCTATAATGATAGTCTGACTAAACTGATGGACAAGCATGCCCCTCTGAAAACTGTGACTGTTACAACAGACCTAATGCCCCTTGGTTCTCTGATGAGATTAGGGAGGCCAGGAGACGTAGGCGTCACGCTGAACGTCGCATGTTGAAGTCAGGCCTGCAGATTGACAAGGAGCTGTATCGTCAAGAATGTGAGTCCTACTACATTCACATCACCGATGCTAAATCGCAATACCTGAGGAATGAGATTGCCAATGCTGACTCTAAACAGCTGTTCAACATCGTGAAGAAACTCTCCTATTCAGTCTTCTATTTATCCCGAACACTCATCCGATTCTGAACTTGCAAATCAGTTCAGTGCATGAGTACTTCAAGAAGAAAATCAGTGGTATTGTGTCTTCCTTTGCACCTCATGTTAATTATGTGCAGTCACACGTCCAAGAGAACTTGTTGAATATTAGCCTGAGTGGGTTTATGCCAGTGACTGAAGTTCGGCTTCGACCTCTTATCAAGTCTACTCCACCAAAACCTTGCAATCTGGACCCTATATTATATATATATTCTAACTTGGCTGCTCAAAGATTGCATTGATGAACTGCTTCCGGTCCTGACATACATCATCAATGCATCTTTGTCATCGGGTGTAGTTCCTCTGACATTCAAAACGTCACTCGTTGTCCCTCTGTTGAAGAAGCCTAATCTAGATCCAAATGTCCTTGGCAATTACCGCCCAATTGCCAATTTGCCATTTGTGAGCAAGCTCTTGGAAAGGATCGTGGCTAACCAACTAATGAATCACATGGACAGTCACCATCTGCTCCCTGTCAACCAGTCCGCATACCGCAAGCTCCACTCAACAGAGACTGCATTGTTGAAAGTGCTCAACGTTCTACTCCTTGCTGTTGACAAGGGTGATGAGGCCGTTCTACTTCTTTTGGACTATTCCGCGGCGTTTGACACGCTCGACCACACCGTGCTTGCAAATGACTACTCCATCTCAGGGACTGCCCTCCAATGGATCGAGTCATACCTACGAGACCGTACACAGAGGGTAACACTCAACGGGACCTGTTCAGCTCCAATCGCTTTCAGCTGCGGAGTTCCCCAAGGCTCCGTCGTCGGCCCTCTACTGTTTCTGCTTTACACTGGTCCTCTCGCAAGAACCATCACTCGTCATCAGGGTGTGAACCAGGGGCGGCGATCCTGGGGGGGGGGACACGTCCCCCTCAATTTTGTAGGGGATTGTCCCCCCCTGAAAATTTGAAAAAGTGCAAAAAAAAAGGTATAGCAAATACTGACTAAAGGCTGCAACACACTTTTCGGCTCAGGAGGGCCCAAGAGTGCAGTGCTTAGAAAAATATAAACGCAAAAATCTTCTCACTCGGGAGCTATGCTCCCTCGCTTAATTTCCTTCAAAATGTCTAAGTAAAATATTGTAGAGGAGTGAAGTGTAAAAAAGTATATTGCTTGTTTTTATACTATAGTTTTGCTAAGGAATTTAATTTTTTTAATACAACAAAACTTCAAAAACCTGTGAAGGGGTAGTCACTTCCGTCACCTTCACCCTCTCGTTCACTATGCTCCCTCGCACTTGCGTACTGATGGGGAGGGGGACTTGAAGGCAGTTCCCCCAATAAAACTCAAACGTGGTTTATTTCTAATTCGATACCAGTGATCTACAAATGTTGCTGAAATAGCATGATTTTTCCCTGAGCTACCGGGGGCTCTGCCCTCTGGAACCCACCAAGGGCCCTAAGGCGGGCCCCTGTTTGCTCATCTGACCGTAATTAAATGCCTAAAACCCCTGACCTTCCGGGGGCTCCGCCCCCTAGACCCCACCAGGGCCCTAAGGCGGGCCCCTGGATGCTAATCTGACCGTTATTACTTGCCTAAAACCCCTGAGCTTATGGGGACTCCACACCCTGGACCCCAATCCAATTAGTGACCTGCATGCCAGTGTCACAAATAAGGTATCAAGATATGCTCATCTGACCGTAATTAAATGACTAAAAACCCCTTAGCTTCCGGGGGCTCCGCCCCCTGAATGCTCATCTGACCTTAATTAAATGCCTAAAACCCCTGAGCTTCATGGGGCTCTGCCCACTTTTAAAAACATTCCGGGGCCTGCATGTAACATGTAAGAGTGGTGGTGATGCGGATTTTTTCTGCCCGCCCCAAAAAAAACTACTCTATGTATGCTGATGACACTCAAATTTATCTAACTATGTCACCTCGTGGTAAAGTCGATGCTGTCGATTCACTAAAAGATTGTCTTGTGGACATCAAGGTCTGGTCAGCCAATAACAGACTCCGTCTTAACGAAAACAAGTCAGAACTGATCCATTTTTCCTCACAGTTCAGGAGCACAGTGCCTCTACCAGTTCTGACAACTGATGAGGGTTTACTAAATACCTCTGAATACGTTAGAGACCTCGGCATTACATTGGACAAACACCTTACTCTTCAAAAGCACATCAAAAACGTCTGCAAATCTGCATCTACAAAATTGGAAAGATCAGGGGGCTGCTTGACAAAGCCTCCACTGAAAGACTTGTCCACGCCTTCGTCTCCTCTCATCTGGACTATAGCAACTCCCTCCTCGCCGGCCTCCCAATTTCTCATATATCTCCTCTCCATGCAGTGCATCCAAAATTCAGCAGCTAGATTAATCACATTAAGTAGGAGATGTGACCATATATCACCTGTTCTTCGCTCACTTCATTGGTTACCGGTCCATTCTCGCATTACTTTCAAAATCCTACTTTTTTCATACAAAATAACACATAACCTTGCCCCTAAATATCTTCTTGACCTAGTCTCCCTTCGATCCTCCTCTTCTGCCAGATCCCTCCGTTCATCTACCTCCATGCAACTAATTCACAGCCCACGAACAAAAACATGTTATGGAGGACGTGCCTTTTCATCGATCGCCCCCGCCCTTTGGAACAAACTACCACCCCATATTCAAAATTCCCCATCCATTGAATCATTCACAGCCCTTCTCAAAACCCAACTTTTTAATCAGTTATACATGTAGTATACTGGAGGCGCACACAAGTATTCAACTGTATTGTATTGTATGTATTAGTAATCTTTTTTGTTTTTTTGTTGTTGTTGCTTTTAAGCAATTGAACATGTTAAATAATTATACTAAGTTAGACAGTACCACCTGTTCGCTTAGAAACGCCTGTATAAAGTGCACTATAAATGTAATTATTATTATTATTATTATTAACTTACAACAGGTTTTCCCATTACTGTCTCGTTTACGTAACATGCCATTCTGAGATCACCTTTTGCTGCCTGAAAAAAGACCTGTAGTTCCATATGGGCAGGTACGAATCTGTCTTCCCCTTCTTTGCTTTCTACCACCTGTTACCAAAGAAAAGAAAATAGAATTACAGGGCTGCATACATATACCAGGCACAATAAAGAACAAATCTCACGGAGCAGTAACAAACCTTAATATTAAGACATCAATTTTATCATGCAACATACATGTAAATAAAATCTTTTTTCAAAGCTAAAGAACAAGTTTTCATATCTGCTTTCATTGTACGGCAGCATAGCAAACTAGATGGAACTTCAACTGCGCGCAGTCGAAAATGATGACTCCGCCATAGAGCAATTTTACAAACCAAAATGGAAGCAATTTTTAAAATTCAAGTTTGATTGTAATCCATCTGTTGGTTCTAATGATAACGCGATCACGAGCTATTTTGAGATACATAATGAGCCCTGTGACCTTTGACCTCGTGACCCCCAAATCTAATCAGTTCATTGACTCTGCAAGATACATACATGGCCCAAGTTTGGCCGTAATCCATCAATCGGTTCTTGTGATAACACGATCACGAGCTATTTTGCATACATAATGAGCTATGTGACCTTTGAACTTTGACCTCGTGACCCCAAAATCTAATCACTTCATTAGCTTTGCAAGATACATACATGACCCAAGTTTGGTGGTAATCTATCAATTGGTTCTTGACATAACGCTATCACGAGAACAGGACGTACGGACGGACAACAAGACTAGATAGAACTTCGACTGCGCGCAGTCAAAAATGATGCCTCCTCCATAGAGCGATTTTACAAACCAAGACGGAAGCAATTTTTAACATTCAAGTTTGAGTGTAATCCATTAACCGGTTCTCGGAATATTGTGATTACAAGCTATTTTTCATACACATGGCTCTGCAAGATACATGTCCTGAGTTTGATAGTAATACATCTGTCGGTTCTAATTATAATGCGTTCACAAGCTATTTATATGCCTACGTAATGAGCCCCATGACCTTTGACCTCATGACCCTAAAAAGTCTTGAGTTTGATGGTAATCCGTCCACTGGTTCTAATGATAGTGTGATCACAAGCAGTTTTTTGCATATAAAATGAGTCCTGTGACCTTTGACCTTGTGACCCCAAAATCTAATCAGTCCATTGGCTCTGCAAGATACATACAGGACCCAAGTTGGGCGGTAATCCATTAATCGGTTCTTGAGATAAAGCGATCACGAGAACGGGACGTACGGACGGACAACCAGAAAACATAATGCCTCCGGCTACTTTGCAGCGGAGGCATAACAAAATAACAGAGTGTCCTTAGAAATTCAGAAACAGGATGGTTCCAGGCAGTAAGGTGCGTGAATACTCCCATATTTGTGTGGCAAGCTGCCGGAATATTGTCATATTTGGGCAGCAAGGTGCCTAAATATGTCTTATCTACTGTAACTTTTTAATCAAAATTAAACTTTTATCTCAGTAAAGAGTTTTAAAATCTATTTTTGTTTTCATGGCATTTTTTAAATTCATCAACAAACAAAACATATCATGGAAAAAACTGCCTCGTTGTTGGTGTTATTTTTTTTTTTTTTCTTTTGTAAAGCTAAGTCTCAAGTATGGGAGACCGTTTCTTAAAGGGCAAGTCCACTCCAAAAATAACTTACTTTCAATAGAAGCAGAAAAATCAGACAAACCAATCAAAAAAAGTTTGAGCAAAATCGGATAACTAATAAGAAAGTTATGAATTTGTAATGACATGAAAAACTTTGAAAATCACTAGACAAATTGGCAACTCACTCATGAGTCTGTGACGTCATGTCCTCACTATCCACTAATTATTTTCTTTATATTGATAATATAAATTTCCTATTTTCTCCCTAAGAATCTTATTTCTTCACACCAGCATCCAAGTCAGATTGATAGTAATATGTTTTTGTATGGATGCACTAAAATAGAGTATTTGTTTTCCAGTTAAATCATGAAAAATTTGAATTTTGATAAACTATTTATATAAAAATCAATAATTATGAATATACAATATTCAGAAAATAGTATCAATTCTTCAAAGTTCATAAAAGATTTTGTGAAATGTCATGCACGCAATATGATACAAATCATATAACCTGGGCAAAGGCATGGGGAAATCAAGTTTTGGGGGATAAAAAGGGAAATTAATGGGATTAAACTATATAAAGCAATTGATAAATAGTGAGGACATGACGTCACAAACTGATAACCAAATTGGCAATTTGTGTAGTGATTTCCATTGTTTCATAGTTTTACATACTTTTTCAAAAATTCATAACTTTCTTATTGGTTATCCGATTTTGCTCAAACTTTTTTTGATCGGTTTGTCTGATTTTGCCTGCTTCTATTGAAAGTAAGTTATTTTTGGAGTGGACTTGTACTTTAAGTGGGAGGGAGTCAAAATGTTGACCCTGTGCCTCGGTCTGCTGTACACCAACTGCAAGTCTTGTGAACATTTTTGTAACACCATATTTTTTATGTTGATGAATTAATGCTCACTCAATACTTTGGGTATTTTGGGGAAATTATATGTACAAACAGATGCGGATCTTTGCCACGACTGTTGGCAGTTCAGTACATGTGTCAGCTTCCTTAACTTCCAAATCGACTGCTGCAATAATAATTTACCTTGCTATTCGCATTGATGTCGTCATAGAGGTGTACATGTAGGATGACAGGTGTCTTCTGCAGGGCTAAGTTCTTTTCTTTAAAAGGCCGACAGCACATCCTTTTTTCTCGGGAGAAGTAATCTCCGAACAAGAACTTAATTATCATCCATGAAAAATGATTCATCTTCAGTTCGATTACATCTTTCTTGATGGTGCAGCTAGTTGTTCCAGACCTCGGCAAGATACTTCGTTTTTTAACAACTGCATCTATAATCAACAATTTTTTGGGGAAAAAAATCAGGAATATTATGGACTCATTGAAGCTAGGGATAAACATGGTTTTGAAGATATTCAATAACAAGCAAATGTATCTATGCATAGAGTCATTGTGGGTTCATTCTTATTAGCAAAGTTAGGTAGAGGTGTTCGCCTGTTCGGTGGATAAGTCTCTGGACTGTTAAATATGAGGTAAGGGGTTTGAATCCCTTTCACAGTGCTAATGTCATTTGGCAAGACATTGATCTACACTTGCCACACTCAACCCAGGTGAGGTACATGGATATCTGGCAGGTATAAATTCCTTTAAATGCTTGAGCGCTGTAATGGCAGCCGTGTTAAAGCCAGCTAGGGTAATAGTACATCAGGAGTGGCAATGTGCCAGACATGAGTGCTATACAAGACGCCCCTATTATTATTAGTTAACCTTTGACATTGTTAACTCTGACATTCTTGGACTTAACCCTACAGACCAATCTCTCAAGAATTGGGTCATCTTAAACTGTCTAAACACATAAACACATAGGTCGGTCAGGGGCAGTATTCTGAAAACAAAACGATATTCTGAAAACTATGTTAAGGGTATATAATCTTCTTTTAGTTAACGCCCTGACATGTCCATTTTAATTAATTCTCTGTTGATAATCACTCTTAAACAGTACTCTCAGCCAATCATGTTCATGTTAGATCGGGCATACATGCAGCTATGTGAACTATAGCGCATATTTATTGAGCATTTTCAATTCATACACACTACCTTTGTCCGGGCCTGAAAAGATTCTTTATTCTTTTCTTTTCTATGTTTCCTATGTTTTATTATGTTCAAAACTTGTAAATTCACAGATTAATAATTAATCATATTGCAGTTTTTATACAAACCACAAAGGAAAATCGCAGGAAAGAAAACTTCAACTGCATTTCATTTATTAATAGACCAATGTAAAATACTTAAAAGACTCCTATACCAACGTTATTTTCTACATTAAATTGTATGTTATCTTTTTGCTAAAAGAGTTTTCAGAATACTAAAACTATATGTTAACTATCATCAGCCGTTCTTTTTTTTTCAGCTCGGGATCCTCGACGGGCGCGTGCTGGGTTGTTGAACATGTTTCAAGGTTAACAATGGTTGGCATGGTAGCCACCTGGTACGTGCCCACCGACATTTCCATGATACTTCCATGTATTCAACATGCACTTGGGTCTTGGGAGTTGGTCGTTTGTAATTTACCTTATCTTGTGTACTTTTCCTCCGAGCAGCAGCAGTGCAGCTGCCCTCCCAGTAACTTTTGAAAACTTTTTTATACGCTATGTACTTTCTCCCCTTTCCTTTCTCTCCTGACTCTCTCTTATCTTCATCTAATTCATCTCTTTCTCTCCCTCTCTCCTTTTCTTTCTGTTACTTTCCTTTCTTTTCTCGCTTCTTCATTCCATTTCTCTCTCTAGTCTCTGTCTCTTTGACTTGTCTGTAGGAGAGTGAAGCCAGGGGTTATTCTTCTCTATTTCTTCCTTGAAGTCTTCTTCCCTTCACGCTTATATGTTATATGTAATTTGTATTATATATATGTAATTTATATTTATTTATTCATACTTTTTATGCATTTGATATTTTTGACATGAATGTACTTATTTTATCAATTTTGTATAAGATGTGTAATTTTATGTCATATGTATGATTCACCTGGATGGCAAGTTTATTCTTTTTGGGGAAGAAAGACAATAAATGATATCTATCTATCTATCTTATATGTTATGTCCGCCGCCACGTATGAGGTTTGCGTAAGGCTATGATTATGCGCGCTGCACCTTCCTGCCTAAAACTCTGTTAACACAGTTTTTGACTTAACCTCGTTTTCAGAATACCGATTATGAACTTTGGCTAACATACTTTGCATGCTAACATAGTTTTCAGAATACCGCCACAGTTCAATGATAACTTTGTTGTGTGTCACTACTCCCAATTGTCACTACATAATTATGTTACATTTATGTAGTGTATCAGTGGCATAGAGTGGGTCTATACATCGAGGGGCGTATGCATCGGGGTGGGGGCACCTGTCATATAGGTGGATGAAATACAAATTGACATGGCCATTGATGAAGGAAGGGCACGTGGGGCAGGAAAAGCAGCGGAGCAAATTGAAGCATTTTCTTGTCAAGCTCCATTTTCCCTTCAATTTTTCTTTCTTTTTTCTTCTTTTTCAGAATATATTTTTGGGGCAGTTTTCCTCGTACCTCTTTTAGCTACGCTGTTGTCGGGCATGTACTTCAAGAGAATGTCTTCTCAAGATTTTCATATCAAGTTTGGGCCAAATAACCTTTTGCTAGCCAGTGTCATTATCAATTCATGACTCTCAGACTCTCGATTTATAAAGTTGCTCTCAAATTTAAGCTGCCATGCACAATGGAAATTGCTTTGTTCTGAAGTAATTGTAGATACACACATGATTCTGTGGCCTTGATTTTTTTTTCAAAAAGTGAAATGTAATTGAATTATTCTCTACTTAAATATGACATCCTTCAACTTTACAATGAGAAAACCTAACAACTTTTTGAGCCACTTACGATCAAAAGTGTCAAACGTTCTTATAATACACCTAGTACTATTTTAATGGAAAATGAAGTTACATTTAAAAAATCTATTATTGCTAAGTGTTTCATATATTTACAAAAAAGGTTTTGACATTAATGATACTCATCAAATACCATTGCTCCATAATGTGGATACATGTAAAGACGTACTTACCGGGTGAGTATTCTCCCTCTCCCGTGTACAAAACTGCCTCCACACTGGAGTGTCTTGTAATCACAGCACAGTGAGGTATTGTATAAGTCACCGGTGATTTAAGGACTAAGTCATCAGGGGCTGAACACTGTACACCAAAGCAGACTGACATCTCTTCTTTGCTATTGCCAAGATTAGGAGTATCTGTCAGGACACGAAGAGAAATGTCCTGCGTCGCTTCTCTGTCAATTGCACCGGGAGGGATCTCAAGTTCAATTCCGAAGGAATCTAGCTGAAGTTTGCCACCTTCAACTCCAACTCTCTTACAACATTCCATCTTGATTGGTTTGACATTTACTTCATCTAGTATGAAAATCATAAGAGATATTTCCATTAAATCCTTTCTGCAAACCCTCTGCAAACAATAGAATACATAATTGTACTTCAACATTCTAGCAAAATATTAAATATAGGTTATAGAGCACTAAAGAGCAATGTCACTCTGAAGTATCCTTTTCATGTCAGGAATCAGTGTAAAAGAAGTTTATTCTTACAAATCTGTTAAAGTTTGTATCTTTTAAAAGGCGTCTTTTTTTTATTTCTTCTTTATAACTGTTGCTTAGTTTAGATTCTACCTTTGGAAAGATATATGAACTTAGATATACAATCTTTGAGATTTAGCAATTTACATGAATGATGTTATATTTCAACTTAGGATTTAGAAGAATTACCTTTTACCGATCTGTCATGAATATTGTTATAATACAATGAAATAATAAGATAAAAGGAAAATATTGTAATCTACCCTGCTTTTCTGTCTTTTGCCGAATAATACAAAACTTGCTACTTGCTAGAACTACGCATGGTAAGCCTATTTTCACTAAGACACATCTCTGTTGGACAGTGTCCACAGTTTTATATATGTATACATGAGCTTGTACTACTCTCGCTCTCATGTCGTTGAATCATGAATACATTAAGCATTAACCGGTAAAAAGTATTCAAATACTTTATTCTTTGTTTTGCGTCTCTGCCATGCCTGTGAATGAAATGGACATGAAACAACAGATAGCTCCAGGGAGACATTGATTTTTTTCTCCTTATTCTCCAAATCAATTTCTGCTGATATTGTTCAAAGCACAATATTAACCTGTTTCATGGGGCAGGCTTTCCATGGCGATGTGATCCTCTTCTTCTTCCTCCTTTCCTTCTTCCTCAGTGTTCTGGGTATCTGTCTGTTCTTCATGCAATTGGACCCTTGCTGTGGCTCCAACAAGCTCATCTGTCAGATACAATCAGTCAATAACGGATTCAGACTATAGATCCTTTTCATTGAGGCTACTAATATAATGATTACAAATTCTATTTTCTTATAAAACAAAGAGCAACGTAAAAAGTACACACAGTGCATTTGTATGTAATCAGGTAATTTATATACGGATGTGAGATCTGTATTTCAAATTTTGATTTGTGACAAACATCTTCAAATTTTATGAATGAATCATGGTATTTACTTCTAATATTTCAAAATTCATTTGTACAAATATTGTCTGCCTGTATATCCCAGCTAAAGGCTCATTTACATATGCCAAGTTTTATTCCCAGTTTTTCAAATGCCCATTTCTTCTACTATCCATAAGGTCTAATAATCATTTGACGATTATAATTATTTATGATTAAATGATTATCAGACCATATATTCACCCTCCATCACAATCCACTGACTAAACTGCAAAGTTGGAATTGCATAGACTTAGTGAACTCATATTTCAAACATTCATAATTTTCTTATTATTTGTCCGAATTATTTCAAACTTTCGCCTTCTTTTATTTCATTTTTCCACTTTCATATAAATGAACTTATTACAAAGTAAGTATCTGAACATAACCCCCAAAAAAAAAAAAAATAAAATAAAATAAATAAATAAAATCCTACTAATTATGGTGATGTGGATGGAACAGTAGCTTGTGCAACTGATTTATAGTATGTGTTCCAGGCACAAACTGTGAAGTGCAGATAAAAGAAACAAAAATGTGGTAAACCGCTGCTGTGTACCTTGGTATATGTGAACAGCCTTTATTCATTAAGCTCTGTGAGTACAAACACATCTGTCAAAACTCACCTATGGATGAAGATGGGGAGGGTGGGGAGGATGGGAAGGTCTTCCTCTCCAGCTTGAAAGGCATCCTCGTACCCTGCTTAGAGTCTTCATGTGATGCCTGACTTTCATGTACAACTGTGATCTTTGCATTAGGATACATCTCTGAAAGTTTGTGGATGTCAGTTTGAGACAACGGGCATTCCGCATTTAAGAACTTGAGTTCTCGGAGCGAACTCTTTTCCCTTGTGCTCTGTGGTAGATGACTGACACTCTGAGGAAAGTCAACCTTGCACCTGTCAAATGTCAGGACAGTAACTCCTTTGAGTTCATTTGACACAAGATGCATTAGGTCAGCCATGGGTACAGCTGCTGATGCACCTTCAAGTTGTAGCTCACAACCTGAAGATGTTTGGGACCACTTAACAGAGGTAAGATCTGCATCTCCTAGCTGCACCTTCTTTACCTCAACAAGTTTCAAATGTGGACTTGTCAGTCCATGTAGTACATGCGGTAATGTTTCAAATCGGCTGCAATAATCCGTCCCAAACGGTTCAAGATGGATGTTGGTCAGATGTGGGAATTTGCATGATTCAATGAATTTGCCTGACTTGTTCGATAGCCATCTTCCAAAGCCTAATATTAACACCAGTGATACGATATTGGGACAGGAGGTAGAAATATCCATTAACAGGCTGTCTGTAATTACATGATATGAATACATGTGCTCATATCTTAATTTAAGCTCCCTTAAGGATGATGATGAATTGACCTCATGAAGGTGTGCTTGATCGGATGGAGAATTTAGACTCCGCATATGAATATCTAGACTCTTTGCATTTGGAAAAAAATTACTGACAGCCAATAGTGTCTTATGGAGTGTTCCAGGACAATACAGGAACTTAAAGCAAACTGTGATGACAGATCTCATAGGCATAGGCTTGTGGGGAAATCGATGTAGAATTGTCATGTGGAAATCAATTGAGATATGCTTGACTGTCGGACACAATGGAGCCAGTATGGAGATGACATCTTGGAAGAATTTGGCATTCCATAGAACAAGACAAGTCTCATCATCGGTGCTCATCCACTCGATTACATGTAGCTTCAGTCCAGCATCACCCCTCATAACAGTGTTCTGCCCAGATTTCTTAACTGAATACAAAAAGACAATTAAACAACCCTTTTTTGTGGCCTCCCAATTCACAGGAAAGTACACTAGACAGCGTTATATAATAACTGATACAAGTCTTGCGGTGAGGTATTGTTTAAAATTGAATAACACAATCATATACTCTATCTAGCATATCTTTCTAGTTGATAAACAACCTTCATTCCACATAAAATGATTACAAAATGATAACCTTCATTTTTAAAGGTAATTTGGAAAGACTATTTCAACAAGCACTATGAGAAATTTAATCTAAAATGGGGTGTCTAGATTGGTACTGTAAGAGTTAAAAGACCCCTCAAAATATTTTCTTTTTCTTTTTATCCTGATCTCAATTATGGCTCCATCAAGCACATGTGGTAAATTAAAAGACTTTATAAAATCTATCCGGATATTTTACTGAATTACTGAATGTTGTAGATTGACACTACATGTACTTTGTATGTACATGTAGATACCACATAGGGAATAATAGGAATTAAGTAACTTTGTGACTTGATGCATGCAGGCATCTTGATAGCTTAAGTCATGTTATACAGTCTAATAACTATAACAATAACAATAATAATAATAATAATAATAATGATAATAATGATAATAATGATAATAATAATAAAAATCATCATCATAAAAATAAAAAATAACAATAACCATATATACATATATGTATATGCCAGGGGATGCTCAAGGTCCCTAGAAAGTCCTATTATATAGTACCCTGGCTTTAGCCAAGCTTCCCTATAAAGCACTGGAGCAAAGAACAACTTCCTGTAGGGTTTCCATTTACCACAAGTGGAGAGTGGCAAATTTTAGATTAATGTCTTTCCAAAGCATATAGTGCCGCGACAGGACTTGATCCCCAAACCATGCGTACCATATCTACTAGACCACAACAACTCTACTATGATGATCATGCAAACATGTACAGGTGTATGTCTTCATATTGAACATTCGTAATTACTACAGGTACACAAAGGCTGGCATATTTTTTATTCCAAATGTCCTAGCTACTGCCTACCTGTACCTTTGAGTACACGTTCATCCTCAAGTTAGCCACCTTTATATGAACTAATTCAACATTTAATTCACATGTACTCCTTTATTTAATGTCTGACAGGAGATGAAAGTGGATTAATTCTTTACAAAATGCTTGAAAAGGCACATAAGGTATTTATAGGCAAAATAGATTATTTTTTGCATGTTCTAAGAAGAAATTCCTGTCATTTGTATTTTTTTTAAAGAACATTTTGTAAACCTAATTGGGAGAAAAGGGAAAAATACCTACATGGTCATACAGTACTGTATGTCTGTTTGATAAAGAAATTTTTATTCATTTGGTTAGCTTGAAATAAAAACTTTTATTAGATGATTTTATAGCCATAACAATGCAATACATGGTACATGTAATGCATTTTTAAATGGTTTCAACACCGTGATTTTCGCGTAATGATTTTGAATCTTATCTGATATCTTTTCACATACCTTTGCTTCTCAGCCTGAAAGATGTTTCGCTATGCAATTCACACACAATCAGTCTTTGAGTGTGAAGTAGAACTCCTTCTAACTCCTTTGACTATAAAATGTAATAGGAAAACATGAAAAGTTCTCATAAGATATTTTTTTATTTTACAAAGAGCCTACACCAAAAATTGATGTGAATTAAAATTATAATAACTAAATTATTTTGTCAACTTTCTCTTGGATTGTTCCAAGGCAGATGGGCTAGAACAGCGTTTTTCAAAACAAAAAAAAGCAAAATGGAGAAAAAGGACCTCAATCATTTTAATGTAAGGCGTAGATGCCCTACATGTATAATTTATTATCCATGACTTTCCTCAATGGGTTCATCACATCATATAGCATATATGTTTTAATATATGAGTAGGTAAAATACATGATTTTTCACACAAATGCATTTCCTATTTCCGATAGGAAATGCATTTCCTATTGGGCTGTTATGAATAACCTCAGGGCTCATTGGGGGCGGCCTTCAGGTGCCCCCTAATGATTTAATATTGACCTGACAAGTATTTTTAGTATAGCACACTTCTAAATGTCTTTAGAAATAAAATCATCTCACTATAATCTGATGCTCTTAAAATTTTATGTTAAATTTGGGCCTTTACAATCAAATTTTGGGTACCTGAAACATATTTGGTCATCACAACCTCATACCTACAATGTACCATTGCATTTTGATATGGAAACAGAGATTTTCTGTGCTCCCATTACCTCACAAATTAGTTTCAAGCGGTCCTCTACTTTTGTGAGTAGCCGTATCAGGACAATCACCCCTGGAAAATTACCCACCCCGCCCCTGAAAACTCCCCTAGGACAATTACCCCCACCCCTGAAAATTAAATTTGCTCTTCTTTGGAGGTGTTTTGATATGCCTACATTTGGACATACAGCCTTTTCACACACAGCTAAAATTCATCGTATCTAGAGCTGATTAGTTTAAAGCTGTTTAACTCAAGAGCTTTAAACAGCTTTAAAGAAAATTTTCCGTGTGAACGTCGTTTATACGATGTTCGGACAGATCTGTCGCGATTCATCGCCCTTCAAAGCAGGCTGCGAATCGGTGCGTATCTAGAGAGCTTGACATTTTGTGTGTGAACGGATATACGTGTTTAAACTGGGCGGGCAGCGTCTTTAAACGCTCAGTAGGGCCATTGCGCATTTACGAGCAGTGACAGAGCAGTGAATCTCGAACGACCGCACCAAAATTTTCTGTGTGTGAAAGATGTTGTATCTAAAGCTGATTAGTTTAAAGCTCTTTAAACTAATCAGCTTTAAAGAAATTTACCCGTGTGTGAAAAGGCTGATAGGAAGATACAAAGAATCAAATCTTCTTTCGCATATATACCAACAGAATACATGGACTTGGCAACAATGGTCGATGGCTATAGGTTATGCATACAACCCTTGAGTGATTGTAATGTTTCTTTTCTAGATCTGTGAAGCTTGATCATATGAAAGAAAAGGTTGAGGAAGGATTTAAAGGCATTTATAAAGCATGTGATCAAAATAGAACGTTTTACCCCCCATATTGAAGGTATGGGAAATTAGTGTTTTGGAATTATGAACCTGCAGAAGAATAAATCTTTGGAAAGACAAGTAACCCCCATACGATCATATATCTAAAATGGATTAGTCAGCAATGATAGATGGCTACAATTAATTTGTTAATACATACCTCGCATTCTGTAGTTGCGTAATCAGACGACTCTTGGTCGGCTGTCTTGCTTATCTGAAAAGAGTTGAGGAAGAATTTAAGAGCATTTATAAAGTGTGTGATCCCAACAGGACATTGTGACCCAAAAGAGGGTTGTTTTGGAGTTGTTTCTCTAAGGGGAACTTAAAGGTTTGGGAAATCTGTTTTGGAATATATGAACCTTCAGAAAAATAAACCTTTGGAAAGACAAGTAACCAGTATATGATCATTATCTAAACATTGTGCCTGGTATCTAAGTACCAAAAGAGATCACTGTTTTCCATGGGAAAGACTGATATTTCTGACCAGGCAGACTACACAAGCTTTTTGCCTTCTTATTATATACTGTAGCGTTCACAGCTTTTTAAGTGAAGGCATTTTTTAAAACCATAATCATGGCAATAAAAAACCTTGCCTGTTTATATAGTAAAATGTCATGTTGGGTATAAACTTTGACCCAAAGTAAGAAGTAGAATTGAAAGTCTCAAGCACACAAACCTTGGATGGGCCAGCCAGTTTTGTAGTTGAATCATCAGACCTTTCTCCTCCTTTCTGCTCCATCGACTGAAAAGAAATTAAAGGATATTTGTATTAAACTGTAGCTTCCTTCCAACTTTATTTACAAGCATGAATGATAGTTTAAGCATTTCAATGTCCATTGGTAGAGGTCAAAAATTAGCTTGTCATAATCTCAGAAAGGTACACATGAAAACTGTAGGTTCAGCATAACACAAGTTCATTGCCTCACAAATTATAATGTTCAGAACTTCAGTCATCTCCAAAATCTACAAATTTAATTTAATTAGCACTACACAGGTATGGATATTTTCAGATGCTTTTCTAACTTGAAAAATTGTATAATCCCTCCTGGGTTACTTCTATGAACCAAACCAAGGGAGTTGAGATAAAACAGTTGGTATTATCTGGTTTCATTCACATACCTTGGCCTGCTCTTTAGGCTTCAAATCTGGATCGTCAGCCATCTTTGATGTCTACCAGATGACCTGCATGATAGATAGAAATAGGATTCAGGTCGACAGATAGTGGTAAAATCTTGGACTATTGTTTCTGCCAGGAAGAGCACTTGACAAAAAAGAAGATGTTGTGACTGTCCTTATCTTATTTTGCCTGATTTGATTGGTTTAAAGGGAATTCCACTTTGGCATCAAGTATACAAATAATACACAGGTGTGAGAGTGCATGTGTTATGGTCGATGGCTCGATGCAGCGCATGAGGGTATTCACTACGGTGAAATAAAATTCACAAACGAAAACCTGTGTATTATTTGTTTCATAAAATGGGTCGACAATCTTACTTAGCAAGGTGATAACACTGTAAACCTGCAACCTTCATAAGAAATAACATGTGCACACAGACGATCGCGGCAGCAGTGGCCTAGCTCGTAAACAGACTGTGCAGTGCATGGTACGACTTCTCGTAAACATGCATGAAATTACACGCAGCGTGCATTATGCCTTTTTGTTGCACCTTTTTTGCATGGCTGTTACCACCAAAATGCACTCCAGTGCATATGGTAAAAAATAATGCACGGTCACGTGATCCATTTTGACACTTCTCATTGGCTACATTCTTGAACCCATTTTATAATCGACTTTAAAGTGACTCGGTAACATTGCCTCAGATTCTGAAACTAAATCCTGGATTTAGCTCATGCTGCAATCATAATTATAAACCTTTAGGTCAGTCAGGAATCCCATGTCTTTTACAAGCCGATCGCTTCTCTGATTATCAAGATATTTATGATTGGAAATCGAAATTTCATTTTGTGTTTTCCTAACGGTTTTTATAACACTACAGTCTATTGGGAAAAATGAGTATGGTAAAACCGGTCACTCAAAGATTTTTATTTTTTTGAGGCACTTCATGATCATTTTGAAGCACAATTTTTTTGGGTCTTCAATATTACACCATATCACAGACACTGATAACACATAGGGCCATGCATCTCAGATTTAACATTGTTAAACGATGCCTTTAACAGAAGCATACAATGTATGACAAACAAGATAATTAAGCAGGTCAGTGACATCTAGTTTGAGGAAAATAAAAAAAATGTATATATTCACTTATTAAAGGGAACCAAAACCTTCATCCAAGTTACCTTTATTGTAAAGTTTAAATGATTTGAATAAGATTAGTGAAAAATTGAACAAAATCAGGCAAGGTATAAGGAAGTTAAAGCTAAAGAAATAACTTGTCACCAGAGGGCGATATTTAATTTGATGGCGTCATTTGTGGACAACTCTCCATGCCTTCTGATCACGGAATTTCATGTTCAGAAGGCATGGAGAGTTGTCGGCAAATGACGCCATCATCTAAAGAAGATTCTTTCCGGTCGCAATGTGACCTCACAAATTTTTTTGCTTGTTTGAGGGTGTATCTCACTGAGCGGCGAATGGTTACGAACGTTGCGAATTTGGATTCGCCAACTTTTCTGACGAATGTTGGTGAAAATCAGAGTTCGCCTCTGCGCCATTTAGCGACTTTTAGCGATGTTTAGCGACAATTAGCAACATTTGAGTGAATGTTTGCGAAAGTGTTTGCGAAAGGCAGTTGGTGACTATTAGCGACTGTAAGCAAATGTTAGCGACACTTTTTGCGAAGATTAGCAACTATTTGTGAATGTTTGGGACCTTTTGCTAACTCCTGGTACTCAATGGGTCGATTTTATTAGGAACCATATGGTAACGTGGTCGCTAGCATTGGCGAATCAAAAAGAACTTCAGCGACACCGTCTTACAACCGTTTGCAAAGGCTAACGGCTGTTTTGCAAACGCTTACGACTGTTTTGCAAACGCTTGCAACTGTTTAAAATAAATTCGCAAAGAAATTTTGAACATGTTCAAATTTCTTTGCGACAAGAAAAACTGTTTGCGACAATGAAAACTGTTTGCAAACTTTTGTGCAACCTTTAACGAATCTTTTGCCACCTTTTACGATCACCCTGGCAAAACCCCAAATTCGCTACATGTACGTTCGCAAGCATTCGCCGCGCCGCTCAGTGAGATACACCCTTTAGTTCGCTTGCTCACAGATGAATCTTCGGAACATCACACAAAAGTATGGTGCTGTAGCAGTAACTTTGGCCACATCAAGAGAAAATCTTGAAGTTCATCCTTGATAATGTATTGTAACGTGAGACCCTCCTCACCCTAAACTGGTAAATGCTGCCACCACATACTTTTATAGGGGTAAATGAACCCTCACAGACGATCCGATAATCAAATCGACTGTACGGGAATACAAAGTGACGTAAAACAACGCATGAGCTCTGCGATTACAGAAAGGGGGGGGGGTGAGCAATTCACTAGGGGCGAGGGTAAACTGAACACTGCACTGCGCAGTACACACAATCAACATACACTGAACAACTGACTGCTCTCTACCGAACTGACCAACTAATGCGACCACGATGCATCATCTCATTCTCACTCGACCAGCACATCGAACATCCAGGACATGACTGGTAAGCTAACTATTAAGTCAACTAATATCTCCATTACTAAGCTTAATTAAATACTACTGGCCACATCCAATCAGTCAATCAAGTATACATCTCAGCTCTCATCCCAACTAACGTACAGTGTACTCCGGCCTATACACATACAAACTTGTACAGTGAACGTGCACTCGCATGTGTACAGTGAACACCTCTCGCTCAGGTACAGTGAACACCTAACAAACAAACAGTGGTACAGTGGACATGGACGCGCACGTGTACAGTGAACAGCTGGCCTAACAACGGGCAGTTGCACAGTGAACACGTACGTGCACATGGACAGTGAACACCATCAATCAGGCAGTTCAGTGAACCTCAATCATTCAACATAACCACAGACGCTCAGCATATCTCATGTACTTCTGATTCCCACTCAATCTCTCATCCTGTCTCACGAGTAGCATGGTAAGAATATTCTATTGTTGAGCGTCGATGACGGGGACGTTTGTTCGAAATATACGAACACTCTTTAGTTACTTAAGTTACTCAATACACATCAACAATCATATTCAGTTCATTCTGGCATCGGTGCGACTAAACCAGACCTAAGTAATCTCTCGTTTTGGAAACCATAAATTCGGGTTGTACCCAATTCAAAACATTTATTAATGTAAACAATCTTTAACAATGTAAAACTCAGCAATTCAGAACGTGTGAAGAGTAAAAGTGACATGTTCGATCATAACTATTTATAACTTGAGTATTTACATGTACATGCTTAAAATACGATCCTAGGTTACATGGATGTCCTTTAAAAATAAGTACAGTGTATAGCAACAATTTAAACATCACTAAACCTACTATGCGTACAGTGTACACTTATTACTTTTACAACTAATCTTATGGTTTACCGTGTTTAGAAATTACAGGAATAAGAGCAAGTGTTGTCAAGTGTATAACTATTAATCTTCCAATATCAGTATCACTAACAGATCCTAGCAAATATATAAGTGTCTTTGTTCTATTCTATTCTCTCACCCTAAATATCCTATGCCAGCATAGATGTATTTCCCTTCTCTATCAACTATAAAACTTCTCAATCCGTCCAGGCATCCAGCCCATCCCGCCACTACTGTGTTCCTGGCACTCTCCACCCCGGCCTCTTTCCTGCCCCGAACTACATTGTAATGTCTGGCCTCGAGATTTTATCTCCCAGAACATTAAACTAACAAAGTCTTTTTATAAGCTTTCAGCTGTCAACAATATTCTATGGTAGAAGTAATAAATACAAATGCATATGTGGGCTATAGATAAGTTACAGAAACAGGAGATTTAAAGGGTCGTTAAAAATGTTGGCTGGTCACTTGTTGTCACTCGTATGGTAGGCTCACAGTCTCGATCACTAACGTTCGTTCCTTGTTCAGGATTGAATGAGAAGAAAAGCAAACCTCGATGTCCTTTGAAATTAATGTGACGTTCTTTGTTCAAGATTGTCACTGTACACTGTTCAGTGTACTTCCAAAAGGTCTATGTTTGTAACGTTCTCCATTCGAGATTGTTACTGTTGCAGGTTAGATAAACATCTGAAGCAAGTTTCCATAGCCACCGTAACGTTCTCTGTTCGAGATTGTTACTTGGAGAGTCTCCAACAACAGCCAAGCAAAAATGGAAGGGGGTAACATTCATGCACAATACAACTCATTGAAAGTTGTAATAATCTACAATTATGTCATTACCATCTCTTACATTATAATCTAATAATGCAATATCTTATAAGTAGCATAATCTAATTATTATTTAGTATACATGTACTGTATACACTTAATAACATATCGTACAGTGTACTTCATTCATGTACAGTGTACCTCACTCCTGTTCAGTGTACTTTGTATAATGTAAGTAGACTACAAAATTCTAGTTAGACTACTGTCCAACTCATACTCGTAGACTTCCAGTCATACAGTACAATTCTACCTTGTTCAGAGTTTACTTGTTATCTAATATGTTCAGTATAATACAAACTAGTACAGTGTTCAAAACTTACCTATTTTCTAATATGTACAAGTACAAACTTCAGTGTCCACAAATGACTGATTATCTAATTATCTACAGTAAACTTATAATTAACTAAAGTACAATACAATTCATTATTTATGAGGTACCCTTGAGTGACTATGTCACTCCTATTTCCTTCACTTCCTTAGGATGCTTCATTTTTCGTTCGTTTGATAAATTCTACATAATAAAATAGAAGTGGAATAGAAATAAAACAAAACTCTGCTTTAGTTCTTTTGTGTACTGCATATATTGTAAAATCAGAAAGCGAATAATGACATTCAATAATAAATCTCACTCCATCAAGCAATTGATCAAACAATCAAATACAAATACTCCCTCGGGCTTAACCCTGAATAGGTTCAACATTAAAATTCTCTGTTGATAAATTCGTGTGTGTGTGTTGGGTTTTTACAGACGTGTATCAATCAGATATGATTATTTACGTCTGGGGACCGACCTTTAACGTCACCATCCGAAAGACGTTAAATTCAATTCAATAAATTTCCCTCTATAAATGGGAATAATACATAATCAATAAACAAGAGATAGATATTCGAAATATTTTATTACTCACTTTTCCTCTGACTATAGACTCTACTTGTAAAAGGAAACAGACTGCAAATCGAACTTGCGTCACCCGTCCCAACAATTAATAAATTTGGGATGCAGTATAAAATTTCTGACATTTCCCATCCCCTTTTATACTTGGGGCCCCGGACCGTAAATCGCCTGGGAAAAACCTGCAGCCTCCCGCAATTGTGATTGGTCAAAAGTTTGTGACGTCATCACGCGCGAAGTCTAAAAATATGGGCTATCCCATTTCCAGTAGGGAAAATACACTTCTAGTGAATTAAATTCGATCATTAAAGAAGGAATATTATAGGAAAAGGGGAAAATATGACACCAAGCAACTATTTTAGGAAACATTGACAAGGTAAGTGATTACATAAAAGAATTATTCACGTTAGTTCATCACCGCGCACGATGTTTCAGATACCCGGTCCCACATAGCCAATTCTGTGTATCTCAGTGAATCTAAAAATAGCACTAATCAGCTGCCGTTACTACGCTCATTGATCGCTGTAGTAAACAATCACAGCTGATCCTTCTACTTTCATTCATCACTGAAACAACAACCCTACCATGCCTATCGCATAAAATCTAAGTTCTCTTTTACAATTCTTAAAGATTTGATCAGGCTGGTTATGATATAGATCTACATGTAGGTCTAGTCTAGTCTAGACTAGCTCAATCACAAATATAAAAAGAAAATTAAGGGAAAACAGGGGGGGGGAGGGTATTTCTTCACAGTATTAACAAATTACTATGTAGGATATATACCAATGTCTAAAAATTGTATTTTTTGCTTTTTAAAAATTAGTTTAGTGTAGCCTACTTAGAGTAGGGTAGCGCGCCCGGTATTCGGTCAATATCCAGTATTCGGTCAGACAGCCGTTTCAACAGCTGTAACAAACTCAAAAATAATTTATGAGCCACGAAACTTGCACAAATCAGGCAGTTGAACAACTTATCCTAACTCTCAAAATTAAATCAGATACAGGGCCCCGGAAAGATCTCAAAATTAACTCGAAATTGGTCAGTGTCGCACAACTTTATGCACTTCCGGGTTTTGTTAGCACATGCGTTAACATGCATAGCCATATGTAGAAGCCTATTGTGAAACAACTACGTGTGCTGGTGCAATGAATTTAGTATGTGTGTGAAGAGGAGCTCTTCGTGTTCGCTCCATGGCAGCGAATTTGCAAATGACGCACTTTTTGCCGTGCAAGAGGTATTTATACATTACCCTTGCCATGCGAAAGCGCTCGTCCAGTATTCGGTCAACGCACTGACATTCAGTGCTTTGTGGCGCAATAGGCCAGTTTCGGCGATTACGTAATGCGCGGTTACTGTAACTAGGTTCGTCAAGCTGTGCCGTATCGCCATTTTGAATCAGTGCGTTTTGTATGGGACTGTCGGTTTTTTCCGTTAAATTTCATTAATATTTTTCTATCGACGCCGTCTGTATATTTGAATTTCTGTTTTTGACGAAAATGTCTTCCAACTTGCCGTTCAACAAGTTGAATATCAAGCAGCTGCAAGATTTTCTTAGAAAAAGAGGAGTTTCGTGCACGGGATACAACAAGGAAAGACTCGTTAGATTAGCGTCGGCTGTAACGGACATTAGCCTCCCCGTCGACCCGGACTTATCGGGCCCGTCTCACTCGGTAGACGCTACGTACTGTGCGTGGGAAACTCCAACGTGCAGAATTTTCGTTCAGTGAACCAGCAGACCTCCCGGTTACACTTCTAAGTTTGACGATATTCCGGACTTTGGGATCTATGACATATTCAATTATTTAGTAGAAAATAGAGCGGACTATGATCGTCGAAAACTAAAGGCTTTTAAGAGTTTTGAGGACTATCAACTATTTGCCGATTGAAATGTGGAAAAGCTTGAAGCCTTGAGGCTTGAGAGTTGAGTACAATCCCCTCTCGGCAGATAGCGACTCGTGTGTTTTTAGAGCACAGGTCAAACCGACGCAAAAAGACAGAACAAACCAACTTGAACAAAAAGAAAATATATATACTATAAATATCAAACAAACAAAAAAGTAAGAGAAAATGTAATAACAAATTTATGTTTAAAATGTTTTTAAAAAAATAATAAACTACTTGCTAATTAGTTCTTGAATGGCGAAGGTCCATAATTATAATTACTATTATTTTATGATAATCATGCAAACTTCCTAATCTTATTTTAAATAATTATTATTCCCCATCCTGATTCTTCTTCCTTGCGTATGCATGGCCCCCATTTAGGGTACGCGTATGCATGTTCCCTCCATTTGAAAGCACCCTATCTCATGCAGTGTTTTTATCATTATTTATCACTCTTCATTTCCACATTCTTCTTCCTTGTCTCATCATTCAGATTGTTTTTTTTTTCTTCATTTTTCCCCCTATTAATTATCTATTTATCATTATTCATCATTCTTATTCTCTGTCATCGGACGACATTATTTTATAAATATTATTTTTTTATAAAGACATATTATAGTGTCATTATTTCTCGTTACTAGTGTTAATATTATTGATTCTGTGTTCACTGTGCATGCTTTTCGTTATCCGTTTCTCGGCCGCCTTGAAATGGTTCGTATCGAGGCGTTTCACAAACATTTTTTAATCCATAAAATAATTTGGTTTCATTATGAAATGGTCTATTGAATCAGGATTGAATCGTGCCTACACGTACACGTACACGTGGTACGCCGCACATTCTTCTGCAAGCAGAGGTGACTGTGTGTGCGAACGGGTGGGAAATAGTTCATCTCTGCTTCATTTTGATTTCTACGTCCAAATTTGTACTCAGTTTCAAGCTAAGGTAATGCAAAATTGAATGGAAATTACCGATATCGGCGAACTGATATGTTGGTTCTTCGCCTTCTGTTTCATCACTGGCTTTCAAGCCAATTAATGTCGCATGTATCATCGACCTCCGTTCATTTTTTTGAGGGGTATCGTGTGTTGCCTGTACCGGGGACTTGGCCGAACAGGTTTGGCTGTAAGATGTGAATTGCTATTGCACGTTCCGTAACAGCAGTTATGCTTTCCCATTATTCTTGCCTAAAACTCAGCAATTTTAAAGATCTAATGTATGAAGAAATAAATCACATCTCAAAGATATGTATTATTCAAGTTTGAAACTGCCTCCTTTTTCTTCTCTCTCTCTCAAAATAGCGAAAGCAGACAATACAATCACACCTCGAACATAGCAAACACAGTATTGTACGCACACACAGTGTAGGCTGCTATGCACCGCGACGTCTTTGTTTGACCAACCCTCCGATTACGTAATGCGATTTAAAGGTCTGTGAATACATTACGAAACTGGCCTATTGTGTGAAAATAGTGCGCAAATACGCTTCGCTCCTTGTCAACGGAGATACCACGCAAAAATCGCGTGACCGAATTCTAGGCGGCGCGACCGAATACTGGGCAGAAAACTGCTCCTTCTTCTCTCGGTAATATTTTGCTTAGCATCATTCTATATTTTAAGTGACTTTAAAATCCTGTTAGAGGACTAATTTTCTTTTCTTTTGATGGGTAGATTGCCAAATAAAGGAGGTACGAATTAAAAATATGAGCGATTTCCCCTTAAGTGACCGAATACCGGGCGCGCTACCCTAGACCTAGACCGAAGATTTCTGTCTCTTTCGTTCGTTAGCCTCTGATTTGGGTAGGGTCGGCTCCTCTCTTTAGAGACAGAAGCCGACCATAGGCGCTCTGTGAAAACATTTGGCCATTTATGGCCAAAACTCTTGCCCAAAATACTACATTTACCCGATGCATATCCGATGCATTTATTATTGTTAATTAGGCCTAGGCTAAACTACATCGGTTCCACTTACCAGATTGACTGTATGATGCATTTAAGGGTCTTTTTTCGGATTTTCATCGCCGAAAATGAGCTCCGTGTTGAAATTCTTGCAGCCGTATTTTTAACTGTTACTGTGTATAGATGACGTCATCTTCCTTCATGCGCAGTAACAGTTTAAAATACGGCTGCAAGAATTTCAACACGGAGCTCATTTTCGCGATGAAAATCCGAAAAAGACCCTTAAATGCATCATACAGTCAATCTGGTAAGTGGAACCGATGTAGTTTAGCCTAGGCATAATTAACAATAATAAATGCATCGGATATGCATCGGGTAAAATGTAATATTTTGGGCAAAAAGTTTTGGCCATAAATGGCCAAAATGTTTTCACAGGAGCGCCTATGGTCGGCTTCTGTCTCTAAAGAGAGGAGCCGACCCTACCCAAATCAGAGGCTAACGAACGAAAGAGACAGAAATCTTCGGTCTACCCTAGACCTAGATCCTATATAGTTAGGTGCACGTGCATGCACTAATCACTATGTAGACTGTAATAAACGGTTAAACCTCTCTCTATCTTTTTTCATTTTTCTTAAAGATTGAACGTAAACACAGGCCTCACCTTGACTTGACTTGAATCTTACTGTCACAGACTCAATCAATCAGAAGACCAATCCAAGATGAACAGTCGTCTAGTCTCTAGACCTAGGCTCCTACTGTCCTAGTCCTACTGCTACGCCAGGACTTAGCTACACATCGCGTTTACAAATATGGCGGCGGCGATAAATACAATGTATCGCAAACACGGGAATTCCCCCTCTTCATTGGAAGGCGCATGCACGGAGTTCGCTGACTCCCTGCGCACACGCCTTTTTACACATCAATATTGAGCGCTGAAAAGTATTACTTAGACTTAGTAGTTGGTGTTCATAAAGTTGATAATATGTCGGTCAAAACAAATCAGTTTATACTGCATAGTCTCAATAACCATGATGCTATGGAGATAGAGGGATAGATTAACATATATTTTTAATTATTTCATTAAAAGGGGACAATGAATGAAAACAAATTCTACTAAAATAAAAACAGTAACTTTTACAATATGGGGCCTAAAATTGTCTCTTCTAATTCTATACGAAGAGAGCATGAATGAGAATAAACTGTAATCAACATTGGCGATTTTAAATAGCATTTCTTTATCACAACCTTTTAAGTTGCAATCGCCTGTATGGCAATAATAGGCACTATCGAATGGGGAAAAGGGACAACATTTCCATTAAAATGGAATGTTTGCATATAATTTTATACAGCATCTGGTTTGCTGATATTTTCTTCCTTCGTTTATATATCTCTCTGTGCCTCTTCATTTCACTCCTTCTCTCTGCATTCATAGATGATGATTGCTGTTTCATTTGTTATGTAAAGATATATGGGAACTGGAGTAGGCCTACGTGTTGATTTACAGGTTTTGGGCTAAACAAATTTAATGTGGGTTATTCGTTTTAATGGAGAGAGGGAGTGAAGGAGTATACGTAGTGTAAGACGGACAAGGTTCAAGCCGCATTTTATAGGATTTAATATATGAAATGGATTTTGTAGGATCCCATAATGGAGGACAGGAAGTTCGGCTGTCCGTTGTGTGTCGTTCCAGGGGCTCACAGTGCGAGAATGTTTTTTTTTGCATTTTTCAGATCTGGTTGAAATCACTATAGTCAGTGTAGATAATCATAACATTGCATGTAAACCTCTGTGAAATAGTCCCAGGATAAAAGTAAATCATGATACAATATATTTTAAATTTTGGTGTATGAAGTGAGTACTCTTTATCAATGACATTTTGAAAACGGATAGTAGCCTATACGTTTCTCTCTTATTTTGATTTTCAACATAAATTTGATATATATTATACAACAAAAATTTCCTCCAATATTATGGGTAATGCAATGTTATATGCTATTCGGACCGGTTTTAAAAAGAGTGTTATACCAAAGTTGATCGGACCCTTCATGTATTATACCTGAAGCATTACTTCTTAATCTTATATTGAAAATGAAAAAAGGATGTTCTCATATTTACCATGCAGTCGTTCTTAAAACATAATGTGAAAGAATGTTACAGGGTTTAGATCGAGAAGATAAAGCATGGTGTTCGTTTTGTCTGATTCCATATCAGTCAACTGTTGATATAAAATATGAGGTGGGTCCAGTTTAAGATTTCAGTAAACAGAATACTTTACATGAAGGATTCATTGCTGAAATTCCAAATAGTTGCGGATAAACATTGTACATTTTGTAACAGCAGTGAAGAGACAATTATGCATATTTTGTTTCTGCCCTTATTCAAATATGAATATTGTCAAAACTTGAGCAATGGTATTTCAGTAAGACCAATATAAAGGCCAAACTCACAAACCAAAATAAATTGTTTGGGTTGAAAGGAAATCGTAACAACGCTTTTAATTGTATCTTAATTATTGTAAGAAAAGAAATCTATACAGCCAAATGCAAAAATCAGATACCACTGATACCTAAACTTATTATGAACAAATATGGAAAGATATATAGCTAAAACAAATCTTAAAGAAAATAATTTCATGACATTTTTTCTTCTTTTTACCAAATGTTTCTGAGTGTCTATGTTCAGTTTGATTGTTTGTTTTTATGTTATAGAATTGGTGTACAAGTTATATTTTGTCAAGTTTAATATTTATATGTCGCTGTGCGGTCGAGGTTATTTTTTTTATATTTGATTGTTTGAATATTTATAAATGACAAGTCATGGAATAGTGCATGTATCGATCTTTTGTAAAAATGATTATGTTGATAATTAATAAAGGAACCCTGTGGAAGGGTAAATAGAAAGAAATATATACATATCAGAGAGCGAGAAGAAAAAACAAATCAGTGATAGAAAATGTTCAGTAGAGCGCAGTTTTTAGTAGAAAAGGGAGGAATGTGGTGAGTCTGGAGACAACACTCTTTCAGGCTAATATTTGGAATTAGGTATAGTCTCCATCGTGTTATTTTTTATTTTTTTATTTTTTATTTCTTGCATTCTTTCTGCTTTATTTCATTCTTTCCCCTCATATGTCCTTCTCCTTCTCCTCAGTCTCATTCTCTTTTCCTATCTCACAAATGCCCTATAGGTCTGTGGGGGTACAGAGTTCGGCCGGGAAGGGGGGGCGAGCAGGTGTTTCACCGTCCAGTGAGCAGATGCAGAAGACAGGGACAGACTAATCTCATTAGGGGGATGAAATACAGTGAAGCGCGGGATCGCAGGATAGCCTTTCAATCTCATTTATCCTCGCGTATTTAGAAAATTTACAAGTTTCTCTTTAGCCCATCAAAGAAGTTATATGCCCCGGCTACTATCGATTCAAGTATTCACGACTGTAACAATATATTTGGCTTCATATCCATACCTAATCTAAGTTGGGAGGAGATATCTTTTGGAATAACATTAATTGATCAAGGAAAGGAGCAATTGGTAAATGACTTTTTAATTCTGGTAAGGTATTTGATTTTCATTGGAAGAGAACGGAGTTCATCTATAACATGGATGACATTAAACGCAGTTTCAAAGAAGATGAATTGGATGAAAAGAATTTGGCATTGATGAGAAATAAATTTCCCCTACATCTGAGAAAATGGGAAACTGGGAAGTTTTAGGGAGAGCGAGGTAGAGGTGGAACAAAGTCATTTCAAAATTGTAAAGAAACCTATCCCAGAATGCATTCCCTATTCACACAAGTAGAAGGGAGGGGAGGGAAGGGAAGGGAGGGGAGGGGAGGGGAGGGGGATAAGTCCAAGGAGTTAGAGAGGAGAAAGTGAGAGGGGTTTGGGGTGGATTGTGTTTTAAGAAAAAATCATAATTTAAATTCTGTATAATAATGTGTTGAGAAATATGAAACTCATTTTTTAATATACTTTTTTGAAGTATTCAGCCTATTTTTGAAGATAAAAAGCAATGCTTGTTTTAGTTTTTGTGATGAAACAACTGTGTTGTGCGGTAATCATTTCCTGATTTCCTGATTGTGATATATTTTAGTCCTATACATTGTGAAATTATGTTGTATTCATGTTCGTTTTATCAAATAATTAAAAAGCTTTGTTATAAATATGATGCAGTTTTGTATAAACTAGGACTATGAAAAAATGCTTTGTTTCTATTTTATGTACGAAAAAGAATAAGAGTTTTGAGAAATAAAATCAATGAATACAAAAAGAAAATGTTTGCTATATCATTAATATGTAAAAAATTGATATCTTGATAATCAGACATACATGTATACACCCGAGGGGAATAGAGAGAGAGAGAGAGAGACAAAGATAGATATAAAGCAGTGAGGGGAGGAGATAGAGGGGATCTACTACATACTACATACAAAATAGAAGTAAAATAAACTGCTTCATTCCTCTTCATTCCCATCAAAAAATGATATCACCTTCTTTTCTTCCCCTGTTTGCCTCTAACACTGCCTCTCACAAATTTAGTAATACACCAGACTACATAGTCTACCAACATACACTCGTTTCTTTTCTTTTACATTTTTATCTCACTTCCGTGTTTAAAATCCCACATTTTTCATCATCAAAGCGAAACACAATATAAGCTAACCCAAGCTAGACGTCAGCTGCTATTCTAACCTTCGCAATATAAATTTCAAAAGAACGTCGACAACGTAGAGACTCCTTCGATAATGAAAATATCTACTCCTAATTTGTGCTTCAGACGCAATCAAGATGGCACCGGGTTGCATATCGTCCAACTTCAAACTACTGCGCATTTGGCAGTGACATGCATCTACAGTTTCAAAAGCAACTCACATTACATGCATGCATTCAATGCAAAAGAATGGCAAGCAAGAAGAAAATAATATGACAATTGATAGGCACCTTTGCACTTTGTAAATAAAATGATATGAATGTGAATAACAGCAGGCTTCCATTGCATGGGACCTGTTTCATCAATCGCCGTATCAGTGACAAGGTAGAAAAATCTGATATATGCTACTGAACTCCTTGCATTTGATTGGTTGTGAACAAATCTGTTACAGCATTTTAACACCTGTCATTCAAGTATAATGAAAACAGGGCCTAAAATGATTTTTTTTTAAAGCATTAGTCATGAGATGCGAATAATCTTGCTTTTCAATGGTCGTGTTAACAATTTTATGCATACTTTTTTAAACAAAAGTTTATCTTGACGACTGATAAGCTCACCAGAGGGTTGCCCGACATGCAAATGAATCGTCAGAACATTACACACAACTCCAAAGTATTTGGTATTACCAAATTATTTTACCAGTGTTTCCATATTCACTGTTATTCTTTATAGGAAATAAATCAGCTGATAGTTAGTATGTTGGTCAAAATAATGAAATCTATATAATCAGAAACACATGTACACTCGCTTTATATTAACGTCATGTGACTTTCAAATAAAAGTATAAAAAACACAGTTTTTTCGAAACCATTCTGCTATTTTTACGATTCTTCTTTCAGAGGGCAATCTATAAACTTATTGGAACCGTACACGGCGTGAAAATATTGAATGAATCGAGTGGTAGGTCTCTCAATCATGTTCATTGCGGAAATTCCGGAAGGATAATACTTTCTATTAAATACCTGGGGACAAAATTTTCTGAATCTGGTGTTGAATCAAGTAGACAATTGGAAATTATTGTACACAGACCAAGGGGCGGCGGAGCGCATTTAAAAGCGTGTGTGTGTGTGTGTGTGTGGGGGGGGGGGGCACCAACAAAAAGGGCACTTTCTGGAAGAAAAAAAGGGCACCTACAAAGGGAAATGTCAAAGCAAAAATATCCCACTTTTAGACATTCACTTGGAATGTACTCAAATTGCAATATCTCTTTGTAGAAGTAACACTTGAAGCTCTTTGAATACGGTATATAGCCATGTGAAACACCTTACATCAAGAGCAACGCATGTTTTGGTGAGTGGTAAATTTAAAAATTACTGCAAGGAATTGAAAACACGATCAAATAAGTGAGTAAATCATGAAAAATTAAGGCTTCATGACTTCCCAACAGGGTTAACATAAAAAGAACACAACAAACATGACTACCAAACTACTCTTCAGAAACCAGAATGAAAATGAACAAAATAATCATGACTACCAAACTAATCTTCAGATACTAAAATGAAAATGAAAGCAAATAAACATGACTACCAAAGTACTCTTCAGATACCAGAATGAAATTTAACAAAATAAACATGACTACCAAACTGACTCCTCAGATACCAGAATGAAAATTAACAAAATAAACATGTCTACCAAACTACTCTTCATAGTAAGGAGTGTTTTGTCAACGCTTAGGAACTACTCTTTACACTTTTGGCAAGAGACATTTTTGACTAAATAAAGATATATTTTGGATAATATGAAACAATTCCTTTATCTGACAAAGCATTACTATTGAAATTGTCAGCTAAAATGTTTATCAATAGTTTGCAAATTACTGTACTTACAATGCTATAATTCAAAGATAAGGCAATATGATGAATTCAGTATCTCGCTTCATGAAATTGTCCACACCACTTCAAAAGATTGGGTCATAACCCTCCGTATTCTAGCTACCTTTACACGTTACTGACATTACATTGATAAAACTTCTTTTGAACCTGAAACGATTTGGGGCAAAATATGCCCCTCCAAAACCCGTCTTGAAATCTTGTGATAACTTTGAAAATTGAAGAAAATTCGCCAAATGTTAAAGTAACCCATATCCTATCGATTTCAAGCTTCTATTTTTTTTAAATATATTTTTTTATTTATATATATATATATAACACATAAAGTTACCTCACGGTTTCACTGTTGTGATGAGGACCTCTCTACTATCAGCTAACGGTGTTGTATTACAGCGTGCAGTTTGAGTGTATGTAACTGACAAGAGAGGTGTAGTGCGTATTCCAGATCCGCAATACACATGGATCGGTGCACAAATTAAACAATGTTTCAAAAGAGAAGGAATTATATAAATGATCACCTCACTTGTTCAAACTTGAAGCTTTGTGTTGAAGTGTTTTGCAGTACGGTGGTTGGTGTGTAAAACCTAGCTGTTGTAAATAATATTTTAAGGAAACCTTGAACTACCATGAGTTTCGAAAAAAATCCCACAAATTCATGTTTTTTACTTAAATTTGCAATGTTAATTAATCCCGATTCCGTTAAAATTGGTATCAAGATGTAGATAATTTAATTTTCTTTCATACGACACCAAACTCATGGTAGGTCAAGGTTTCCTCAAACTATTATTTACAAAATACTATTTTTCGTCAAAGGGCCGCTTTTTGGCACCCCTCGGATTAAGGAGTGTTCGCTACATATACAAAACAAAAACCTCTGAAATATTGTGTATTATGATAAAATCTATCGAATAAACAAGGTGCCCTTAGTTTGTGTTGTAGTCGCAGGAAACTAAAAAACTAAGCATATTTGACTTTGGCCCTCCGCCTATTGTCGTTATATAGCATTACGTTAAATATAATGAAATACAGGTTTTTCCTCACTAACAGTGGAACATCGCCAATGTTTGTACTCATCTATATGTCTATTAATGTGATAAAAAGATATTCAGGAGCACAAGGGTTGCGAAGTAGTCCGTACAAAATACACAAATTCGTATAGTTTAAGGGCAAGAGAACAAAATGTTTAAATGCAAAAGTTTGCATTTTAAATCCAATAGAATGATACAAAATGAAAAAGATGAATACTTGCTATGATTTGAGCAGGGAAGCTGTGTGTATATTTGTTTGTGTGTAAGTAGAGAGATGGAAGTAAAGAAACATTAGTTTGAAAAATAAGAGAAATTGTGAGGACGGACAGGACGTGTAGAGAGTTCAAGAGATAGATAATATGAGCGACATTGTCTTTCTTTCCTTCTTTCTTTTTTGGCGCGTAAAATTTGAAGTGGGTCTAACATGCGACTTCGAAAAAACAAGTTTAGTGTGCAGTGTGAGTGCAAGTCCTAGTAGAGACGTTACACTTGAAATTTCTTATCTGTCACAATACATTCTCGTACAGAGTATTAAACCTAACCACTGTCAATATACACCATGCCTTTTTAACTACCCAGTACCACAGCACATCCCCTAACCACTGGGTCATACCTTCATAGCTTACAAGAGTATTACAACATCCTGACAGAGTGTGAAATCATACCATGCTCTACGATATGGAGGTCAAAGGTGATCATATTTTTTTCATCTACTCAAGCTGATAATCAATGCATATCAGAATTTGTCATTGTTCGCTTTCAGGTAGGCACGCAATTGAATATCATACGAACAGGTTTCCAACCTATACATTCAAGGGATGTACGTAGGGCTTTCCCATATTTAGACAATATGAGTGCACAAATATAATAGAAAGGAAGACAAATACAAATCTCATATGCTATCATGGCTACTACATGAGAAGACATTTTCTGTGCCTCTGAAACTGTTTACGGAGCAATGAACGTGAAATCAAATGCAGGCGAATTGCGAGTTATGTGACGTACATGTATTAGATATATGCGGTCTTTATTATCTTTTTGCTTACATTATACTAAAAAAAGCATTCTGATGCATATAAGGAACACACGTATTCCCAACAAACAAGGTGTGTACTAAATAGACCCTGTATGATGTCTGTATGCAAGGTTGACTGTAAGCTTTACCTGCATACGTCCTTATCACCACTGTTTCTTTCGTCTACTCTCGCATTCAAAGGTTTGCCCACTTTTTTTTGCTCAGAGAGTAAGAGAGAGAGAGAGAGAAGGGGAGGGAGAGGGAGAGAGAGAGAGAGAGAAAGCTTGAGCTTGGATAGGACGGATTGGATTCCCCAAATAGCATTCCAATTCGATTCCCCGGACAAATTCATGGCGGATATTTTTGAAAATATATTTTATTAGTATTAAAAAAATATATTTAATTACTTTTAAAGTGCTGATCAACCTTAACATTACAGCGAGGAGGAGCCTGGTAATTAACGGCTTATATTTCTTATTCTACTTCCCTTTGCATTTTATTACTGCACTTTATAGGTCAGATGATAATTTTTCAACTTGCTCATTCCCACTTTCTTTCTGTTTCTTTTTCATTTAATACTTGCCCACTCTCTTATCCACTCTCTCTCTCTCTCTCTTTGTTTCATTCTCTTTCCACTTGTTCAATCACTGTCGCTTAATCTAGATCAATTTCCCAATTATAACTCTACTTTATAGCCGATTTATAGCCTAACACATTATGTACTCCCCTCTCCCCCACCCTCCCTCCCCTTCTCTATCTCACTCTTTCTCTCTCCCCCTCTGTCTCTCTCTCTGTCTCTATCACTTACCAACCTTTCGATCAATTGGTTATGCCATACAACTTTCTTTCTCTCAGTTACAACATAAATACAAATCAAAAGACAAAAATTAAAGAATGCATGCACTCACTTTTATGTTTAACTCACCGAGCCGAAAGAGAATAACGCCATAAACACTCATATATCTAACTTCCGAGGATTAACAAACCGAATGAAAAATGGAAAGCAATACAAAACTAGGCCTATGTATTTCATTTAAACAATTTTCGCCTTGAAAATATAGAGATTAATCCTTGAATATTGATTTGGTCCATGGCAAAAATTACAGAAATCAACATTATTTTAATAATTGACATTTATAACTGTGTAATCAGGTTTCATGTTCACTAATTACATGTATATGTACAATTGTATTTACAGGCGCAATGTTATTCTCTTTCAAAACCCACACTTAAAAGCACATGATAAAGTATTTCAATGACTAGCATGACTAGCAGAAGATAATAAGCAGAAAGAAAATGAACGTATAAGCCTACGAGAGTGTACTGTATAGATACAATGCCATTACGTATGTAACCAAATAGAAATGAGTAACATTAATTTACTATATGATTTCAGTAGACTTTCTTTAAAAATCACTTCCGTGGATAAAATTCGCTTGTTTCCAATCTTATCGAGTGAGTCGCTACAATTTTACAACTAGTTTCACAAATCACGCGATATTCAAGGAGCCTGTCTATTAGAAGTTTTGGGGCTTTGATTCGCTCACTCCCTCTTGGAATTTCGAACAAAAATGTTTATAATCGCTGTTTTTAAACCTTTGCCGATACTAGGGAGATGAGGGGCTTAACCATAACTGCTTGTGAACACGATCGCAACTACTTTCGAAAAATCAAATTAAAGCCATGCCAATATAGCATTGTACATCATATTTAGAAATACGCGAACATTACAATAACGTATTGTGTAATCTGAAAAAGTCTTTGTTAATTATGCTACGTTGTAACGATAAGTATTCCCCGTTAAATATATATATATATACTTATACATATAGGTCAAAACCACTATTTACATCAATTTATATGTATTTCTAACATTACGCAACTGAATCCATAATTTAATAATATTTAATTAAAAATTAAACATGTACTATAAAGGAACCTGTACATAAACACTACTACTATTGTCCCCCTTGAGCAGTCTTCACATACAGGTTTCACCGGTAAGCCTCATTAGGAATTATAGTACAGTCATTTTGAACTTGAAATTTGTGAGAGATGATAGAAAGAATGTACTTCTTTACTCTCCGATCGGGCCGGGGAAGGGGGGGGGGGATACTGGTTTGGACTTCGGACGGGGGAGTGCAGCTGAAACCTCTGGACCTATCCCCATTCGTAAGGGTTATTTTGGTAGTAGACGACACCCCTTGATAGTAGTTAGGTTGAAAAAGCGAAATGCTTTCTATTGTTTTTTGCATCTGGGAGTTGTACTTTAGCGAGAATATGGGTGAGGTAACCATTGGTAAGGAAATTTTTTTTTTAAACAGGCAGATTGAAGTGATTGTCATTATGTACAATACTCCATGATTTTGCAAAAACTACCCCTGCCCCTCGACTCTTTGAATCGATTTCCATATTTTGTTTTGTGGGATGTAACTCAGTTGGGGGAGGGGTAAGGGAGTTGGTGGTGTAATTAGCTGTGTGCTTGCTCATGGATGTGTGGGCGCATGTGTACGTGTGAGTATATGTGCCAGTTTGTGTGTAATTACGTTTTTTTTTTTTTTTTTACAAACGTGTATCAATCAGAAATGATCAACGTGTAGGACCGAGATTAAACGTCACCATCTGAAAGACGTGACTCGGTTTCCGAACCTGGCTCCGATCAGGATCGGTTTCAGTAGGCGCAGACAGAGAGCACATTACCGCTAGACCAACTCACATCACCAATACTAATACTAATACACTTAACAATAGGCCTATACCTTTGACAGGTATTCACCTTGTATTTAATATACACAAAACTAAATAACAGTACTACTTCGATGCATTTCAGGCGTAGGTCTATACAAAAATACAAATTCATTCACATCATTTCTTGGGAAAACCAAATAGATGTAGTACTGACAACAATTCTTACAATACTTAAAATACATCTCGGGAGTATCAAAATACAAATGAAGCTCATATCTTTAGAAGACAAACAAAATCTGTTATAATTATCGTCTACTTATAGGCACTGTGCAAGATATCTTGTAGCGATTTGCAATCATATTTCACATTTGACATATATATATATATATATATTTCAGTGTTTTGTGTTTAAAGAAGAACTTACTACTTAGGGCATATATGTTTTCCATCTCAGGTACGAAATTTTGTTGTGATATCCTGACGATTAACAATTAATGACATGCTTTATCTAAAATCTAAAATTTGCGCAAAATAAGCGTGACACAGTCAGAGGTTCAATATTAGACGCACGCAAGGAACGCTCATTTTGCGGTAATTTTTAAAATATGTGTTTTGTAAATGAAAGTTTAAACCATGGGGTAAGTTGAACCTCATTTGTGAATTCGGGCCATACACACTGTGTAAGATATCAAGCATATTTGGTGTATACATGAAAATAAAATTCACTTGGCAAAGTGAATGACTCAATGAGGATGATTGAAAGAGCTCCAGAAATATCATCCACGTTTGCAGTTATTTGCTAGTAATGTAATATACAATTTCATAAACATTTTCTTAGTATCACTTTAAGACTTGGTCCGATATAACGCAACAAAACCGCGTTTTTTAAAATATTTTTTTGTTATGGTGACGGAAAGTGTAATACGCTTCCTATTTCTGTATCTTATAACACAGAGCTCAATGAATACGCACAAGTCCTTTGTTGCGCAAAGTTGCGATTCGTTTATACGTTTAAAAAAAACGCGGCTCCTTTTTTCCGGCGGTTTACCGCGCTATACCCGAACAAGCCTTTATACCTTTATCTTTATGAATAACTGGAATGCATATATGCATCACACATTTCGTTTATTGGCATACATGTAAACAAATAGTAGTCATGATGGACAGAAGAGTACACTGTGAAGAGGATGAAATAATTCCAGCACATACACTCTTGAAAGACTAGAATATCAAAGGAAATGAAAATAGAGGGTCGTTATTTACAACATGAAAGACTTTCGGCACAATAATCTTTGAAGGAATCCTCACAAGTATCAATACCAGATATTAGAGCATTCTTTCTTTCACAACGGACACTAAAAGATATTTAAATGTATATTTTTCACTGTTTGACATGATATATGGATAATGGGGCATTGTAATTTACACGTCTGAAATACACAGATCACAATCCTACAAAATAGAAAATACTTAATAATTTTTCTCCTTGTAATAACATGTAAAAACAAAAAAAATGTCTTCATGGAATATTTCAAAATACATGTTAAACAAAGCTTGTTCTCGCATTCGTTTATAATCTGAAAACTCAGCATTATATATGCATACATTACATATATTTTGTTGATATGGCCGGTAGCAATTTCAGAACCTTCTTTTTAATGTCTGATTGTAATCATGATATGTACAGAAGAGGACAATCATAATTGTGCAGATTTCTACGGGCAACAAGTCAAACTATTAATAATAATGAAAGAGTTTGTATGTAGATCATTATCTCAAAGTATTTTGTAGCAATTTGCAATCATATTTCACATTTGGCATATACATTTCATTATATTATGTTTAAAGAAGAAGTTACTACTTAGGGCCTATGTTTTCCATCTCAGGTACGATATTTTGTTGTGATATCCTGACGATTAACAATTGATGACATGTTTGCATAAAAACAATAAATGCAGAAATATAGATTAAAGAAATATTGAGGGTTAATATTGTGTTCTACGATAAAAACCGTTTGCAATCCATATCTAAAAGGCCTAGATGCCATCCTTTAGAGGAAAACGGGTTAGCTATGATCTACACAATTAAAAAGTTGCAGCGAATACAGGATTCCGTTTAAAGTAGCAATCACAAATGGATTTGCGGCACCTGCAAATTATACATGTACCTGTGTAGATACCATTACATAGAGAATTCAACCTGATTTCCTTCTATTCATATCACCATGAATGCAAACTTGGGTCTTTATTCCAAGGCACAGTCAATATTCTAGTATTCAATTCTAGTACTTAAAAGTATGATCGCAAAGACTTTAGAAAAATAAACATAAGGCAATTTCATTAGTCTTGTCCATCATCACCTATTGAAATGTGTAATCTGAACATGGTTTCTAAGGGCTATAGAAGGGTGTTGAAATAGCTCTGGAATTGATTTCTCCAAAATCTATGTGATGATGTTTTAAGTACCGGTACTAAAAATTGAATTATACTAAATCATGCATGATTCTCTGAAGCCAATGCAATTACTGATGACTTCACTTCAAAGTGCAGCAATGTTTAATACATGTATTTTCCATTCGTATTTCAGAAGAAAAATATATACCGGTATATACAAATACCTATGAAACATCATGTTGGAAACATTTTCCTACATATAGTACATTACATACAATTTTATGCAAAACACAATATCATTACAAAAGCAATAGGAATAGCAAACATTTTACTTCATGAACATCATTAAACTCATTGTCTACTGGAACCATGTGTTATGCATATGGGATCGAATGAGTGAATTTCAGTGAAAATCAGTATAGTCAACGATTTACCGGGTATTGCATAGGCTTGAAAGAATGTGCTGAATATAATGCAAACTCATAGTAGACATACATGAACATGCAAAATAGCACTTTAACAGCGGCAAGTAAATTCTTAGGGTATTTAAAGTTCAATGTGCTATCCTAGAAATGTTACTATGTACTTCAAGGCTCCAACATTGGGGAACTTTGATTAAGCGGTGCAACCATTATACTCTCATATATATATATATATATATATATACACAATGTATATACATGTATATCATTTGAACAATGCAGTCCTCAGTAGAGAGGCATATAATTTGCATCTCATGAAGTACCAAATAGCTCATCAGCGAGATAAGTTTGACCAGCTTCCTCTAGAACATGCTTCAGGGCTTCACACACTTTGCCCTTGGGTTGCTTCTTTCTCCAGTCCCGGAGCATTGATAGTGTAACCATGTAAGATGAATTGTTATTATCGTTAACATAATGTTGGATATCTCCTGGTTGAAGGTCAAGAGCCTTCCCGAGATTATCTATATCAACACGCGTGGCAACTTTTCGAGCAACAGTGGTCAGCTTTTTTTCAAAGTCGTCCTGTTTACATGAATGGTTCCTTAAATGAATCATAAAAAGAAATTTTAGTATGTATCTAATTACATATACTGACAACAGGGGGAGGCGGTGTTGCAGGAAAATAAATCGTAGACAATGGCTGCGTGGGTACTTAAGCAAAAGATCTTTCCCAGACCCTAATTTTCTTGGAGGGGTTAATGCAACAGACATGAAATACTCCCCAGGGAGTAGAGATGGTGTACATTGTGCGTGAATGAATCCGATAACCGGAGTAATATCTCTAAAGCACTTAAAATTATTTTTCGATTAAGCACTACATATAAACAGATTATTATAATTGTTACATTCTTTTCCCCAAAGTCTTATTTATGTGTCATTATATGATTTTGATTTTTGATATGATATCACATGCACCATTAGCAACAGTGAAATTCAATTATTTATTTGCGAGCAAGCCTCAGAATGGTTTTAATTTATAGCATACTGACATCATTCAATTATCTCTATTGGGCTTTAATTATAAGATATGTGGGCCCAGTTTCCCCTTCTCTTCATTTATTGAAGTTTTGTATTCAATTGGAAACTTACATTGCAAAGTTGAATATACAATGCAGTTCTACCAGTGATTGTCCTGTCTGACCTACTTGCAGGATCACTATTATTTTTTCATCTGGCTGTCTGCTCAGGTCCAAGTTAAAGGACTTTGTCCACTGGTGTCCTATCTGTAATTCGTCATACTTGACAGTCTACGAAATAAAGAGCATATAATTACCAAACAATTATACTGATTTTATTTCATTGTGTCCATGACTCTGCGACACAGTTCAGTAATATACTTTGATAAATCATTACATTCCGTAAATATCTATACGCTCTCAAAACTCTGGATTTCTCCTATTTCCCAAGCTAATTATAAGAAGGGGGAATCTGCTCATGCAGGGCCTTTGCTTGTTAAAAGCTCTCCATCAAAAGATTAGAAATTGCAGATAAATTAAAGAGTTAAAAAACAATCTATACAAAATCTGTTTGATTTAGCTTCTTTCTTCTTTCTGATATGTTGTTTCTTACTCATTGGTACCTATGTGTAGTGAATTTGGTGCCTTACAAATCTTATTTTATTATTATCATATTATTATCATTATTTTCTTTTTGAATTATTGCTATCACTATTATTAATATTGTTGTTATTTTCACTATCATTACTATAAAGGAGAACTTACATGTACAGTATCTCCAATTGGATCATGCTTTATGAAACAAGTCATTTTGACGTCCACTTCTGCCACTCTGATAAGAACCTCTGCTTCAGGATGAATATAAGCGAAACCTATGCCTTCCTCCTGGGACGCTATCTGTCACAAAATGATTCAACAAAATACAAATAATAGCTAATAAAGAGTCAAGGGAACACTATCTAGTTTTCACTTGCAAGGTTTTCAAATTGATTTGAATGGCTTGCTCTTAGTGGCTCAAAGTTAGATTTTTCCTCTTTTCTTCTTCATATGTTCTGTTATCTTTTGATCAGATACTGGTATAAATGCATTCAAATATACAGTTAACTGACTTTTCATATTCATTTCTTTCAAGAGCCCATGGCTAGGTACTATTTGATTCACCTATCGAATATGAACGATTCTATATGGGTTGATTCTACCTTGCATACATTCACTGTTCCTATGTCAGACAACCATCTATCAAGCTTTTTAATCACCAAGAATACATGTACATGTGGTTTATTTTACAAGTTATCAAACACTAAGCACGAGTGCATGTGGCAAACTATTCATCAGCAAACTGGGTGGTGAGTTTGTGAGCACTTTAAACACATTAAAGGTTACGCACATCATTGTTGAGTTCTGATAAGTGTTTTCAAGAGAATGTTAGTCCTGACAAAGGTAAAAAATAATTGTAGGATTTTCATTTGTATTATACTTCTATGTAGAATACACTAGTGGTGTCTCCACATGGTAGAAAGTTTGTTGTTTTTTATTACGAAATGGCACAACTTCATGCATACATGTATTACATGTATATAGTAACCTTAATATTCAGTAACAGTTTCGTGATAAATAATTAGAATAAACATGTCTGCTATCAAATGACACACATCAAAAGCTTGGGGGAAGGGGGTTTAGCCCCCATAAACCCATCCCAACCCCCCATTCCACAATTAGAACCGTGCTTAGTACCAACCAGAGATATGAAAGAGTTTGTAAAGCTTGTGTAAAATGATATTAAATGTAGGATCAAGGGTTATAAATCAATATTACATAACACTCTTATCTGAATTATGTAATACCTGTACCAGTGTGAGTATTTTTTAATCAAATATATTAACTGAATAATGTATATGTATTTAATTTGGGGAAAATGTGAATGGTTGTCATTTACAGTAAAAGATTTGAACAAATCCCTTACTACAATTACTTGAAAGAATGAAGGTATATCGTAATTTTTGGTGTATATTTCAGGTGAAACTTCTGAAAATTAATCCCCATATTAACTTAGAAAAACACAGGAGATTATTTTCCATCTTTGTGACACAAGATTTCAATAGACCAGAGATGGTCGATAACATTAAATGATAGAGCTTGTGATATTCTAAAGAGTTGATATTTATTCTTAGGCTTGAAGTTGCTCTGAAACACAAAACTTTATATAAAACATCTTTCCAAAGATTGGCATCAACAAAATGTATTTGCATCAACATTGTGACGCTGACTAATTATTCTTTTTACAATGCCAAAGACATTTAAATAATATTCTTGCCTTCGTATAGATCCCTTCGATGTCATCATAGAGATGTGCACGTAAGATGACAGTGGTTCTTTCCTCTGGTAGTGGCTTTTCTGCAAATGGCAGGCAACGCATTCGCTTCCCTCCAAAGAAGACGGTCAACTTGAATCTGATGAACGCCCAAGAGAAGTGATTCATCTGCAATCTAAGTGTATGTCTCTCGATGTTGCAGTTGGGTATTCCAGACTGTGTTAATGGAATTTGTTCCTTCACTTCTGCATCTAATATGAACAGATATGTAAATAACTAGGTATATTTATTTATATGCATGTACCAAGAATAATGCCATCATTTAAATTAAGCTATCTATTGTATGCATAATGTTGATAATAGAAACTACAGAACAATTTCCTTACATTTATATGAGAGGTACAAGAAAGGCCATGTAATTCCTGCAAGTAATCAAAGGGAAATAAAATAAGGGGCATGAAAACCCTCGTACTACGCAGAGTAGCCTCATATCGTACTCTTTTACCTGAGGACCCTGCAATCAAATTATTACATGGGTTTAATGTAAGATCTATATCATATGCCTTCTCATGTGGTCCTTAATTCAGTACATGCATGTCAGTATAACTAAGCAAGATAAAAACTAACCAGGAAATATCATTATTTGGAAATGTAAATGCAATAAAAGCTATCATCATAACGCTGTGATTTTATTTTGGGAAGATAACCCTTTATGTAGAAAACTTGAAAGATCTACAATTTTATGGTTAACCCATATAGCAGTGAAGTGTCATCTCTTAGTGATGTTTTATTTTCATCTTTTGATCCACAATAATTACAAATTATACAGAAAGAAAAAAAAATCACAGAAATTTTAAAGTCTATTTTCAATGCAGTAGGCCTACCTTGCTCTGTTTCTTTAATAAAAGCGATTTAATTATAACTAATTATTAAAGTCTCTAATTTGGCTACGTGGTGTAGAATATAAAATCACTATTTTCGTCTACAACTTGAGAATTTTGTTGGTGTTTTTTTTTTCTTTCACAATGGCTCATTATATATACATTTTCATATTTTTCATACTGTGAAGAAGTGGAATTTGTTTAATTAATGTTGCCGATTTGAGAAGGAAAAAATGATGAATTTAGAAAATAAGAAATCTATCAGTGAACTTCTATAGGTTAAACAGCTTAAGTTGACATATTTTTAATTAGATTTACTGTGGTGGAGATACTATGTAGGACCTATTTTTTTTCTTCTCACTTTTACTATAGCACAAATTAAAAACTGGCGTAAAAAAATATTGTGCATAATTAGACATGTAACGATGTACTTACCGGGTGAGTATTCTCCCTCTCCCGTGTACAGAACTGCCTCCACACTGGAGTATCGTGTAATCACAGCACAGTGAGGTATTGTGTAAGTCACTGGTAACTTAAGGACTAGGTCATCAGGGGCTAAACACTGTACACCAAAGCAGACTGACATCTCTTCTTTGCTGTTGCCAAGATTAGGAGTATCTGTCAGGACACGAAGAGAAATGTCCTGCGGCACTTCGCTGTCAATTGCACCGGGAGGGATCTCAAGTTCAATTCCGAAGGAATCTAGCTGAAGTTTGCCACCTTCAACTCCAACACTCTTACAACATTCCATCTTGATTGGTTTGACAATTACTTCATCTAGTACTGAAAATTATAAGAGATATTTCCATTAAATCCTTTCTGCAAACTCTGTGCAAACAACAGAATACATACATGTAATTGTGCTTCAACATTCTAGCAAAATATTAAATATAGGTTATCATATATCATTCGGAAGTATCCTTTTCAAGTCAGGAATAAGCGTAAAAGAAATATATTCTTACACATTTTAAAGTATTTATCTTTTAAAGGCGTCTTTTTCAATTTCTTCTTTATAACTGTTGCTTAGTTTAGATTCTACGTTGTCGAAGATATATGAATTTAGATATACAATCTTTGAGATTTAGCAATTTACATGAATGATGTTATTTTTCAACTTAGGATTTAGAACAATTACCTTTTACCAATCTGTCATGAATATTATTGTAATACAATGAAATAATAAGATAAAAGAAAAATATTGTAATCTATCCTGTTTTTCTGTCTTTTGCCGAATACAAAAATTGCTACTTGCTAGAACCACGCATGGTAGGCCTATTTTCACTAAGACACATCTCTCTTGGATAGTGTTGTATATATATTTTTACAGAGATTCCGCCATGCGGCATCCACAGTTTTATATATGTATACATGAGCTTGTACTACTCTCACTCTCATGTCGTCGAATCATGAATACATTAAGCATTAACCGGTAAAAATTATTCAAATACTTTATTCTTTGTTTTGTGTCTCTGCCATGCCTGTGAATGAAATGGACATAAAACAACAAATAGCTCCAGGGAAACATTAATTTTTCTTTCCTCATTCTCCAAATCAATTTCTGCTGATATTGTTCAAAGCACAACATTAACCTGTTTCATGGGGCAGGCTTTCCATGGCAATGTGACCCTCTTCTTCCTCCTCCTTTCCTTCTTCCTCAGTGTTCTGGGTGTCTGTCTGTTCTTCATGCACTTGGACCCTTGCCGTGGCTCGAACAAGCTCATCTGTCAGATACAATCAGTCAATAACGGATTCAGAATATAGATCCTTTTCATATAGGCTACTAATATAATGATTACAAATTCTATTTTCTTATAAAACAAAGAGCAACTTTAACGGTACACAAAATGCATTCGGTATGTAATAATGTAATTAATATACGGCCGTGAGATCCGTATTTCAAATTTTGATTTGTGACAAACATCTTCAAATTTTATGAATGAATCATGGTATTTACAACTAATATTTCAAAATTCATTTGTACAAATATTGTCTGCCTGTATATCCCAACTAAAGGCTCATTTACATATGCCTAGGTCTATTGCGGTGGCTTTTCGTATTGTGTACCCACCTGCTGGGTGTCCAGACAGGTTGGTTATGTGCATGGACAAATAATGTTCAAACAGAAAAAAATCAAACACTTTTTCTTTTAATATTTCATTATTCATTTAAAACGTACGTTGACAATATTTTAATTGGCAAATATTCCCAGAACTATGTTTTACTTGAGGCTTGCTTTTCGTGAATTCAATCCAAATGCAACAGCTTCATCTTTGTTCAAGGGAAATCTAACCTTAAAAGCAAACACTATATTTAAAGAAAGCAGAAAAATCAGAAAAGCAAACTGGTGCAAGTTTGAACGAAATCGTAAAAAAAAAGGATTTGTTTTAAAAATTGTAATTATAGGCTGTTAAAAGTTAGCTGAATCAGTAAAGTCTCTTTGATGTAGTAGTGGAAAACCACCCATAAAGTATTATCCGCGACTACGACAAAGTTTATTGCCGTTTGGTCTACAACCAGTTCGTCTACCACCCAATCAGTCTATTCCCATATGGTCTACACACAGCCCGTCTACTATTCACATGGTCTAATAATAATTTTGTCTACTCATCATTTATGGTAATGACCATTTAGGCTAATAGCCAATTGGTATAATTTCCATTTGGTCTATTCTCAAATAAGTCTACAACCCATTTGGTCTATTGCTCATTTAGTCTAATTTACAGTAGGTCTAATTCCCAGTTTGTCTAATGCCCATTTCGTCTACTATCCGTAAGGTCTAATAATCATTTGATGATTATAATTATTTATGATTAAATGATTATTAGACAATATATTCACCCTCCATCACAAATTATTTTTAAACTTTCGCCTTCTGTTTATTTAATTTTTCCGCTTTCATACAAATGAACTTATTACAAGGATCAGATTGCCCTTTAAGTATCTGAGCACCCCCCCCCCAAATCCTACTTATTATGGCGAGCTTGTGCAACTGATTTATAGTATGTGTTCCAGGCACAAAACTGTGAAGTGCAGATAAAAGAAACAAAAATGTGGTAAACCGATGCTGCGTACCCCGGTTTATGTAAAGAAGCCTTTATTAATTAAGCTTTGTGAGTACAAATACATGTATAATCTATTAAAACTCACCTATTGAAGAAGTTGGGGAGGGTGGGGAGGATGGGAAGGTCTTGCTCTCCGGCTTGAAAGGCATCCTCGTACCCTGCTCAGAGTCTTCATGTGATGCCTGACTTTCATATTCCACTGTGATCTTTACATTAGGATACATCTCCGAAAGTTTGTGGATGTCAGTTTGAGACAACGGACATTCCACATTTAAGAACTTGAGTTCTCGGAGCGAACTCTCTTCCCTTGTGCTCTGTGGTGGATGACTGACACTCTGAGGAAAGTAAACCTGGCACCTGTCAAATGTCAGGACAGTTACTCCTTCGAGTTCATTTGACACAAGATGCATTAGGTCACCCATGGGTACAACTGCTGATGCACCTTCAAGTTGTAGCTCACAACCTGAAGATGTGTGGGACCACTTAACAGAGGTAAGTTCTGCATCTCCTAGCTGCACTTTCTTTGCCTCAACAAACTTCAAACTTGGACTTATCATATGAACTACATGTAATACATTCATTAATGTTTCAAATCTGTAGCAATCATGCTTCCCAATTGGTTCAAGATGGATGTTGGTCAGATGCGGCATCCTGCATGATGTAATGTCTTTGCCTGACTTGTTCAATAGCCATCCTCCAAAGCCGGAAAACACCAGTGATACGATATTTGGACAGGACGTAGAAATATCCATTAACAGGCTGTCTGTAGTTACTTCATATGAACGCATGTCCTCATATTTCAATTTAAGCTCCCTTAAGGATGATGATGAATTGACCTCAGGAAAGTATACTTGATTGGATGGAGAATGTAGACTCTCCATTTGTATATTTAGACTCTCTGCATTTGGGAAGAAATTACTGAAAGCCAATAGTGTATCATGGAGTGTTTCAGGCCATCGCAAGAACTTCAAGCAAACTGTGATGACAGATCTCATAGGCATAGGCTTAGGCATAGGCTTAGGCATGAGGGTAAATGGATGTAGATGCATCCAGGGTAAATCAATGGAGATATGCTCGACTGCCGGACACAATGGAGCCAGTGTGGAGATGACATCTTGGAACCAATTGGCATCCCATAGTACAAGATGAGTCTCATCATCGGTGCTCTTCCACTCGACTACATGTAGCTCCAGTCCAGCATCTACCCTTATAACATTGTTCAGCCCAGATTTCTTGCCTGAATAAAAAAGACAATTAAACAACCCATTTTTGTAGCCTCCCAATTCACAGGAAAGTTCACTAGACAGCATTATATAATAACTGATACAAATCTTGCCGCGAGGTATTGATATAATTGATATACATGAATAACACAATAATATAATCTATCTAGCATTATCCTTCTAGTTGATAAGCACCCTTCATTCCACATAAAATGTTTACAGAAATGGTAACCTTCATTTTAAAAGGTAATTTGGAAAGACTATTTCAACAAGCACTATGAGAAATTTAATCTAAAATGGGGTGTCTAGATCAGTACCGTAAGAGTTAAAAGACCCCTCAAAATATTTTCTTTATCTTTTTATCTTGATCTCAATTATGGCTCCATCAAGCACATGTGGTAAATTAAAAGACTTTATAAAATCTATCCTGATATTTTACTGAATTACTGAATGTTGTAGATTGACACTACATGTACTTTGTATGTACATGTAGATACCACATAGGGAATAATAGGAATTAAGTAACTTTGTGACTTGATGGCATCACGATAGCTTTAGTCATGTTATACAGTCTAATAACTATAACTATAAAAATAACAATACTACTACTACTAATAATAATAATAATAATGATAATACTAATGATAATAATAATAAAAATCATCATCATAAAAATAGCAATAACCATATATACATATATATGCCAGGGGATGCTCAAGGTGCCTAGAAGTCCTATTGGTACCCTGGCTTTAGCCAAGCTGCCCTAAAGCACCAATTCAACATTTAATTCGCATGTACTACTTTATTTGATGTCTGACAGGAGATGTAAGTGTATAAATTCTTTATAGAATGCTTGATAAGGCACATAAGATATTTTCAGGCAAAATAGATTATTTCTCGCGTGTTCTAAGAAGAAATTCCTGTCATTTGTATTTCTTTTTTTAGAACATTTTGTAAACATAATTGGAGAAAAAGGAAAAATACTTTCATGGTCATTCAGTATGTCTGTTTGATAATTTTTTTTTATTCATTTGGTTAGCTTGCGTCTGAAAACTTTTATTAGATGATTTTAAAGCCACATTGTAATAGATGGTACATTTATTGCTTTTTTTAAGGGTTTCGACACCATGATTTTCGTGTAATGAGTTTGAATCTTATCTGATATCTTTTCACATACCTTCTCTTCCAAGCCTGAAAGGTGTATTGCTAAATTCATCACACACAATCAGTCTTCGAGTGTGAAGTAGAACTCCTTCTAACTCCTTCGACTATGAAATGTAATAGGAAAACATGAAAAGGTCTCATGAGATATAGGTGTTCTAAAATTCATAAAACAATGGTTGGCCTTTAGAACATAACATTGGGGCCGTTTTGGCACATTTTTTTTAAAATTCAGTCGGCACCATTGTTTTCAGGTAAAATTTTACATAAGAATCCATGTTTAAAAAAGTAAACAACTTTTCCCTGTTGGAGCCATCTGTGTACCTAACTATAATCACCCTGTAATGTGGAAGGACAGATCAAACATGAGAAACAAAGCAAAATCAAATTTGTTTTTGTTTGGAGGTGCTTTAATTGGCCACATAGTTCAGACTTGGGAAGAAACAAATCATCTGTAATACCAAATACATGGACTGGCAGCAATGGATTGAATGGCCAGAACTTATGCATATATACCTTGCGTGTTCTATCTAGTTCTGCTGCTAAGTAATCGGACAACTCTTGAGTAGACATCTGAAAAGAGTTGAGGGTAGATTTAAAAGCATGTATAAAGCATGTCAACTAAACAGAACTTAGTGACCCCAAAGGGGGTTGTTTCAGGGTTTCCCAGGAGATGTTAAAGGTATGGGAAAATGTGTGTTTTGGAATTATAACCATCAGAAAAAATAAATCTTTGGAAAGACAAGCAACCCCACTGTAATCATATATTGAAGCATTGAGTCCGGGTATCAAGGTACCAAAGGAGATCGTTGTTTTCAATGGGGAGGACTGATTTCTCTTACAAGGCAGATTCCCCAGGCTCTTTGTGTTCTTAATTTATAGCTATCACAGCTTCTTGAATGAAGTTTAATTTTTTTAAAAACATTCTCATGGCAATAAAATACATTGGCTGTTCTTATAGAAAAGGGTCATGTTGGGTATAAACATGGACCTGAAGTAGGACATGGAATTGAAAATCTGAAGCTTTTCAAATCTTGGATGGGGAGGCCAATTCTGTAGTTGAATCATCAGACCTCTTTTCTCCTTTCTGCTCCATCAACTGAAAAGAAATTAAAGGACAGCTACGATGAAATGTTAATTCCTTCCCCATTTATTCACAATTCACAAAAGAGTTTAAGCATGGTTTTTCTAAATTTTGAACCGTACTGTTTCTATTTCAGAATTATGAAATCGTTTTTGATTTACGAATTACCAACCCTTTTTCATTTTAGGAATTACAAACCTTTCGTAATTACAAACCTTTTGAAGTAATGCATCAAATGTTCCAAATTATGGACCCCATTTCATAATCAGAATACGTACCCGCTGGTATGGGAAATTAGTGTTTTGGGATTAGGAACCTTCAGTAAAATAGACCTTTGGAAAGACAAGTAACCAACATATAATTAAATATCTAAGCATTGTGTCAGGTATCTAGGTATCAAAGGAAATCATTTTTTTTCAATGGGAAAGATTGATTTCTCTGATAACGAAGGTTACCCAGGCCTTTTGTGTTCTTAATTTATAGCTTTTAACAGCTACTTGAATGAAGTTGATAAGCATTTTTTAAAACCATACTTCGCCTTTTCATATAGAAAAAGGAAAGGACAAACCTTGGATAGAAGAGCCAATCTTGTAAGTAAATCGTTCAATCCCTTTCCTTCTTTCTGCTCTTTGAACTGAAAAGAAATTAAAGCATATTTACATTATAATGTTATGTCCTTCCAACTTTATTAAAAATTAAAGTACGTAGAACAGTTTAAGCATCTACGTCCATGGGTAGAGGTCATAACTTTACTTCTCATAGTCTCAGAAAGGTACACATGAAAACTGTAGGTTCAGTATAACATAAAGTTCATTGTCTCACAAATTATAATTGCAAGAACGTCAGATAACCTCAAAAGCTAGGAATTGATTTCAAATCGAACTATATGGGTACGGATATTTTCAGATGCTTTTCCAAATTGAAAAGTTGTATAATCAATCAAGCCTTTCTTCTATGAACCAAACCAAGGGAGTTAAGATAAAACAGGTGGTATGATCTGGTTCCATTCACATACCTTGGCCTGCTCTTTAGGCTTCGTAGCTGGATCGTCAGCCATCTTTGATGTCTACCAGATGACCTGCCTGGAGGATAGAAATATAATTCAGGTCGACATACAGTGGAAAATCTTGGACTATCGTTTCTGCCAGGAAGAGCTCTTGACAAGCAAGAATCTTATTTTGCCTGATTAGATTGGATAAAAGGGAAATTCCACTTTGGCCTCAAGTTGACTTAAACAGAAGCATACAATGTATAACAAACAAGAGAAGCAAGTCAGTGACATCAAGTTTGAGGAAAATATATACCGGTATTCACTTATTAACAATGTTATGGGTTTCAAAGTTGCCATTGATCAAACACAAATTGGCAGCTCTATGACAAACCAGTTTAGTTTACATTATATAACATGTATAACATAAATTATTGTATGTTCATATAATTATGTTATGTTTGCTCTAGATGTCTGATGTGGTTAATAATTGTAATATTGACTGCCTTCAGGGCAATACGACATATATTGCCCGAAGCGACGGTGAAGGCGATATATGACAAGTCGTTAATTATTACCTATACAAGGCATTTTAGCTGCTATATAAAAAGTCGTATTTTGCCACTGCTCCGAATACGAAACAGGAGCGGGCAATATTTGCCATATTGCCCTCTTCCGGGTTTCCCCTATAGACCACTGTACTAAATCAGAGGGTTGAAGGTTGAAAAAGGGCAATATTTCTTGTCAGTGCGCATTTATTAAAGTACATACGCGCAATATTGTGTAGGCGTTAAAGTGTACGCGCAGTAACAATTTTTACCTTTTCATACATTTTCATCTCTGGACAAGAGTGAGGAAATACATGCATACATGCATGGTGATTAAAAATCATGCTTGATACCAAATTTGTATATCATTTGTTAAACTTTAAAAATGCCTTGTATAGGGGGATAGGTAATAATAATTATATTGACAGGGCTTCTGTCGGGGTACATCAGAAATATTGACCGCGCTAAGACCATATTGTCAATATGATCTTAGCTTGGTCAATATCTCTGATATACCCCTCAAGCCCAGTCAATATAATATAATTATCATAAAGTATCAAATTGGCAATGCAAAAACAGCTTTTTTTGTACACGCATGTATTTGCATTTCTGGCAGAACCAACATCGCGAACTCTCAATGGAGTTAGTATGCTCGCTCATTATAATCATGGACACGTGGAAGGTAAGCAAATTGTTCTCATTCCGGTATCAATTTTTTAATACATTTTTTGTTAAATTCTCGCCCGATTTCAAAGACAATGTGCTTTGTACTATAGTGGAAGAAAAAAAGGAGTCCACTTGTCTTTAACTCTGAAGTAATAGTTTGGAAGATTCTTTGGATGCGGGAATGGGCGACTACAAACGCATTTGAAGTTTTGTTTACATGCACTCTTCACGCAGGGGTATGGTTGCCAATTAAGGCTAGGTGATATCAATATAGCGAAAGCTTAAAGGAAAAGTCCACCCCAGGATTTTCTTTAGCTGACGATATAGACCTAATAATACCATGAAGAATGATACAAGTCTCATTAAAATCCATGATCGCATAACGAAGATATATCGACTTTTTGTATCGAAAATCAGCCGTCCGCCATATGCAATAGCGTTACATGGGCATGAAACGATCGCCAAAAATAACCGATAGTATCGAAATTGTGACGTATGTTGCGAGCTGCCTTCTTATTTCGCAGACATTCACTTTCGCTAGCGGTACACTGTTATCGCACTGACACGACGAATCATGGTCTTTTGCCAAGCAATAGGTTGCTATAATGACTCCTCTAGGACAAAGGGTAAAAGTTTTTACTCAATACCGGACCCCGTGAAAGAACGGGAAAGGTGTGCAAAATGGATTGCTGCGCTGAAATCGGCGAAATTCAACTTGAACAATTACCAATATAATAGAAATCATGTCGTTTGTAGCGACCACTTTGAACCACGGTGCTTCGAGCATGATCTGAAAGCGGAGCTATGCGGTACAAGACCTCGAAAAATCCTCAAAGATGATGCTATTCCCACCATTTTCATACATCGAGGACCGGTTAAGATGCGCACATCAAGTGAAAGAAGGATTTCTGGAAGACGTACTAAACAGGTTAGTTATATTAATTATCTTTCCTTTTGCACACCTTACCCGTTCTTTCACGGGGTCCGGTATTGAGTAAAAACTTTTACCCTTTGTCCTAGAGGAGTCATTATAGCAACCTATTGCTTGGCAAAAGACCATGATTCGTCGTGTCAGTGCGATAACAGTGTACCGCGAGCGAAAGTGAATGTCTGCGAAATAAGAAGGCAGCTCGCAACATACGTCACAATTTCGATACTATCGGTTATTTTTGGCGATCGTTTCATGCCCATGTAACGCTATTGCATATGGCGGACGGCTGATTTTCGATACAAAAAGTCGATATATCTTCGTTATGCGATCATGGATTTTAATGAGACTTGTATCATTCTTCATGGTATTATTAGGTCTATATCGTCAGCTAAAGAAAATCCTGGGGTGGACTTTCCCTTTAAGTATCTGATATCGACTGTTGTTCCGGTAGGAGCCTGCTCGCTATTCATAAGGACCGCTATTCATAAGGACCGCTATTCATCAGCACCACTATTCATAAGGACAGCTATTCGTAAGGACCGCTATTCATAAGGACCACTATTCATAAGGACCGCTATTCATAAGGACCGCTATTCATAAGGCCCACTATTCATAATTTGAGAAAAGGGTCATTATTCGTAAGGACCGCTATTCATAATCGAAGAAGGGGGTCGCTATTCATAATATGAAAAAAGGGTCGGTATTCATAATAGGAGAAGAGGGTCGCTATTCATAATAGGAGAAGAGAGTCGCTAGTCATAATGCGGAATGGGGGTCCCTATTCATAATACAAGAAGAGGGTCATTATTCATAAGGGTCATCATTCGTGAGGACCGCTATTCATAATCGAAGAATAGAATCGCTATTCATAATACGAGGAGAGAGTCGCTATTCATAATACGAGAAGAGGGTCGCTATTTATAATACGGAAAGAGGGTCGATTTCATAAAAATTAAATAAGCAAACAAAACAAATGAATAAGCGGGGGATGTTACACCCACAAATGTAATAACGCCCACAAATGTAATAACACCCACAAATGTAATAACACTTTACCCACAAATGTAATAATTTCACCCACAAATGTAATAACCACTTTACCCACAAATGTAATAATTTTGAATCACCCACAAATGTAATAATGACTTTACCCACAAATGTAATAAATTTGAAGGGATATTTTGTCGAATTTGTTCAAAACTAAAACCCTGTAATAAGGAATTTTATCGTACGTAGGGCGATATAAATGGTTTACATTCATCAGTGACAGCACGCGTCAGGAGCTAGCGGCTCCTCTTTTGTGATAAGATTTAGCGGCATCTTGCGAGAAACAATAACATTCCGACACCCTTTGTGTTAGCCGCGCGGTATCTTTCATGATTGTGCGCGTAGCTATAAACGGAATTTGGGCGAGGTATGTTTCGAATCTATATATGGAACGGTATTAGCCGGGATGTATTGGGTTCCCACGGTGTTGGTGTGAGAATTCTCATTCAACTTGCAGATTTTGTAGAGGATGGATGTATACATTAATTGGTGGCAAATTAATTTAATTTAGCTGGGCTTTACTGAGCCTGAGGAAACTTCGTACTGGAAAATTATTATACTTGGATTTCACATCGGATTTTAACAGAGGAAAAGTTTCAATTTTAATTGGGCTTGGTTCTACAGAGTATACGGCGTAGCGGATTGTTCATACTGGGACGTATTCTCGGAATCTACAAAGGTACCTCCGAGAGGAAAGTTAAGTATGACGATGGTTTATCCATATTCACTTCTTTACGTACGTATAACCAGTATGAATTAATTGGTACATGTTTCATAAGGCGGACGAAGATCAACAATGTTAGATGTCATTTTAATTTTGAACGAATAAATTGCATGGCAGTGATTTGACTTAAGCCCTATTATATAAAGCAGCTATTAAATATAAAGGGATCGCCTAACAATGTTAAATCTGAGATACATGGCCCCGCGTGTTTTCAGTGTCTTTGATATGGTATTGTATTTAATATATATATATATATATATAAAGTCTATATATATTATTTAAAAAAAAAAAAAAAACGTGCTTCAAAATGACCAAGAAGTGCGTCAAAAAAAAAAAAAAAGGGGTTCCTCATTGACCTAAAGGTTTAAGAATTTTTTAATTTTAATGTTAGCTTTAAGGATCTAAGACAAAGTTACCAGATCCCTCTACAGCCGATTGTGTTTGAATAAGCGGGCGCTTATGGACAATAGTAAGTAGGAAGGGTTCTGGATATGACACAAGTCGAATGTTGGTGAACAATAAGCTGCCGGAAGTTTTTCTTTTTATTCCTGTCGTAGGTTGATATGATACACTGGTTAGCCGCCTTCGCGCTCCTCCCCGATTCCCGCAGCATTTGGTCCAATGTGTTGCCACGAAGGATTTACACAGGTTTCGACAATGACGAACAGCCAAATAATTCTGAAACGCGGCTAGTATTTAACAAGCATGCCAGGAATATATGCCGCAGAATTGGGGTCGTTCATTGGATCATTCGGGCTTCGCGCACGAGCGACACGAGCTGTTTCCTAGTGATGCCGATGGAATACATCTTTTGGCAAGAAATGACTTGTTCCTTCAAAGCCTTATTCGCGAGTCGACGAACGTTGGAAAGACTGCATTCCAGTTCTTTGTTGTGGTTCACTTATTTGTTATTAAATTATTTGTAGACTGTTTTCACGAGCTTGGTTTCGCCCGTGTTCATAACGGCGTCTGTCACTTAATACTGTTTTCGGTTTTAAAATTTATTCATGTTATTGTTAAATTGAAAGATATTTGTTCACGATTAATTTTGTTAATGGGCCTATTTGCTCAAGCCTCAAATCGCTAAAAGGTATATAGTTAAATGAAATTAACAAATTAGGTGATGGGTTGAGATTAATATGTTAAGCTCATATACCTGGTGGGGTTGATATATTATGGCACAATATGAACACTTAATTAGTGAAGTTAGATTAAATGTTGATTGGACAGTAGAAATCGAATTTAAAATTGATGATATGAAATTCGTTATTATTAATATTTACACCCCTTTTAAAGTATCGATAATGAAAGCAATTTTTTCAGAGGATAGGATATTGCTTCAGCTGCTGATGAGTTGGATACCATTATTGTTTTTATACATGTAGTTGGCGATTGGAAAGCTGACATTTCTGATCAGTTATAACTTTTCGGAAAATCTTTTGAAGGCCTTTCGTGGCGACAATGACATTTTGTCAAGTCTGGAAGTTTATTTGCCGATAATATACGTATGCAAGCGAATTTTGGCATATTACGTTTTGGTTGGATCATTGCATTAGTACAGCAAATGCTCATGCTTTTATTGAGGATATTCAGATAAAATATAAGTTTAATACATTAGGTAATATTCTAATTGATTTAAAAATAATTTTAAAAAGGGATTTAGGACACCTGCAGGGTCATAAGGACAGGGCGAATAAGGTAAGAAAAGGAAAGTTGGATTGGGCAAAGATTGATGGTAGTCTGAAAGGTGAATATCACAGTCAGACTGAGTTTGCCTAGTTGACACTTTCACGATTTTCGGTTCCCGCATAGTTCACGCACTGAAATTGCATCATGCGTGCCAATGCGTGGACACTTGCGGGAAGGGGCGGGACGATGCGCGGCAATGCGCGGCAATGCGTGAAGAGCGAAAATTTTTCAACATGTTGAAAATTTTGCCACGCACTTCCCGCATTGCAGCAGTGCGTGAACTGTGCGCAAACTATGCGCAAACAAGTCGTGCCAATGCGTGCCAGTGCGTGGCGTAAAACAGTGGGTACCCCACCCCCGGGAATGTGGCACGCACTTCACGACTAGTTCACGACATGGTCCCGCATAATTTGCGCAGTGGTTGCGCATCCTTCGCGCACTTTCACGCAAGGATCGCGCATATCAGTCACGTGATGCGTTTTGTCAAAATATTCTTGTTTGAGCCAGCAGCAAAATCATGGCTTCATCCTCCTCATCAGATAATGATGGGACAGAGAACACAGAGCATGAAGAGAAAACTAAGAGAACAAAAAGAGCACGTACATCTAAAAGGGATGTCCCAGAGTACAAGTGGACCGAAGACGCTGTTCAATTAATAGCCGATTTTGTGAAGGAAAATTCAGCACTATATGATAAGACCCAGAAAGATTACATGAATGTTGCTACGAAGGGAAGGATGTGGGCGAATGGCAGTAAATTATTGGATCCACCTGCCACTGGTAAGTTCTCAATTTTGATGGTTGGTTAGTTAAGTTCCATACCCATGTTTTAAAAATCCTCCTTTTGTTTTTGTTGTCTGCATTACTAGTTAATAAGAAAGTAATTTACTGGGAAAATAATTGTTGATATTTTCCTTTATAGAAATTAAATGTTTTTATTTTTTATTTTTAGGGTTAAACTTCACCACACAAATAGCCTATTTATTGTTTTCCTTGTTTTTAATGTAGGGGACCAGTGTAAGAAGTTGTACGAAAATAAGCGAACTCGGCTAGGAAAGATATTGAACAAGGAGAAAAAAGTGGATCTGGGCAAACCAACAGAACGACACGTGATGATGAGATAGTGAACACGTGGGGATTTCTGAAGCAACACATTGTTCGTGGCAAGACAACGGCAAGTGACACGGTAGGTATATAAATGACCAATTCACAATTTTTATATTGAAATATTAGAATAACCTTGAAATAACCTTCAGAACCCTTTTCATAATTTTCATTTTGATGTTTCTTCACCTTGCAGTTTGATAGAGAAGGGAAGTGCACGAACGAGAAGATGATGAAGTTTCTATCATGTCAGTTTCAGAAGATATGGATAATGAGACCTTGATCCCGTTGAAGGATCGGGTCCCAAAGTCGGCACGCTCGAAGCCTCTGGAACTTCTGGCAGTAGAACTCCAGCTTCTCGATCAAGTACTGTTTTGCAGAATAACCTCGACGATGCTCTCCGTCAGGTAGGCATTATAGAACTTTTTTTTTTTTTTTTTTTTAACAATTGAATACATTACCTAAGCCGGATCCGCTTTCAATAGTTCCATTTGGAAACTATAGAAATTAATTCACAACAAAAAGTATCATTGAAAATTAATTCTTCGACAATCGATCTAAATTTGTTGAGTATATGGCAGTAAATGACAGTAATCAGACCCTGACTTTAATTGCCTTACTAAATTACATTTGGTTATATTGTTTATGCCTTTCAGGTTCTTTCAAGAGCGGATAATTTGGGCCAGACAGCTGCTTTGACAGGTCAAAAAAAGATCGTCCATGATTTTGCCTGTCTTCTGGAGGGCCATATGCAGAAAATTCCAGAGCAATCGTGGCACAGTTTCCAAATTGAATGTCTGCAACTCGTTCACAATTTCAAACAGCCAACCAGGCCAACTCAACCATGTCAACAGCAACCCTCGTCATGGCAGTCAAACCAGTGGCCAATCAATAGTCATTGGTCCAATTTCAATCAATGGTCTCCAGCAAGTCCATCCTTCAACAATGTTGGGATGCCAGCCGCGCCTTCAGCTGTGCCTGTACCGATACCAACGTCTTCTCAGCAGTCCACTGCTTCGACCCCACCCTCCCGACGTAGTAATGAGATGGTTTCCTCGGTTCTGGAAGAGCTTGGAGAAGAAAAATAATGTGTTCAACAGCAGCCGGTGATTAAGAAAAGGCAATACTGGTTGCAAAACTAACGTCTTCCATATCGGGACACTCTTTCAGTACTTACCTTAATTCTTACATGGTAAAAAAATAAAAGTAAAAAGAAATTGTTATTTGTTGTTGCCTTTGCAAGGAATTTTATTAAAAACCCACTCGGCAAGAAAACCATTTATTTATACATTTGGAACAGAGGTATAATATTTTCTGAAACGTAAACCAGAACTACACACTGAAGAGCAAGGGTAAAATGTGACAGTTTGATCAAAGTCGGAAAATATATTCCAGATTTTTGAATGTTCTGAGTTCCAGGGAGAGCTTCGATGGATATTCTCGATTTAGACATTTTGACATATACTCATGCATGATGCTTTTATCAAGAAACAAAATGAAAGGTTTACTGAGTGGAAGATTAAAGTTAATGCATCTTTTTGGTTCCTACGTTTTTACATTTGTTCTAGTAGTTGATTAGTTCATGTTACTCACTTGTTACAACTTTAAAGTGTTCAAAATATCATTGAGAAATCTTGGTAATTATAACATGTCTATAAGGTAGTTCAAATTGGAGATTCAGTTGTCAGTCACCATGAAACTAAACTATGTGAGCATATCCAGAATGCCTAAGTTTTCTACTCGGTTATGTTTCTTTTATTAAAAAACACGCAATTCGTGCATTCTGATTGCTTCTGATTACAAGTCTCTTATTACACACAAAAAACAAAACATGTAAAGTTGTTTATATTAAGAGTAACATATTGACAAATCAAAGGCTAATCAAAGACTGCAAAGATAGGTGAATATCAAGGCCTTTAATAAAATGGGTAACTATAAGCACTTGATATTTTTCATTGGATTTCAAAAATGATTGTTAAGTTTCCGCACAATTCGTTCAAGTGCACCTATTCATACGAGATAACACCGTCAACTGTTTGACTATTACATATATACATATGTTAATAGCATCTTCTTAAACGATGTAAAAGCATGATCGTATCAATAAATGATATTCAATTTCCCAGTTTTCCTATCTCTCACAGATGTTTTGTGTAAAATATGATTGATGAATGGATACAATAATTCATTAATAAAGCGCAAGCTGAACGTCTCCAACGTCAGTCTACCGTCTGATCCGCGTTCAGGAAGCGTTTTTAATTTTCAAAAACGCTGGGCCGACGCAGGCTAAAAACGCAAAGGTGTGACACAGCCTTAACACGTGACTCTTGGTCACGTGTCATGACGTATGTCATGCACTTCCTGTCTGCTATAGCTTATTATAACTTTTTGTTTGTAAGAATCCGTTTTAATCCATGAGTGGTTATTTTTCAAAACATTCAAAAGGTTGAATCAATAAATGTATCTGTACCCGTGTTTATATCGACCCCAAAAAACCAAACTGTTCTTCTTGCGTTAAAGGGTTGCAAAGGGGATTTAAAAACAATAAGATATAATAAAATACCTGCAGAGAAGTGCATGGCATACTTCATGCCACGTGACCCAGCGTTGCCAGTTAGCATGATAAATAACTTTTGCGTTATATTCATAACTTTCTTATTTATTGTCCGATTTACTTCAACGTTTTTGGTTTTGTTTTAATTGTTTTGTTTTTCGTCTGATTTATCTGCTTTTAATCAATACAAGATTTTTTTCTGGTGCGGACCCAGTCTTTAAATGTGCGTTCGTGTGTGTGTGTGTGTGTGCGTGCGTGTGAGGAGTGGGGTTTGTGCAAGCTTACTAGAAATACGAAATTTCTACATATGCCCCGACACCAACTGCATCACGTTTAAGTTCAACAACAAAGCTTACCAAAACCCCTTAATTTCCTGACAACATTAATTGCTGATACACTGTAGAATTTTTGTGTACATAAAGACAAACACATTATAAACACTGATCTCATATCCTAAGTTTAAAATCAGATGTACAACAGACGGTTGATATTGGAACGATGTCGGGCCTTGTTGAAATACATAACCATTCAAGAAATAAAATGTCATTTGTGTCAGTGTCATTTGGCATTTTTTGTGGAATTGAGCTAGTGCTATACTGCATCACAATAATGTCATAGTTAATCTGCTTAGGTTATCATCTTTTCTTGCCAGGAAACTGCTCCAGCGCGGGAGGTGTAATAATGTGATAGATATGCACGTTGGCTCTTAGCTTCCTTGATAGAAGTGTTTCCTGTCGGAGCTCTCAGACCGTGAAACACAGGGTCGTCTCTCCATGCACCAGGTATCATCGCATGCGTAGATGGATCTTCATGGTCTACATCTCCTGATGCCAGTGGGTACCTGGTTAATATCAGATTATGTAGGACGCAGGCACTCATGATGATTAAGTTGGTAGTTTGGGGCTTCTGCGGAAGTGTAGTCAGGAAACATCTGAACCTAAATCAAGTAATACCATAAAACAAGAGCCCATCAATATGAAATATATATATATTTTTTACGATCTGTACATATGAATCTTGATTTTAAAATAATCACGCTTCATTTGGAGTAAAAACAAAATATTGTACTTGTTATTTGGAGAAACTAGATATACTGAATACTAAAGAAAAAGATCACTATAATAAATACAAACAAAATGAGAGCATCTGCTTAGTGTATCATTTCAGATTTGTTAGCAATTGCAGTCTCGCATGGTATTTTGTGCGTAAGCTGCAGAAATAGCAACATGTGTTGATAAAATAAACACCATATAAAAATTCTACGTTATGCTGGTTTAAACAAAGTGGGTTATTATGATAACAACTCCTTTCTGGGGGGAAGTTAAATATTTTTATTCAATGTGCTTGAACTTTTAAAGCAATAGGCACTGAGAATGGAAATGAATACAGAAAGAAAGGAGACCTACCTGTGAGCCAAAATACCAAACGAGTTTTCCACTACTCGCCTAGCTCGGCTTAGTCTATAACTGAAGATGATCTCCTCATGAACTTGGGACCTATGTGAGAAGGGCTTCATTAGCCAGGGCTTCATCGCAAATGCATCGTCAGCCACAAATTGGAAAGGTATGGGCATGTCATCATTGGGCATTGGTTCCGGTGGCGGCACCCCTGCTCTTTCCCCTTCTATGGCATCATACAAGTTGCAGTTTTCCAAGTTCCACCATCTGAAGAGCCACCCTCTGCTCCAACATCCACATACAGAAACTTATATTCTGCATCTGCTACAGCCATGAGAACAATACTATGGAAACCTTTATAGTTAAAGTACAAGGACCCAGACTTTGGCGGCTTCCTGATTGCCACGTGTTTGCCATCGACGGCACCAAGGCAATTATGATAGTTCCATCTGGAACTGAACTTCTTGGCCACATCCTTCCACCCATCTTCAGTTTTTGGACAGCTGAGTACTTCCTTTTATACACTTCAATGAGTGCATTACATACTTCGGGAATAAATCTCGATATGGTGCTTTTCTCAACTCGAAAGCTGTACTGTAATGTAGCATATGAATTTCCTGTTGCCAAGAAACGGAGAGTGACGGCTAGTTTCAGTCCAACTTCTAGTGGTTCTCGCATAAACGTTGTTTTCTTCTCCAGATGAGGCGTTAGCTTTCCAACCATTTCCTCAAACAGATCAGGAGTGATTCTCAAGAAATTCTTATAGCTCTTTTGATCCTCCCTATGCAGCTCTGCCAGTAAATGATCAAAATGTCCGTGGATGTGGCGTCTTGACAGCCAATCTCTCACCCACAATGTCCTCCTTTTTCTTTTTCCTTTTTCTCCTCTTCTCGTCTTTCTTCAAGATCTCTTTCTTGTTGATAAACTATTAATGCTCCTGCAGCTACATATAAACACCTTCTCTGTTCTAAATTAGCTTCTTCAGAATTCAACATCTTAATGACGATAGTTATGCTGAATTAATGAAAAACACGAGAGCGAATAGACGTCTGCCTTGTTTTTTGTGATAATTAACACAATGCGCAAATTAGTTGTGAATAGTCGTGAACTATGCGTGAACTATGCGTGAACTATTCGTGAACTATGCGTGAACAATGCGTGAACAATGCGGGAACTATGCATGACAGTGCGTGTCACTGAAGTGGCACGCACTGTCACGCACTGGCACGCATTCAATGCGGGGCAGTGCGGGACCAAAAATCGTGAAAGTGTCAACTAGGCATTTGTTAAGTCAAGTTAATTATCCCCTCGCCGACGACGTCGGAGGGGATATAATAACGCTGCTGTCCGTCCTTCCTTCCGTGCGTCCGTTCGTAACAAATTTGGTTTCCGATCGATAATTTCAGTAACGTTTGACGGATTTTAATGAAGTTTGATATGAAGGTACATGGTATCACAATACAAGCTAAGTTGGATTTCGGAGTAGGTAGGTCAAAGGTCATATCTCATTAAATATGCGAAGAAATACACATCTGGTTTCCGATCGATAATTTTAGTAATGTTTAACGGATTTTAATATAATTTGATATGAAGGTACATGGTATCAAAACACAGCCCAAGTTCAATGTCCGTGTATGTAGGTCAAAGGTCATAGCTCATTAAATATGTGAATCTGGTTTCCATTTGATAACTTTAGTAATGTTTGACGGATTTTAATGAAATTTGATGTAAAGGTACATGGTAGCAATTAAAATACAGCCTACGTTCAATTTCCGAGTATGTAGGTCATAGGTCATAGCTCGAGCATTAAATATGCCAATTTGGTTTCCGATCGAAAATTTTAGTAATGTTTGATGGATTTTAACGAAGGTTGATATGAAGGTACATGGTATTAAAACACAGCCTAAGTTCGATTTTGGAGTATGTAGGTCAAAGGTCATAGCTCATTGAATATGCGTATCTGGCTTCCATTCGATAACTTTAAATGTTTGATGAATTTTAACGAAATTTAATATGAAGGTACATGGTTTCAAAATACAGACTAAGTTCGATTTCCAGTATGTAGGTAAATGTGACAGGTCATAACTCATTAAATATGCACACACACACACACACACAAAAAAAAAAACTAATTATATATGTGAGAATGTGGTTAACTTCCTTCCTGGTAATATAAAAGTATAGTCTGATGGATGTAACTGGTTCTGACGTATATAGGCCATGTGTACCCTGCGAGGGGATGCTATGCTTTGCGGTGACTTGTTTCGATTATGATGCATTTTTATGTAGAAATTTTAATTGTACAAATAGTGGTTATCTTGGGGACTTACATTCAATTCAATTCATTTATTTTCCATTAAAATTCAAATTAAACAATACATTAAAAATGAACAGCAAAATCGGAAGGACCCCAAGATAAGCAAAGCTTGTGAGAATGGGGCCCTGTACAAAAATAAACAAACAAGCAAATTGTAATAAAATATTGTAAAACTAATCGGAACAAACATATACACCCAACCTCATTCATTCACAAGCACACGGACACACCAACACACACCACAGGCAGAACATTATACAGAGAAATTTACTCAGCGCACATCATGCGTTTGAAAAATAACTGTTTACATGAATATTTGAATTTTGTTAGAGTTGAACTGTTTTTTTACATTGTAAGGTAAGGAATTCCAATTATGTATACCCCGGAATCTTAAAGTATGTTGGGTCAACGAAGTGCGTACAAAAGGATAATGATAGTTCGATTTATTTCTGGTTTCATAAGAATGAAAAAAAAAAATTTGTTTTAAACATGTTATTAAATATTGATGGGAGCTCTTGTTTATGAAAATTGAACATGAATACTAAATTGTTTAATTTTATGGGATCAAAGACCGGCAAACATTTCAGATCATAAAACAAGGGAACACTTGAAGTCATATAGTTAGAATTGGTAATAATAGGAACAGCACGTTTTTGAAGAATATGAATTTTATATAAATTAGTCTTGTAAGTATTACCCCATATAACATTACAGTAGTTGATATGTGGTAAAACAATACTGTTGTACATATCGTGCATAACAGGTTAGTAAATTGTTTATATGCAGCATGTGATTATTTGCAAAAGCGTATAGGAGTATTGTGCGTAATATTAGGCTTGGCTGAAATGAACCTGTCGCAGAGCTTCACTCACAGGCTCGAGAACCCCCGTTTGCGTTGGGTGGAGCTCGTAAAATCAAATAGGTATTTCGCGCTTAACGTACACGGTTATATACTGCATATTTTGGAGTAGGTATAAAAAGAGAAGTACAAAGAAGCTAATGGTAGCCTATAATGATTATATGAGAATCAATATATATTAGTTAGATTGGCACTTTAGTGCAAGTAAAATGTTTGCAGATGTGAAGATACCTGCATGTCAAGTGGTTATAAGAAATTTAATTTTCAAGTTTATTTACAGAATTGATATTTATAAAAGTCTTGAATTGAATACAGAATGTACGTAAAATTAATATATACGAATATCTATGCACTTTAGTGCAAGTACATGGTTTGCAGATGCAAATGAAATTTAATTTTCAAGTTTATTCAGAGAATTGAAATTTATAAATGTTTTTAATTGAATACGTAATGCACGTAAAAACAATATATACGAATACTTAGGGATTCTAGTGCAAGTAGAATGTTTGCATATATATATATATATGGAAATATACCTGCATGCTAAGCTGTTGTAAGAAACTGAATTTTCAAGTTTATTTAGCGAAGTGACGCTGATAAAAGTTTTGAATTGAATACGTAATGTACGTAAAAATAATATATACGCTCAGTGGCGGCGGGCGGTGCCCGTGTGGCGGAAAATTGTCATTTTGCCTCTTCGCATATATATATGTGTAGGCGTATATATGTTAATATATACATATAAAGGTTATTATGTGTATTACACTCTGCTCCAAAATACCTCATGGGAAGGTTGTGTTTTTGAGAATATGAATTGGATTATTTTAGTTGGCCATTGTGTCTTGCAGAGCTCATTTATTTATTTTATTGGTTTCCGGTTGGGGCCCCGATGATAACAGGCATTCCGTCCTGTCGTTTATTTATAACATGTACCCGCCTGTAAAGTAGGCATATGTTCGCCTGTTTTATGCAGTGGAACTGTTTGCCTTCTTTGTATGCAGTGGGGTGTTATACGTACATCCCTGATCCTGTACTCACAGTTCCAAATGAGAAGGTAAACTCTGTTCGCCTGTTTAATGCAGGGAACATTGTCGCACTTTTACGGGCTGTGGGGATGTACACAAGTTCTCGTCTGTTGGTGGCCCCTATGCAGAGAGTACTTTGGGTTGTTTTCAGGTGCAGATACTTGTATAAATTGATCAAAAGATTCGAAAGTAATACCCGGGTCCTTCCCAGGGTGGATTGGAGCAGTGTAACATTTCAAGTAAAAGTATCCTATATTCAGTTGGGAAAGTTTGTGTCGTAGTTGTTGCTATATTGTCATGATGTTGATATTCAGGGTAACAAGATTCCATCCTCTATTAAATCTCAAGTACCCGCAAAAACGCATTCCGTTTAATTTTGTTGCTGTGAATGTAAAGCATGGGTATAGAGCGCAGTCTTTACTCCAGACCCGGTTATTTCAAAAATTTAAAAAATCTTCAAAACTAAGACCCCATCATCTTATTCCTGTGGAATAACATGAGTATTGAGCGTAGTCTTTCCTCCAGACCCGGTTATTCAAAAGTTAAAAAAAAAAAAAAAAAAATTAAACTAAGACCCCACCATCTTCCAAACTAAGACCCGGTAATAAAGCATGGGTTTAGAGCGTAGTTTTTCTTCCAGACCCGGTTATTTCAATACTTTTTAAAAATCTTCAAAACTAAGACCCCATCATCTTATTCCTGTGGAAGAACATAGAACAAGAGCGTAGTCTTTCCTTTAGACCCGGTTATTCAAAAGTTAAAAAAACAAACAAAACAAAACAAATATATATAACCACCCTCTAGGACTACTACCCCCTAGGACAATTAACCCCTAGGACATCCATCCTCTAGGACAACTACCCTCAGCTAACTACCCCCTAGAATGATAACCCCCAGCTAACTACCCCTGGACATCTACCCCGGACAATAACCCCGGACATCTACCCCAAGTCAAGTACCCCGGACATCTATCCCCGGGCAACTACCCCAGACATCTACCCCCGTCAAATACCCCGGACATCTACCCCCAGCCAACTACCCCCCCCCAATCCAACTATCCCCTGCCAACTACCCCACCCTGAAAACTACCCCCGAACATCTACCCCCATCCAACTACCCCCGGGCAACTACCCCAACTACCTTAATTTGCTTGGGGTAGATGTCCGGGTAGTTGGAGGGGAGTTAGTGTCCAGGGGTTGTTGGATGGGGTTAAATGTCCGGGGGTAGATGTCCGGCGGTAGATGTCCGGGGAGGGGGTAGATGTCCGGGGGGTAGTTAGCTAGGTGGTAGTTAGCTATACCCATGCTTTATTACAGGGTTTTAGTTTTGAACAAATTCGACAAAATATCACTTCAAATTTATTACATTTGTGGGTAAAGTCATTATTACATTTGTGGGTGATTCAAAATTATTACATTTGTGGGTAAAGTGTTATTACATTTGTGGGTGTTATTACATTTGTGGGTAAAGTGTTATTACATTTGTGGGCGTTATTACATTTGTTGGTGTAACATCCCCCGCTTATTCACTGGCTGGTCGATTCGCCGCTAAATATTTTCTCACGAATTGGCCCCCTCCTGCCGCCGGATTAATCCGCCCTTGATATTTGACCCACCCTCCCCGCAGTATTCCCTATTTGTATTTACATTCCGTATTATTCCTGTGTTCTGTATTTTTCATTATATCCTGCCCCCTTGTTGGTACGAGGGCTAGATATCCCACCCACAAATAATTAAAAAAACAAATTTCTCACTGCATTTTTTATTTTTATTTTGTTGCACTAGACCTTATCAGACCTCCTTACCAATCACCACCACCACCACCCCACCCCAACAAAAAAGACGGTGAATGTTTGGTATGGTTCATATTCGGATCGCATTACCTCTTTATACGCTACGCGAAAACCTTCAAGGTCAGAAAGTGTTCAAGCCCCTACCCCCAAAAAAACAAGACACAATTTTAGTGTGCCCCCTCCCACCCCTCTCCGGGCACTGGCAGTAACTAGGCTTATGGTCGGTCCAACTCTCTTTGTTTTCGGTGTCAGGAAAGTTTCAGGAAATCAAGATTGTGAATAAATGAAGTTAGGTTCTTAAAGGGACTTGGTAACATTGTTCAGATGAGAGAAAATGGTGCTAAGGTAGTGACTTCAATGCTAGATGTACAATTAAAGATCCTCTGAAAGTTTGATTTAAAACAAACCATTAATAACGATAAAAATTGGGAAAAACTGATCCGATCAATTCCAGAATTCTCCCAACTATATTATTACATTTTAATTAAATTTTGGGTGAATGAAAATCGTCACAAACCAATGAATTAGCTCTTTATACCATTTCAAACATTTAAGAATTGAAAGATTTTTAAAAGCCTGCTTTTTGTCTTATTTTCATGGAAAAACGTTTGGAAAAATTCAAAAATTGGTTGGGAGAATTTAGTGCAAGAGGATGCCTTCAGAGAAAACCATAAATATTTATGTGGTTTGAGAATTTTTTCAGGATTTTTTGCATGTTAGAGGGTTAGTACGGTAGAAGGAATATAATAAGTAACATTTCATACAAAAATCACGCATTTTTTTAAATCAACCTTCAACAATGTTAACGAGTCACTTTAATATGATTACTAGTATCCCGAGGTATAATTCCTGGAAAAACAAAAATCTTGAAACTCTTCATTGGCTAAAATTGAAGAGCTTCTGGGTGCCTGATCCTCGACTTCTGGCACTGGATATGGCTAAGGCTATAATGATTTGTAGGTCCATAGGTCCTATTAAAAGCTGCTTCCACGAAAACATTATCGTATAAACAATTACTACTTTCTAAAAATAGCAAACTCATTCCTTTAATAGCAAACTCAGTTCTTAAATGACTATGATAATAGGCCTGCTTGTTCTACTTAATGTCTCAGTGGCGTAGCTAGGATAAGCTCAGTCAGGGGCAGGGTGGTGGGGCAAGATTTCCCACAAGGGGGAAAAATTAGGAAAGGATTATATATGTGTTATGTTTGACCTTATTTTTTGTCACCACAGGAGCGGGGCAAATATATTAGCTAGGTTATGGGGATGTCTCTAGATAATTATCAAAGATAAAAGGTAAAATTACTTTTAAAAAAGACATAATTCAGGGGACGCCACCGTTTGCATAATGCCTAACGGTCACAAAATCATTTCTTATTTGGCTTAAAACTTTGAAAATCTAACTTCCTTACTTATATGGAAAATATATCGTGCAATATTGTATATTTACAAACAAACTTGAATATGGTGTATAACTTAAGTCCCTGCAACTCCCTCCCTCCTTCCATCACTTCCTTCCTTTGCTGAGAGTTAGGACATGATAGATCAGCCCCTTGATGGCAACGCTGCTACACCCCCTTCCCACCCCCCTCCACACCCACACAAGCTACGCCATATATATATGAACTACTTTGATGAAAATTGTCGGTAATATGTATACTTACAGTACCAACGGAATACTGCGGGGAGATTGGGCCGAATGGGCAGCGTGGTCGGACTGATTGGTGCGCGCCTTTTTTATTTATTTGTTCAGAAA
>CP137667.1:16287995-16312045 GCA_037976565.1 Mesocentrotus franciscanus
AAAAAATTAACATGAGCAATTTCATTAGTCTTGTCCATCATCAACTATTGAAATGTATGAACATAACAATGACATATTACATAATCTGAACAAGGTTTCTATGGGCTATAGAAGGGGTGTTGAAATTGCTCTTGAGTTGATTTCTCCAAAATCTTTTTGATCATGTTTTAAATACTAAAAAGTGAATATCATTTTAGATCGGGCTTATGTACAGAATCATGCATGATACTTTCGAAGCCAATGCAATAACTGATGACTTCACTTCAAAGTGCAGTAATGTTTAATATACTTCATTCCTATTTGAAGAAAAAAATATCAAAAAATACCTATGAAACCCTGTGTTGACAATCTTTTACAACAAATAATATATTTCAAACTTTTAACATTTAATGCCAAACAAAATATCATTCCAATAGCAATAGAAAACCTTTAAATTCATGTATAAAATGTATTGCACAGCCACAGGCTCAAAAGAATTTACCTAACATACAGTAAACTCATATTAGATAAACGCACGGTACATGTACGTACAACAATTGCACTAATAAACAGTGGCAAGTAAAAGGGAGATATATTTAAATTTGATGTGCTATCCTAGAAGTGTTATTCTATACATCAAGGCAGAATTATACATATACAAATGTATAATGAGTTTTGTCTGAAAATACTTCAAACCCATTTGTGATATTCAATAGTTTCGGAATCGTCTGCCTATCCTCTATGGAACTTTTTTACATGTATATACACCAGCATGTATCTTTGTATACTAGCACACACAAAAAAATCATATGTAGTGAAAACATATAATAAGGGAGCATCAGCACTTTTGAAAGCCTTACCTGGAAATTATTACTAATTATTGTGTTGGAAGTAGTCTTCATCAATTTGGATCCTCACTTCTTAAAAGGTATTTTGTAGTTTAACATGCAAGAAATGCAATACCTTCAGGGACCAAATCGTATATTGACATGGCATGGTTAAGACACATTTCCAATGTCCTTCCATTTTACACAGAGGTATCCTGGTCGAATGGTTTGAACACTTAACTAGAGAGGCGAAGGTCTTGGGCTCAATATATCCCTGGCACACTCTTATTTCAGTAAGCAATGCATTTTATCTACATTGCTTTTCTCCACCCAGGTGTTAAATGGATACCGAGTAGGATGACAATAGTAATTGTAGTTTGTACAGCATTATAAGTATCTGTAAAGTGGTGCCAGACTAAAATGCTCCCCAGGGAGTGGATAATGTGCAAACATTGTGTGCGGCAAGCCTGAATCCGATGTCAGGGATGATATTTCTGTCAAGCGGTTAGACATTGTAGAGGTACTATATGCGATATCAACACAGAATATCATTCTATTTATAATTAAGAAAGTTGGTACATAGCATAAATACAAATTGAGAAAGATGAATTTGAAATAATGTTCATTGTACATGTACAACCGACACATCATTACACAACTGTCTGTAACTGAAAAGTAATTTCAACAATAATTTAAAATAAATGAAAGAGAGCCTTAAACAATGAATATGCATGGTGACAATTGACGTCATAAATTGCTCAGTTCAGATAACATGCATGATATGAATAGTAATAAACTGCAGAAAGTAGGACTGAAAGGCTAAAAAATAAAAATAAACTTGTTTGCAATTGCTACAAATAGGCATGATTATGTACCCGAGGCTGATATATAAAAGACAATAGTGATATTGGCTGGCTCTAATTTCAGGGAGTATGAATATTGAAGATATTGCTCTTAAAGAAGGATACTGCCCTCATCTTATGACTCTGGGCAATATGACTCTGTTGCGGGCAATATATTCTGATATCCCCCTCAAGGCCATCCAACAATGGGGAACTTTGATCAAGCTACGCAACCATTATACCCTAAAATCTCTTATATCATTGGAACAACGTAGCATGCGAATCCAGATACAGAGCCCGAATTCGCCTGGAGAAGGGAGCATAAACAGTACCCCCGTGGAACTGCGTTTACGATGAGCGTATACGATGAGCGTTTCAAAACGCTCATTCTGCCTCAAAATGAAGCATAAACGCACCCAAAATCATCTGTTTGATCTCAATCTGTTCAGAGATGTCTGAAATATCCATAAATATCACCATTTCAAATATATGTGGGGCCCCACAAATATTTGATAATTTTGAACCAGCTGCTAACAAAACGAGATAGCGCCTTATACGTTTTATTCCAGCCAATGCCAATGTTGGCTTTTTGTTGGCTGTTTCGTGTTGGTTATAATACGCTTGTAGTGGACAAAACCGTTTTTATTATGAATTTCAAAACTTGTATAATAATTATGTAACCATGCCATAAGATAGAGGAAAATTCACTTTCGTTCTCTAGTATTTTATAAATGATTACTTTCCTTTAAAACATGTCTTAATTCATTATATATGCATTAATCATGTAATTGTACTAAAACGGCAATCATGACAATAGCGGTAAACAAGTTTAACCAATCAGCGAAAGCCCTGTTGGGCGTTGCCTCAGATTTGCCTCAGATTTGCCACGCATAGCACCAGTCGCCGTTTTACGTTCAGCCGATCAACACGTATTTTTGCTCTCTTGTTACATAGGGGATTGAGTGTTTTCACTTTTGCCCTTTTCGACATTTATTTGTAGACTGGGTCTACTGACATCTTTAATTCATCGAAAGAGTATTTCATCGGCATTTCATTCGTATATTTTGGCGACAATTTCATTTCGAACTGGGTTCGATAATCTTCATTCTTGGTGTTGTTTTCCTGCTGACGCGTGAACTGTCTTCACGGAACCCCGACCTCGCGGTCGCGGTTCATCGCTGCACTGCACCACGCCACGTGGCCATCCACGAACATTGGCAGAGTTCCTCGATCTTCAGGCTACCTTTGTGTGACCTTCACGACATCCTAGTTCGGTCTTCACCAACCATCGTCGAAGTACTTCATCGTCACGCTCGTCTTTATCATCTGACGTCCCCAGCAATTCAGTCGACGTCGCCGTCGACGAACTAGGATAAGTCTACACGTCCAAGACTCCACAGACTCGAACAACCAACATCACAGACATCACGCGATCTCCGCCACCGTCGAAGACAACTCCGCTTCCCTCTCCGAAGTTCTGAGGTAGATCTACCCGTAATTAATCCCCTTTAATCTTAAGTATTAATACCACACGTCATATTGCCGACTTAAATACTTTATTACTTTACTTATAAATAGTTACATTAAGGCAAGATTTTGTGACTGATATCATTACTGCATTTGTATATGCTGCCTCATAAAAAGGCCTAATTTTTGTACTGGTACACACCGCCTCATAAAAAGGCCTATATACTTATATTTGGCATCGATGCACATCGCCTCATTAAAGGGGCTATACTTTGTTAGTCATTTTTAGGTTCGAAGCCAGGACCATACTACTTGTACTTCGGGGCAGTCTGCCGCAAGACAAGTAGACCACCACTTAAGGTTGTCATTATTGATTGTACATTTGTTACCTGTCTAAATATACAATGGATCATACCATTTAAATAAACCAAAGTTTTCCTCGTCTGATTTCGCAATTCAAATCGATTGAGAAAGTGTTTGGGTGTTTTTGATTGATTGATCCCGTGATTGATTGTCGATAAAGTTGTTTCCTATGTGGTTCCGCTAAGAGCGTTCCATAAGCAAATTTAACCCCCCAACACCAACTCAACACGCTCAACAAGCCAGCCCGTGTATTGTTACTATTATTCGAAATTAACGGTCACCATATTTTTTTAAAAGTGGAACTGAATTGGTATGCTCGGATTTAATCTAAATTTCACACATTTTGGGGCCTAAAATTACCTTCATAGCAGGTCCTAAAAGGGCCCTAAAAATGTCATAAATAAGAATAAGAGCAAAAACCATGCACTTTGAAGGTATTTGCGGTCTTAAACAAGAACTCAACTGTCCCTTTAAGTACCAAATAGCTCAAAGGCAATATGTTGTTGACCAGCCTTCTTTAGAACACCCTTCAGGGTTTCACACTCTGTGGCCTCGGTTTGCTTCTTTCTCCACTTTCGGAGCATTGATAGTGTACCCATGTATGATACTTCTGCATTCTTCACATTTGTGTCGACATAACGTTGGATATCTTCTGGCGCGAAGCCGAGAGCCTTCCCGAGATCATCTATCTCATCACGCCTGGCAACTTTTTGAGCAACAGTGGTCAGCTTTTCGTCAAAGTCTTCCTGTCTACCTGAAATGTTCCTTAAATGAGACATATTAAAAAAAAAGGTATGTACGTTTGTTTCTAATTACATGTACTGATAACAGGGGGGTTGAAGCAAAGCATCCTAGCCAATGGCTACATGTTTATTTAAACAAAAAATCACTATTACTTTCCTGGACCCTTATTTGCGACGGACATTCTTTTTCCTCATCAGCTCCTCTTAATTTGAAATGTTATGATTTTGATTTTGATATACCGGTAATATCACATGCACCATGAGTAAGAGCGATATTCAATCAGTATTCATTTGTGAGTGAGCCTCAGACTGGTATCTTCTTAAACCTTGCTGATAGTATTAAAGGTGAAAGAAATGAATATAACTTACTCCGGAATTTCCCCTTTATTTGGATGTGATGCTTGCAGTGTCTGTGAACTTGATGCACCCTGCAACTGTTCTACAAGTTTTGAATCAGAAAAGAGTGCTAGTCAAATAATGAATTGCTATATAAGGAACTTGAAAGTTATCCTTTTGATCAAAAAGGTGATCACATTTTACAGTGCATATTAAAAATTCGTTATGAATAATAATTCTCCTTCGCTTATCTCGCAAAGATGATAAAGTTTCATAAGGGTAGCATAAATTTCCATAAGAGTCTGTAAGGATAAACTGTCTGGTTTAACTCGTATATTTAATGGCCCCAGAAGAAATACATGTGTCTGGTGTAAAGGCTGATTTGCTTTATAAAGAATATATGAAGGACGTATTTTAGTTCCTTATTGTGATAAACAAATTCAGCTTAAATTGCTTCATTCACTTTAATAAATTCAAAATAACAGAGCAATGCTAGATTCCAAAAGGAGAACACTGTTGCTAAAGACGACTTCAGTTTTATTTACATTATCAGTGTGGTATTTGACCATCTAGATATACCAGGGATTTTTCCTCCCCAAATCTATGATGACCGATGCTGCAAATCACAGAGAGAACATATTGCATTGATAGCTATTGTTAACGGCAATCATGCCAACTTGTCTCACTAACGCAACTATGAATACCTAGGCCATGAGTTGGAAGACTGGTGGATCTACGAGGAGTTGTAAACTTGAATATACAAAGCAGTTCTTCCACTGATTGTCCCGTCTGACCTACTTGCAGGGTGACTACTATTTTTCATCTGGCTTGCTTCTCAGGTCCAAGTTAAAGGACTTCATCCTATGGTGTCCTCTGCATAATTCACCATACTTGACAGTCTACGAAAGAAAGAGAATAGAATTACCATACATTGTTTTCTTCTTTGATATACATGTACATAAATATCATGGTATAAAAAGGTACATGTAAATACGATATGATTTATGTCAAATTTTTTGATGGGGAAAAAGATGGAGTTTTTAAAAGTATGCATAAATTCAACACTGAGTTTGGAGGACTGCAGATGTACTCAAATGTACCCTTCTCTTATATTTAGCAAGCATCTCTATCAATAGAATTTACAATTGACAACATTTGTTCCCGTTTTGGGATCAACAGGGGTAGTCTCATTATTTTCATATAAAAAAGGATTGGAAATTGAGAGAATAATTTGAGTACGTGGTCGATATCTGCTTTTAATTACTGAAGTGTGTGGTATGTGTGTGGAAGTGTGGTCGGATCACTCTTTTCCATTATACGTTTTACATTGTTTCTTGTCTTTAATTCTACAAAGTATGCATTCTCATATCATGTTATACAACGTTTTCATTATTTTGTATTATTAGTATTATCATTTATATTGAACTGTGCTGAAAACAAGTCTCATTTGTTTGAAGGAAAAGAAAAGAAAAAAAGTATTCCTTGTATTTTGATTTTGATGGAAATAAATGAAATGAAATAATACTCCACTCACAAGGAGAACGATATCAGTCCGACTACAGACGGAAGAAAATATCACATTACCCTATATGGGAAATAGTAGTTGGTCTGGAGTCTGTTTGGAAGTTTGACTGAGGTTGGGAAATTTAGGATTCACAGTGCCACAGAGAGGATCGCCTATGCTTACATTACCCTATATGGGAAATAGTAGTTGGTCTGGAGTCTGTTTGGAAGTTTGACTGAGGTTGGGCAATTTAGGATTCACAGTGCCACAGAGAGGATCGCCTATGCTTTGATCTCATCTTTTCTTGATTTTGGAAATGCCCATTTATTTGAATTTGCCTGACCATCAACTTTTACAATTACAAAGTTACACAACTGTGCTGCTTGTGTAGTGACCATCTTCTACAAACACAGTCACACCACACTAGTTCTCAAAGCTTATCTTGGAAAAGATGAATCTTCGGGTTACATTTATTTACTTTTTCTTTTCCCGGTATCCATGTGACTCTCTCCAAACCCTTACTGTTGTTTTGTATTCATCATTTTCTTCATTTTGTCTTTGTTGAATAATAAAAAAGCACTACATTGGTTGCCCATGGGTGAGCGGGGTAATGTCGCAATTCGTAGTCAGTGGATATGTCACCGGACTGGGATCACAAGGTCCGCGGTTCAAGTCCCACCACGGCACTAATGTCCGTTGGCAAGACACTGATCTACATTTGCCACTCTCCACCCAGGTGTTAAATGGGTACCCGGTAGGATGCGAAAGTTAATGTGGTTAGATGAGCAAGTGTGCGCTTGTACAAATGACGCCTGGCTGGAATGCTCCCAAGAGAGTGGAGAATGTTCATACATTGTGTGCGGGTGAGCCTGAATCCGATGACCGGGGTAATAATATATATATATATGTAAAGCGCTTTGAGACGGCCTGAGGTCCTGAAAAGCGCTATATAAGAACGAACTACATGTATTATTATTATTCATAAGGACCACTTTTCGTAAGGACCGCTATTCATAAGGACAGCTACTCATAATTTGAGAAAAGGGTCATTATTCAAAAGGGCCATTATTCGCAAGGACTGCTTTTCATAATCAAAGAAGAGGGTCGGTATTCATAATATAAGAAGAGGGTCGCTATTCATAGTACAAAATCGGGGTCGTTATTCAGAAGGGTCCCTATTCATATTATTAGAAAAGGATCACTATTCATAATACGAGGAGAGGGTCACTATTCATAATATTACAAGAGGGTCGCTATTCATCATGGTCTTTAATATTCTTAATCGAAGAAGAGGGTCGCTATTTATAAAATGAAAAGAGGGTCGCTATTCATAATACGAAATGAGGGTCGCTATTCATAATAGAAGAGGGTCGATATTCGTAATACGAAATGCGGGTCGCTATTCATAATAGGAAAAGAGGCTCGCTATTCATAATACGGGAAGAGGGTTGCTATTCATAATAGGAGAAGTGGGTTGCTAAACATAATACGGTATGAAGGTCGCTATTCATAACAAAACAAAAATAAGAGAGCGAAATAATGGATTGGGGACACCCACGGCTGTGGCGGAGGCGTGGGGGGCGGCATGCCACGGCCCCAAATACTTGTAGAAAACATTTATTGAAAACATGCATTTCTGAACAAATAAAAAAGGCGTGCCCCATCATCCCGCCCCAATCAGTCCGACCACGCTGCGCCAGTCGGCTAACCCTCCCCGCAGTATTCCCTTGGTACAAGTACATATTCCCGACAATTCTCGTCCAAGTAGTTCATGAATGGCAGAGCGTGTGTGTGTTTCACAGGGTGGGGGTAGCAGCGTTGCCATCAAGGGGCTGATCTATCATGTCCCGAACCCTCAGCAAAGGAAGGAAGCGACAGGGAGTGGGTTGTAGGGACTTAAGTTATGTACCATATTCAAGCTTTTCGTAAATATACAATATTGCACGATATATTTTCCATAAGTAATGAAGGTTAGATTTTCAAGATTTTAGGCCAAATAAGATACGATTTTGTGACCGTAAGGCATTATATGTCCCCTGTTATGTCTTTTTAAAAGTATATTTTACTTTTTAGCTTCGATAATTATATAGAGACATCTCTATAATCTATCTAATATATTTCCCCCACTCCAGTGGGGACAAAACAGGAAAACATAACACACATATAATCCTATCGTAATTTGTCCCCCTTGTGGGAAATCTTGCCCCATCACCCTGCCCCAGACTGAGCTTATCCTGGCTACGCCACTGAGACATTAAGTAGAGCAAGCAAGCCCATTATCATAGCCATTTAAGGACTGAGTTTGCAATTTTAGAAACTAGTAATTGTTTACCGGTATACGACAATAATGTTTATGTAGAAGGTAGCTTTTAGTAGGACTTATGGACCTACAAATTATATATCCTTAGCCATATCCAGGCACCCAGAAGCTCTTCAATATCAGCCAATGAAGAGTTTCAAGATTTTTTTTTCCATGAAGTATCATACCTCAGGAAAATAGTAATCTATTAATTAACCTAACTCGATTTATCCACAATTTTGATTTCCTGAAACTTTCCTAACACCGAAAACAAATGGAGTTGGACCGGACCATGAGCCTATGTAGTTACTGCCCGGAGAGGGGTGGGGAGGGTGGCACTTTAAAACTGGGCATTGTTTGGGGGATAAGGGCTTGAAGGTTTCGCGTCAGGTAGCGTACAAAGAGGTAATGCAATCCCAATATGAATTACTGTTCTATATGAGTTCTATAATATTTTAAATAACCGATAGTATTTATATTTCGTATGCTTAAATATTTATTTATACAACTAAACAATATGTGTTTTCTGTATACACATCACATGAAATATGAATAGTAACTTTATACAATGCATTTCACTGTTTGAGTTTAACAATATTTACAATAATTTATAGTGTTAATATATTTTTTAGCTTAAATATTTATTTTATAACTAAACGTTTTTGTTTAACGCTGATTGGAAATAATAATTGCTGATGAGGGGGCGTGGGGGAGGGGTTGGTGGCCGTAGTGTTATGTATAGAAGAACATAATAGACATGCCAGCTGTAATGCACATACCAATGTAATACACATACCAGCCGTACAGTGACAATAGGACAATAGATGGATACCTGAATAGCATACCATTACCTCTATAGAAATAATGTCACTGTGAACTTCCAAGCCACTTCACTACCAGCAGCCAAGTAGGAAGGACACTCCCTAAGCATTCATGTTATAGTATATCAGAGATACAACAGGGGCGACGAGGATTATTGGACTCCACCATGAATTTTGGCCGCATTGAAGAGTATCACCCAGAAGCAGGGGATTTTGTATTCTACATTGAAAGATTTGAGCAATTTCTTGAAGCAAATGATGTTCAAGAAGGCAAAAGAGTGTCAGTGTTTTTTAGTGTGATAGGTGCAAAGTCTTATACACTGTTGAAGAGCCTTGTTAGCCCTGAGCAGCCTTCACGGAAGACTTATTCACAGTTGGTTTTTACCCTCACTGCTCATCTGTCTCCAAAGCTGAGAGATTCAAATTTCATCAGCGTAACCAGCTTCCACAGGAATCAATTTCTGGTTATACTGCTGAATTCAGGCGCTTGTCTGACACATGCGAGTTTCGTACCTTTCTTCTAGATTTGTGTGTGAACTTCAAAACTGTAATTCAGAAGAAGTTATTGAGTGAGTTTGATCTCACCTTTGACAGATCATTGAAATCTGCATTGGCCATGGAGCTGGCTGACAAGAAGGCTTGGTGTAAAAATGTCAGAGGTAAAAATCAGTGCCGTCATAATATCTCAACACTTTATCACACAAAATGTTGAGACGTAAGCTGCTGGGCTAATCTATTACATTCCCTTCTTCCATATCATAATGTATATTTTATAATTGACTGTGTATTGTACTTCGTTAGGGGTGACTTTGTACATGTATAATACAATGTGGAAAATAAATTTGAAACTTATATTTCGTGATCGGGTTGCATATATGAATTTCTAAATTGTTTGAGTATTTTAAATTGGTTGATGTTTTAATGTTTATTTGGATTTGAGGAAGTACATAGAATATTAAGATGGAATGAGATAAAACAGGGAATCAGTTATAAAGATCGCACCAAAATTCCACAAATTAAGTCATCAGACCCATCTTCATATTAATCCCAGCAAAGACTGTTATGACAAGAAAACATTAAGAAAAAGATACGGATATGATTATTCCCCCTGATCAATACTTTATTACAGAAGTTTAACAAACAATATCAAAGCTTCGCTTGAATAATTTCAGATAGTAGGCCTTCATGTACGTTGAGACATACATATCTAGCCAGGTATTTTGTAATGTGCATGCTTCCAACTTTTATGCAGTACGTTTCGAAAGGCATAAATTATTGAATTTGTTGGGTTAAACATAACACAGTGTAATTTTATATAAAAACATCATGTTTGTGTTTAAGAAACGTGAAAGAAATACAGTTTAAGTCCCTCAAATTCAACTGTTTTTCTGCCAGATTCATGATGCATTTTGTTCAATGTGTTGACTTGTACGAATATGTACATGCTGGAAACTGCGTTTTGAAGCAGATGACACAGTTAGTTTTAACAGTGAGCCCCCCTCCCCAACCGGTTACCCCCCTTAAGGGCCCAATGGGGCCACCATGGGAACTGTTATGAACACCTTTCATTCTTCACCTAAGTAGGTATCTACATACCTTGACTGTTGAACTGCTGAATCTGGAGAAGATGTTTGAAATCTACATAGGCTGGGCCCTTCCTGCCCCTCCCCCTTGGTCCCCATGAGGGCCACGTTTACCATTTGAAAAACTTTGGATCCCCTACCTCTAAGGATTTTTCCTGCCAAGTTTGGTTAAAATCGGACAATGCGTTTTTAGGAAGAAGATGAAAATGTAATAGGTTTATAGACGACGGACGGGGACGGCGGCAATAGCTGAGCTAAAGAAAAATGATTATGATAGTATTTGGGTCAAAAATAGGGCAAGGAGGAGCAACAGAAGTGAATATTTTATTTGTTTTTTGAGGCTTGAAAGATGTGATTCATGGCCTTGGCGTACAAGGGAAGGGAGTAGCCCCCCTCCCACCCCCGGGCGATATTCGGACAAAAAGTCACAATTTTGGGCCGAAAGGTAAATAAATAAAAGAATTAGGGGGGACGTGTCCCCCTCCTCCGGGATCGCCGCCTCTGTGACATGCATACAAGCAGTCTCATGATTCTATAAATGTGTACGGTAAAACTTTGTTTCTGATATGTTGCTCATGAATTTGTTATTTTCAGAGTTTGATCTCTCACAGCAAATACAACTTATCAAGGCGGCCCCCCAAAAAAGGGTTTTCTATTCCAAATAAAATAAGAAAATGACAAAGTCTATAGAATTAAACATAAGGTCACAATTCTTACCAGAGAATATCGAATATACATACAATACAATAGTGTACATCAAATTTATAATCGACTTTCCCTGGTTGTCCGTACAGGAATCCACACATTATACAATGTTAATTTGTCTCTCCCGCGTAATCAAAACCCCTCGGAATAAGGACTTTCGCATTCCGCTACGGGGAACACACACACAGGCGCGAATCCAGGGGCCGAGGCCTTGCCCCGCCAAAAAAGAAGAAAGACGGGCCCCCACCCCTGGAAGAAAAAAAAAGATAGTGACTAGAAATTTACCTTTTTAAAAATAATTTTCGGAGGCAACATTTTTTTTTGGGGGGGTGCTCACTAACCCCTAGCGAAATATCGGCCGGCGCGATTTTTCAAATTTCCGGGACCCCCCAAAAAAAAAAAAAAAAAAAACCTCTGACATTTTTGGCTCTGACATTGTTACCTCTGTCATTATTACCTCTGACATTTTTACCTGGCACCGACAAGAATACACGTGAAATGAAGGGAGAAGCTGTCGGAGAAAGTGAAGTGAAGAAATTCAGTTCTAGCAGCATCAGATACAGTTCTCGAGCAAAGAAACAACCAGTGCACAATACCACTTCTAAGGTGAACGGAGTTTGTTATTGATGTGGACAGGGGCAACACCCTTCACCAACTTGTAAGTTCAAGTCGTACAAATGCAATAACTGTGGAAAGGTTGGACACTTAGCAGGATTATGTAGGAGTAAGCCAACCAAATTTGTTGTTTCTGAAATGCGAGAGGAAGATGATTGTGATATGCATACCTTTGGGTTGTTCACTGTGTCTGAGAAGTCAAAGGATGATGCACTCAGAGTAACTGTTGAAATTAAAGATAGAACAGTAATCATGGAAGTTGATACTGGTGCGTCAGTGAGTGTCATTCCAGCAGACTTGTATCTTGAGAAGTTGCAGCACATAAGACTGGATAAACCTACTTTAATACAGATTCAAGTCCTATACTCACGGACATTGCCTCTGTTGGGTCAAGCCCAAGTCAAAGTGCAGTATGGTGAAAAAATCATGTCTATAAGGTCTTGATTGTAGCAGATATCAAGGACCAGCCAGCAATTCTTGGTAGGAATTGGCTCGAAAGCATCCAGCCGAATTGGAGATCGGTGTTCAAAGTTGCACCATGCAGTGAAAGATGAGTCATTTGTATTGTAACCGTGTCCTCCCATGTTTGTCATGTAAAGTACTGTCTTGTCCCGTTCTTGTCTATGTTGGCATCCCCCCATTTTCTCTATTTTGTAGTTCATTTTGTAGTTAAGAATAATGATATTCTTAAGTATCATTAAGGGTGTCCACACTTGTACAAGCATTGCTTTTTAGTGGACTCCTTTGTTTCCAATATGTATTCTTAAATTGTGGTAAATGTTTAAAATTTATTTTGTAATTGTTTTGTTGGAAACATAAATAAATTGAATTGAATGGAATTGAATTGAATTGAATTGAAGTACCCAACATGGACTGTCTGAAGTTCAACGAAAACATCAGGCAGTGTTCGAGCCAGGTCTTAGAAGCATGACAAATCACAAGGCTAAGATTAAAGTCAAATCTAATGCACAGCCCCGCTTTAATAAAGCAAGACCTGTACCTTATGCCTTGACAAATAAGGTAGAACTGAGCTTGACAGAGTTGTTGAACAAGTAGTTCTCATTACAGTATCACACAGTAATTGGGCTGCTCCGATTGTTGTAGTACCGAAGGCTGACAAGTCGATTCGAATCTGTGGAGATTATAAGACTACTATCAATCCCGTTTTGGATGTCGACAAATACCCCTTACCCAACCCCCAGGATTTGTTCTCAACCCTAGCAGGTGGATGTTATTTCACCAAGCTAGACTTATGGCAGGCATATCAACAGATGAATCTGGGGCAAGATTCTCACAAGTATGTGACAATCAACATTCATCGAGGGCTTTTCCAGTATACTCGACTTCCTTTTGGAGTGGCAAGTGCACCTGCTATTTTCCAAGCTGCCATGGAACAAGTTCTACAAGGTCTTGAGGGAGTAGTATGCTTTCTGGATGACATGCTCATTTCAGGGAAGACAAATTCGGAACATCTCGCAAGATTGAATGCTGCATGTACTTCAGCGCCTTGAAGAGAATGGACTTCGACTAAAGCTGCCGAAATGTGAGCTCATGAAAACAATGAGTACTGTAACGAACCAGTCCGCTACAATTAGTTATCTTGCAGAAAACGTAGAGGGCGCAGTAAGCTTTTGGGGCGTGAGAGCTCAGAGCGCGATTACGGACACACCATGCGTAAAGCAGCTCTCGGAGACTATAAATAGCGGTGTTTTGCGGTGATTTCGTCGTGGTCGGATAGCGAACTCTTCGCTCCGCTCCAACTGAGCTAGAATAAGGAAAAGGATTGGAAACGAGAAATAGAGTTCCTACAAAAGGAAATCCCTGTTTTTACTACTCCAGAGATTAATCAAGATAATCGGTGTCAGTGTTAATTATGATAACGTGTATGAGATTTTGACTTATGACTATAATTAAAGTATGGAAATTATCATACAGTTAAACAATCCATCGTTTCATAACGTGCAATTAATAGGCCAAGAGCATTAGGTCAAAATAGGCTTAAACATGGACATTTCTCATAACAAGCTGATTTTTTCAGGATAGGTCCAGGAATATGTCTAGAATAACATACTAAAAGTCCTCATAAATCCTCCTTGAGCGTTTTCCGCAATCCAAGATGGCGTCCAAAATGGCCGCCATTTCCTGAATTTCTTATAACTTTGCTACTAGATAACCCAAATACAAAATTTAAATGTCTGAATATATGTTTTTTAGCATAATGAACTCATTTAAATACATGTTGATAAATTTTGAAACACACAAGTAGCTATTAACCACTTAAGCCCTTCCCAAAGTCCAAAATGGCGCCCAAAATTGCTGCCATTTCCTAAATTTCTTATATCTTTACAACTAGATAACCCAAATACAAAATTTAAATATCTAAATATATGTTTTACAGCATAAGAAACTCATTAAAATACTTATTAGTAAATGTTGAAACACACAAATAGCAGTAAAACCACTTGAGCCCTTCCCGAAATACCAAATGGCACCCAAAATGGCTATTATTTTCAATTTTATCTCATTGTATTAAAGTAGATACGTTCTGAATATATCAAATGTCTAGACTAGAATAGCACCATTGAAATACATATCAGTACAAAAAACATTTTCATAAAAAATTACTTCTTAGGCATAAAGTACACACACACACACCCACGACACACACACACACACGTGCACACACACATATGGCTGCTTCCATCATCCTCAACGATATCAGACTGACAGTGTACAAAAGTGAAGAGTACTCAACATTAGATGGAACTGAAAATGGAGACACATTAGTACCAAGGTCAATAAAGCGTTTCATACATAATTTAGTGAACAGCAAAGGCAAAAGTCACACGGTTTCAAACAGGAAATGCACCTCAATAGCACATGCCATCATCTCTGCTAGTAGACCCAGGTCTAGTTTTGCTGATGACTATAAAGAAGTACAACGGTTTGAACAAGCCCTCCTGCCAAATGATGAACCATCCTATCACCTGGGCGGTTTTACCCAATTTGTTTTGGACTATGCCGACAGTAACTGGTCACAACACTTTCCACAACAAGGAGGAATCGCTTGTGTTACTCCGCCTGGGTTTGTGGATATTTCACCCATTAAACGTTCAGTAAAATTGCAATCGGCTGACAAAGTTGGAGCATTTGGACATATTCCGATAAAGACAAACAGCAAACCTGCTGTTCCTGGCTTGCAGTCTGCAGTAATAGATCCCCTCAAGAAACCTGACCAGGAGCTCCCGTCTCTCTGATCCGCAGTTGCCATAGACTCCCTCTGGGTAGCTGGCTATGTTCAAGAACTAGACTTGTGTCCTTCATGGAGTGGTTTCATGAAAGTGGCCATGCATAGTGACCAGTACGAGAGGACGAGAATAGAAACTCTGACCTTCCTTAATTTGGACCTATCCAATCCGACTAGCATCTACACGGCACAGTCACAATGTGAAAAGCATAACTTGAGAATCTGGCAGTAACATTTGGGCAGCCTTTGTACATCAAGACAGAAGAGATTGTAGCTTCTTTTCAAGACCTAGACAAAGTAATCGTCCGTCTTGGTGGATTTCACCTCCTCATGTCATATCTCGGCAGCATAGGCCACATCATGGACGGAAGTGGACTTAATTGCAGAGCTATGGGAGACAGTGTACACCAAAGGGTCTGTCATACATAATGCATTCTGGTCATGCATTTTCCCGTTCTCTTCGTGCTCACATTCATACTGCAGCTGCCCTCATTGGCATATTGATGGGTAAACCTGGCATCTTAGACAGCATAGATAAGGACCACTTACCGAATCTGTATGGTGCACTTCTCAACCAGGACAAGAAGGTGACTGATGTAGCTGAGGAGGAGTGTGTCAAACAGTTAAGTCAGATCGTTTCACAACTCCTTGACCGGGCACCAGGACAAAGTAGGACAGGGAAGCTTTGGGTGCAGTATATCTGACAATTAAGTGTCTCTTCTGCAATGTTTCATTCGAGCTGAAAGGACAGGGGACTGTAAGCTCCATCTCAGCTGTGTGAGGGAAATGATACAACATTTCCATGCTGCAGGACATCTTCCCTATGCCAAATCTGCCAGATTGTATTTACAACAGATGGAAGCCCTAGAGCAAACCATACCAGGAAATATACACAATTCGCAGAAAAGGGATACTTCACCATCCGCCGTGTGGATTCATTCTGGGGTGGAAACTTCTCTGATCAGACCATTGAACAGTTCCTGATGCGGCAGCTGAAAACATCTGGAGGAATGACTCGTGGACGTGGAATCGCAGATAGTACATTGGCAAAGTACCAGGTGAAGAGACAATAAAGATAGATGCATCTTTGCTGAATGGCTGCAGGCACATCACCATTTGCTGGATATGAAACTGAATAACAGCACTGAGATGGAATCGTTCTTTGCTTTAATATGAACTTGCTCGATCCCAGCCACTTTCCCTCTCACAGGTGGGTGATGCGGAAGCCAACAAAGAGTTCTCTGGGTCTCCTGCTGAAGTTGTTCACTAGCAAGCAATCCAACCTGCCAGAAAATGGTCTCTTTGTTTTAGATGGTGGTCACCTACAGCAATCAGTTGTTTGGCCACAACCGTCAACCTATGCTGATGTTGTTCAGTCATATGTTTCATACATCCTTAAGCATTATGGAGCTCATTCGACGGTACGTGGTGTTCGATGGCTATGAAAGTGTAACTTGATAAAGGTAGCTGAGCAGAGATGAATAGCCCAGAAATGTACCTCTAGTGACATCCTCTGCAATCTACCATCAGCCAAGCGTAAAACTTTCAATATGGTCCACAAGAAACAGGACTATGACTTGCTTGACACCTTCGCAGACAGTGGAAGTACCCATGACGAGGTAAAAAGAGCTGGGGAAGCCTTCTTTCTTAAGCTGTATGGGGCCAGCAGTTTTGAATCTCTTGATGACTACCGTCACATTGCATACAAACGGGCAATCGGTCGCAGTTCTCTGAGTTCGTCCTTTCAGTCTACCTCCACCTAGTGCTGCAGCAAAGCAACATTCATATCGCACCCATATCTTACAGTCATTATGTATGAAACGCTTTAGCGATTTCATTTGATTATATGCAGAACGTATCTACTTTAATACAATGAGATAAAATTGGAAATGGTGGCCATTTGGACGCCATTTTGGATTTCAGGAAGGGCTCAAGTGGTTTTACTGCTACTTGTGTGTTTCAAAATTTACCAATAAATATTTTAATGACTTCCTTATGCTGAAAAACATATATGTAGACATTTAAATTTTGTATTTGGGTTATCTAGTAGCAAAGTTATAAGAAATTCAGGAAATGGCGGCCATTTTGGATTTCGGGAAGGGCTCAAGTGGTTTTACTAGTACTTGTGTGTTTCAAAATTTACCAATAAGTATTTTAATGAGTTCCTTATGCTAAAAAACATATATCTAGACATTTAAATTATGTATTTGGGTTATCTAGTAGCAAAGTTACCGGTATAAGAAATTCAGGAAATAATGGCGGCCATTTTGGACGCCATCTTGGATTGCGGAAAACGCTCAAGGAGGATTTATGAGGACTTTTAGTATGTTATTCTAGACATATTCCTGGACCTATCCTGAAAAAATCAGCTTGTTATGAGCAATGTCCATGTTAAAACTAATGCTCTTGGCCTATAATTGAGTCTCCATAGACTGACGTAATATAACCCTCTCATAGAGAATACACATCCAGCTATCCAAAACACCTCTCATCTCCACACCCATATACTTTGGGACAACGGAGCCACGTCCGGGCCTCTAAACTACAAGCCAAATAGAAACCGCTCGCATTAATCAGGATGGCAAACTCTTCGCCAGATGAAGATGATAGAGGCATGGGACAGGCCAGCCCTCCAGCATCCAGGACCCGTTCTAAGATGGAGGGCCGTCACACAATTGGTGTCAGAAGTGGGATGGAGGACGAGAGGAAAACTGGAACAAATGGCAGTGATTCTACTTCGAGAGATGAATCAGTTTTTATTAACTTTGGAGTACATCGTTCAACGAGTAGGAAAAAGCAGGAGGCGGCGGCTTTGAAGGAAATCGCCGAAATAATGAAGGAGCAGGCACAAGCTCAAGCCCAGGTTCAAATCCAATTGACATCAATGATGCAATGCAGACAGTGTGGACGGGAAGGAAGCTGTAACCCTGAAGAAAGCACGGAAATATCAACATTATCACGTTGAGGAATAATAACCCAGCTGATATTAGAGAGGCCCAACTTGGAGATCCAAACATAAAGCCAGTGGTGGATACACTGGAGGAAGGGAGGAAGCTGTCCGGGAAGAGGCGTCGGCGTTACCCTTCAAGGTAAAGGTTCTCCTAGAGCATTGGGACCAGCTGGATGTACAAGATGGTGTACTCTTCAGGAAGTGGGAGTCAGAAGACGGACGCAATGTCAGGTACCGCTACGTGCTAAAATCTCTGATACCAGATGTCCTACACGATCTACACTCTTCTGTTATTGCAGGTCATCTAGGCATGACAAAGACGCTAAACAAGGTACAAGAACGTTTCTACTGGGTAGGAATGAAGGAAGATGTCAGATCCTTCGTTAGGCAATGCCCGGACTGCGCTCGCCGGCAGAAGGCAGGACCAGGAAAAAAGGCTCCTCTACAGCAGAGGCAGAGCGGATATCCCATGGAGAGGATGGCCCTTGACATTATGGGACCATTGCCAATTACCGATGACGGAAACAAGTACGTCCTTGTGGTATCTGATTACTATACCAAATACGTCGAGGCATATGCAATACCAGACGAAAAGGCTGAGACGGTGGCACGGAAGTTAGTGGACGAATTCATCTGCCGCTACGGAGTTCCTAATGAGATACACAGTGACCAGGGCAGGAACTTCGAGTCCAAAGTATTCCAGGAAGTATGCCAATTATTAGGCATCAGAAAAACCAGGACTACACCGTACAACCCTAAATCTGATGGGATGATTGAGAGGTTCAATCGGACTTTGATTAATATTCTTACTACCCTTGTGGATCCAGAGAAGCACCAGCGTGACTGGGACAGGTACCTACCATACGCCACTGCCGCATATAGAAGCTCCACACACAACACCATTAAGGAGACACCAAACATGATGATGTTTGGCAGAGAGGTATCACTACCTATTGATCTGCAGTTCTCCAGACAGGATGAAAGTGAGTGGACTGACTATGCACAGCAGTTAAGGGAGAAAATGGGAGAGACGTACCAGAGAGTCCAGACCCACATAGGCGCGGAACTGAGACGCCAGAAGAGGAACTATGATCGAAAGACAGAGGGGAAACTCTATGAAGCTGGACAGTTTGTATGGCTTCGCAACAACGCCAGGAAAAAGGGGGTTAGCCCTAAATTGGTTGCGAAATGGGAAGGTCCTTACCAGGTGGTTGCTAGACTGTCTGACGTGACCTACAGAATCCAGCGTTCCCCCAGAAGCAAGATGAGAGTCGTTCATTTCGACCGCCTAAAACTCTACAATGGATTGGGTTTACCAGAGGCCTGGAGGATTTAGCCAGCAGACACAACTGACGGGGTGGCTACCGATCAGCAACCTGAGGCTGAGAATGTCGAACCCATTCAGGCATCGACTGAAGCTACAAACTTGCCAGAAGTGGTAGCACAAGAGGATATTTCTTCTGACACGACCGTCAGCACCTCACGCTATCCTCAAAGACAGAGACAACCCCCGGACTATTTTTATTAGTAGATGCAACGTACGATATCTAGCCTTCAGATTTAACGGCTTACGTAATTGTTTCCAATTATATTTTCGTGCAGTTATCACCCTTGTAGAGGTATCATGGAACTATTCGAGCTCTTGATTGGAGTTATTATCATTCAATTGACGTTAGTTATATGGCTACTCTACACATTATGTGACCAGCGGAAGGCAGTAGCTATCCCAGAGAGAAATGAACTCACTGAACACGTTGAAAGAGTTAGAACTGAAGCTGCAGATTCTACAAGCTTCAACGGTTCACAGGATATATTTGAATTTTCAGACAATTCATGGTCTTCGGAATTCTAACCAGTATTAGAAGGATCAGCGAGGGGTGAACGTTTTGGTAGGCTGGACGTGGTTCCAAAAACTCAACAAGATGTACATTCTCTAACAAAGAAAAAAAAACCACAGCCAATAAACATTAATGAACATAAATCTGCTAATTTCTCTGAAACTTGAAACGTGCTGCATACTGAACAATGCTTATTTTTGTTCTACAGCAACATGGATTACAAGTGCCACTATGTAAATTGGGAAGGAGATAGCTGTGACTGGCGTGGCCGAGATTTCAAGGACTTGAAGCAGCATGTGGCCAAAGCTCACAGGGGTTACGCAGAACGAGACCCAACAGCCCGTAAACCTACCAGACCCCATAACCTTGATCCTCGTCGACGCAGCATCCCAGCGGACCAACCCCCGGCGAACACCAGACGATCTAGAAGCCCACAGAGATCTACATGTCGAGGCCCTCATCGTCTATCTCCTATTAGATCCCGCCGTCCTACAAGGCCGGCCTCGCCACCCTCCAGAGCGGAACGACCAATGGCAGGTAATCCTGACGGGTCTTCTTCAGCACCGAAGAGGAGCGTGGCAGTTTCTTCCCGCCAGAGAGGGCGGCTCGCGGATGCGAGCTGCCAGACCGACGACAAGATAGGGAAAGACGTCGCCACTGAGACGGAGGAAGAAACAGATGGTGATCAACTGTTCCGAGCCGCTAGAAGCCTGCGTCAATCTGGAGGCGGATGTAAGGTGACGCAGAAAACAAAGCACATCATTCCGCCAAGGACTAAGATCACCTACCAATACGAGTCACTGCACCTGCCAGATGGAACAGTATACACTCGTATTACCAGAGAAGAGAAGAGAAAGAACAATGAGCCAAGTGATGCCTAGAACGAAAAGAAACGAACTAACTGTAAAACAAAGATGAACTGTTAATAAGACAACAGCTTTCAGGAGAAAAAAAAGGGCATCCTCATTGTTTATATCCCTACATGTATATACTTTTCATCATTTTTATGTCGTATTGTAAGCTATTCATTTGTTTGTAAAACGCCACACCATTATGTTTTTGGACAATTCAAGGATGTGTCATAATGCACAAACATTCACGAAAATAATTGGCATAGAAAGCACTCGCTGTAATGATAATATTTAGAGTTAATGCCCATAGAATGAACATGTTTTTATATGAGAACTTGATAGACAAAGATTATAAAAGATATAGAGAGCTTGATTGTTATATGCATATCATGAGTGGTCTTAAAGAGGGCGTAATTCTCAGTATGATTAATACAGCGATGCATAATTCAATACGTTTTAGTAATTGTAAATATTGAAGAGGGGGGCTGTGTAACGAACCAGTCCGCTACAATTAGTTATCTTGCAGAAAACGTAGAGGGCGCAGTAAGCTTTTGGGGCGTAAGAGCTCAGAGCGCGATTACGGACACACCATGCGTAAAGCAGCTCTCGGAGACTATAAATAGCGGTGTTTTGCGGTCTTTCGGATGGTGACGTTAAGGGTCGGTCCCCAGACGTAAATAATCATATCTGATTGATACACGTCTGTAAAAACTCAATACACCCCACCACCTAACTAGGCGTTGTGGCGTGCGGCTGTAATCCAGCTAACAGTGGAAGTTACAAACTGATTCAGCCGAGGACGCAGGTTCGAAACTGAATCGCGTCTTTCGGATGGTGACGTTAAAGGTCGGTCCCCAGACGTAAATAATCATATCTGATTGATACACGTCTGTAAAACCCAAAACACACACTAACTAGGCGTTGTGGCGTGCGCCTGTAATCCAGCTAACAGTGGAAGTTACAAACTGATTCAGCCGAGGACGCAGGTTCGAAACTGAACCGCGTCTTTCGGATGGTGACGTTAAGGTCGGTTCCCAGACGTAAATAATCATATCTGATTGATACACGTCTGTAAAAACCCAATACACACACACGATTTCGTCACTTCGACGCTGGCTCTCGTTGTCGGATGGCGAACTCTCCGCTCCGCTCCAACTGAGCTAGAATAAGGAAAAGGATTGGAAACGAGAAATAGAGTTCCTACAAAAGGAAATCCCTGTTTTTACTACTCCAGAGATTAATCCAGATAATCGGGCCAGCCCTCCAGCATCCAGGACCCGTTCTAAGATGGAGGGCCGTTACAGTACCTAGGTTATGTGGTGGATTCAGATGGATTGCATCCTACCCTAGAGAAGGTTCAAGCTGTGAAAATGCACCAAGACCAAAGAATGTGCAAGAGACGTTCGTACTTGGGCATGCTGCAGTATTATGCAGGATTCCTGCCGAACTTGTCATCAGTGATCCATCCACTCAATGACTTGCTATCAAGCAAGACACCATGGAGATGGACTCGTGAAAAAGATGAGATGGTATATTCGCAAGTGCTCGCACATTATGATGTAAATCATCCCCTGGGCCTTGCTTGCGATGCTTCATCATATGGCGTCGGGGCCGTGCTTTCACACATCATGCCTAATGGAGAAGAGCGGCCGGTTGCGTCACGCACACTAACCAGCAGTGAGAGAAATTATGCACAGCTAGAAAAGGAAGCTTTGGCCCTGATCTTTGGAGTGAAAAAGTTTCACCCTTACATCTATGGACGTCAGTTTACACTGATGACTGATCACTGATCACAAGCCACTTGTTACCATATTAGGCCCGAAGTCTGGAGTTCCGACGATAGCAGCAGCTAGGATGCAGCGTTGGGCCTTAGTCTTGTCTGCATACAGCTATGATATCAAGTACAAGAGCGGTGCACAGCATATGAATGCAGATGGCCTGTCTCGACTTCCTATGCCTGCAGGTGAATCATTCTAAGGATGAAGAAGAGTGCATTCTTCATTACACTCACCTAGATGAGTTGCCACTGACATCACAAGAGATTGCTACTGCTACAGCTAAGGACCAGTACAATCACAAGTGTTGCATTATGCACAGAGAGGATGGCCGAACTCAGTGAATGATGATGTTCTTAAACCATATTTTCATCGCCAACATGAAATTTCAATGGAGCAAGATGTTTTAATATGGGGACTAAGAGTCATCATACCAGATTGTCTGCAGGCCAAGACGCTGGCAGAACTACATAATGGAACACAATTCATTTCTGCACAGCTCGCTGAGTTCTTCAAGAAAAATGGGGTGACTCACATTCGAGTTCCACCTTATCATCCTTCTTCTAATGAAGCTGTTGAACGTTGCGTTGCACAATCTGAAGGCATACACGGAGAGTGGTTTGACTACTCAATATCAAGATTGTCAATTTTCTCTTCACTTATTGCAATACGTACTCCACATTCCTTAACTGGACACACACCAACTGAATTACTGTCGAAGAGACAACCACGTACCCGCATGAGTCTCATTAAACCTTCATTGGCTGAAACATGGAAAGGAAGCAGGCTGCTGTCAAGAGAACACATGACGTACCAGCATTCGTCAGTTTTCACCTGGTCAGCGTGTTATGGTAGGTGCATTCAGAGGAAAAAACAAGTGGGACTATGAAATCATTATGCAATCTTTGGGACCAGCAAGATATGTTGTTCAAGTTGGTGATGAACAAAAACAGGTTCATCTTGATCATATCATAAGAGGACCCATTAATGACCTTCCTCCATCTACCTGAGAGGATTACGATGATATACCCTTTACACTAGCATCCAATGACCAGTCATCACCTCCTCGGGAACAAACTATATCCGCAGGGAGAATAAACAGATATCCTGTTCGTGATCGACGTCCATCGAACAGGCTGGATTATAAGTCGCTATAGAGAGGAGGACAATGCTTGCATATATTTTTTTTTAACTCGAGGAAGGAACTTTAATGCATGCGTTAATTCATTGTTTTTGTTGGATCTCTAAGTGGAGCAGCACATGACTTATTTGACTCACTACCAGGAGGTATCAATATTTTTGGCT
>CP137667.1:16312545-16460249 GCA_037976565.1 Mesocentrotus franciscanus
AAAGGTCTCATAAGACATTTCTTACTGTACAAAGAGCCTACATCCAGAATTGATGTGAATTTAAATTATAATAACAACATTATTTTGTCAACTTTCTCTTGAATTATTTCAAAACAGATGCATGGGCTAGAACAGCGTTTTTCAACCAAAAAAGCAAAATGAAGAAAAAAGGACCTCAAACATTTGATTGGAAGGCGTTGATGCCTGCCGTGTATAATTTATTATCCATGACTTTCCTCAATGGGTTCAGCACATCATATAGCACATGTTTTCATATTTCATTCAATAAAATACATGATTTTTCAAACAAATGCATTTCCTATTGGGATTTTAAGAATAACTTCAGGGGTCCCGGGGGCATTCAGGTGCCCCCAATTGATTTAATATTGGTTGACTTGACTTTAGTATTTATTTAGTACTTTTAGTATAAAACACTTCTAAATGTCTTTAGAAAGAAAATCATCTGACTATAGTCTGCTGTTCTTAAGATTTTATGTTACATTTGGGCCTTTACAATCAAATTGTGGGTACCTGAGACATATTTGGCCACTGCAACCTCATCCCTCAATGTACCATTGCATTTTGATATGGAAACAGAGATTTACTGTGCTCCCATTACCTCAGAAAATAGTTTCAAGCGGTCCTCTACTTTTGTGAGTAGCTGATCCTTATAGCCCTTTTGGAGCAACTCCTGTGCCTGTACGGTCTTCTCTGAGTTTTGACCCTTACCATATTTCAATTTATTGTTCATATTGGTTTCCTAAACACACAAAATTTTCGGCCAAAATCTGTTCTTAAATTCATAAAAACAATGGTTTTCTAAAACATAACATTTTTGCCGTTTAGGCACAATCGTAACAATAACAAAAAACAGTCGGCGCCATTGTTTTCAGACAAGATTTTACATCAGAATCCATGTAAAAAAAAGTGAAAATTTTACCCTATACTGTGTATGTAACTAATCACCCTGTGATATGATTAAACGACTAAAAGGCAGGACAGAACAAAACATAGAGAAACAATTAAAAATCGAATTTATTCTTGTTAGGAGGTGGTTTAATGCCTCATAGTTCAGGGAAGAAACAAGGAACCAAATTTTCTTTAGAAGGTTCATGATTCCGAAAATGAAATAGCCTTCTCAATTCCAAAAAATAACAAAGGGGTAATATATTCAGAAAAAAGAAAAGGGTTAATAATTTCTAAGCTACATAATTCTGAAAAATGAAATACAACCCTGAAGAATTTTCGGAATTTAGAATTTCTTTAGAATAATGTACTCCATTTCATTTCCGGATTTAAAAGCAGAATTTCTTTTTCACAATTCTGAACCCCATTTTTCTTTTGGGATTATGAACTCGTTTTAATTTTCCAATTACAAACCCTTTTTCATTGTAGGAATTATGAACCTTTGGAATAACAAACTTTAGAGGTAATGCATCAAACGTTGAGAATTATGGATTATATTTATTTTTCACAGTTACAAACCCGCAGGTATGGGACCTTTGTGTTTTGAAATAATGAACCTTCAGAAAAATGAGTCACTCCCGTATAATCATATAACTAAGCATTGTGTTGGGTATATCCAAAGGAGATTACTGTTTTCAATGTGGAAGACTGATTTCTCTGACAAGGCAGATCACCAAGATGGCTCTTTAAAATTCACGTTGTTCTTCAACCAGTAGGATGAGAGTTTTTAATGATTTTCTCCTTAGAAAGTTGATCCTGGAACTACAAGTAATAGATCTAATATTATATATTTTTCACCAACGATTCTGTTCTGAATATGGTGTAGTTCAATTAATCAGTCCAGAGTATTTTTGTACCGTTCATGTTCAGGCTTTGAGGGTGTCTTTGAGTCAGATATTTCCTGCAGTTTCCACATACCTACATGTATAACTGAATATTTTATGCTACTTGTCCAAAGGCTAGAAAATTTCATATTTTCAGTTTAATAACAAGTTACAACAAATTTTGTACGCTACTAAAAGCAATGCATTTGATTGGCTGTGACATGATTTGTCATAGCATTATGGCAATTCTTATTCAAAATCAGTTTTATAAATAAACAGGGCCCCTGGCCCATCTTATAAACAGTTGTGATCCTAATCAATCGCAAGTTTGCAGTCTCCTATTTCTCATTTACATACATGTGTAGTTGCGATTGATATCAATCACAAATAGGTTGCAATTAAATATCAGCTCTTTATAAGACGGGGCCCTGATCAACCTATCATATATGAGATCTATTGAATAAAGAACATAAGGGAATTGTAATAAAGTCTGGAAATGCTGAAGAGATCGAGTGTTAACAATTAAGTAACATATGTTCGCTAATATATGGCAGTTAGATATCGAGCTGAAATTTAAAAATGCTGCAAAGTGGTGGTGGGGGTGGGGGAGGGGGGGTGCATGACATTGATACAGTGCTTTCAACTTCTTTGGTTATAAACTATTGTCCATAACACTGTTACATGATTTAAAGGACTAAAAATATGGAAAAATAGACAAAACGTTGAGGAGAAAAAAATCAAAATCAACAGAATTCAATGGCTACAAGTTATGCATACAAACCTCGTCTTCTATAATACTTCCGTAACCAGACGACTTATCTTTTGTTGTATCTTCCAGAGATAACACAGCGCTAATATTGTTGTAAGTTGGTATTCTGAAAATCATTTTATCCCTGTGTTATCTCTTGAAGGACCGCCTCTATATCATCTTTGACACGCCCATTTTTATGGACCCTACCAATCAAGATCTGTTTTTATATAAGCATGATAAGTTGGTCAACCAATAGGAATACTTTATGCCATATCTGAAGATGCGCCCAGCGCATATAATCTTGGGCGTAATTAGTTAATTGAGCGCTTATTAAACGCGTCATCATATGCGCTGTTATGTTGCATGTATATGTGGATCATGAAGACAACAGGTAACGCTTTCACTTAGTGGTTAAGAAACATCACAGAGAAGAGAGCATTAAAATCGTCATATCCTAGCATGTAATTACTTAAAAAGTTCTCATCTGTGATGTCTCCGGTCAACACACAATCTTCTTCTAACTCGTCTATTGGCACAAAGTTGGTTCTGGGCAAGGAAGAATGCCGCAATGTTATCACCACGAAAGATACAACAACCCCCTACCTGTTGTAAATATTGTTGTAAATACCATGCAAGATAAGATAAGATAAAAGATACAACAATTTTCAGAATACCAATTATCTTGTCATATTATCTCTCGTGCGCATATGCAAATGAAGATTAAGCGCCATCTATATATTAATACGCAAAATCGCCGCGGGGGGTGCGTAACGGCCTGCCAATGTGAATTTTTTGACATCAAACCCGTCTTTCCACGACCCTGCCCGCCTCTGCCGTGGCGCGGGAACGGCGACACAATTCCGAATGGATGGGATCGGGCATATGTCGCGTGCCACGTCGACCCCGTGGTCGCCGTCCATGTCGTTAAAGGTGGTTTCGGGGTCCCGGGGAGGACGGGCGGACGAGAGCACGGCCGGCGTCGTCCGTGCAAGGAGGCGACGAACCCGCGAGAGTGAGTCGGCGAGGCGTGCACCCGCCCTCTGCACGTCTAATCAAAGAGATCACACTATCAAGAGACAGTCCAGTCCATGATGTGTTGTAGCAATATGCACGTCGCAAAGGGTAGGGCCTATCCCGTGTTAGGCATCTTGCTATATGCAGTCTAATCAAAGAGATACTTTATCAAGAGACACTGCACTCACGTCATGTAGCGTAGCACATGCATGATGCGATGGGTTGGGCCTATCCCGTGTGAGGCATCTTGCTATATATACGCAGCAGCCAAACTGACGTCAACGTAATACGTGGTTCTACGCTCACACACGTACACACACAGTCGAATTCGTGCGACGGTTACAATATATTGGCACAAACAGTCCGATTTTTCGCGTAAAATCTTTACTTTGAATATATTTGTACAAATTCTGTGGACCATGCCAACATAATCATAGTCCAAGCTTCTGCTTTATTGGTCTTTTTATGAAAACTACATTGAAATCACAACAATAATAACGCAAATAGATTGTAAATGTCGAGACCATATAACTGAAGAGAAGAAAAATTCAGCGAGCTTAGGTAATATCACATGCCTCCGCACGGGCAACTCCCGCGGTGTCAGGCCAGTCACGGCGCTCACACAATGCAATTTAACCTATGCAGTAACTGCAGCACTCTAGCTATACTGCATGTAGTACCTGTATATAGCGTGTATTTAGATCATTCAATGTTTCATGTTTGAGCCGTGCAATTGTTGTTTTCTTTTATTTCTTTTTGAATGTGATGTGAATGTGAGTACGGTACGTACATGCTATTACAGAAGTGTGCAAGGAATGATAGGCCTACAGGTGGAAGGAGGCGCGGATCCAGGGGGGCAGGGGGCCTTGGTCCCCCTCCCAGCAAAGAAAAAAAGAGAGAGAGAGAAGGAAAAGAAGGGAAAAGGAGAGAAAGGGAAAGAAAGAAGAGGAAGAAGAAAAGAAAAGGTGTAAATAAGAAGGAGATGGGGGCGCGAAAGGGCCTTGCCTCCCGGCTGTTGCCTCCCCCACCCCCTCATCAACAAAATAAGAGAGAAGGAAGGAAAGGGAAAGAAAAAAGGAAAAGAGGAGATAAAGAGAAAGAAAAATTTTTCTCGCCAACAAGTTGTGAATCGAGGGCCAAAAAAACCTTGCCTCTCCCCCCGGCCCCCGCCCCCGCCAACAAAAGAGAGCTAAAATGGAACAAAAAAGAGTAAGAAGAAAAGAAAAGGGTGAAAAGAAGGGAGATCAGTTGCGATTAATCCCGCCAAAAACGTGTGAATCGGCCCTTGCGTCCCTTCCCCAGCACCTAAAAGAGAGAGAAAGAAGGGAAGGGAAAGAAGAAAAAAGAGAAAGAAGAAAGGTAGGGAGATCAGTTGCGATTTTTCCCGCCAACAAGGTGTAGATCGGGGGCGCTTGCATACTGACGGGGCTTGGGTGCTTGGGGCCTGCCCCAAATGAAATTTAAACGTGGTTTATTTCTAATTCGATACCGGTGATTTACAAATGTTGCTGAAATGACATAATTTTCCGAGATTTTTAGTACATTATACTTTTGATTGCGTTTGTTGGAAAATGACAAATTCCCAAATTTACAGTCGGGCAAAAATATACTTATTTAGAGGCCTACATGTCAGGGTCCGCGGAATGGCAGGGCTCGGAGGGCTCGAGCTCCACTCCCCACTTTTTGTGGAAAAAGTATATTAAAGAGAAATAGAAAGAAAGAGAGAAAGAAAGAAAAAATAGTGACCTGCCAGTGTCACAAAATAATGAGGTATCAAAATATGCTCATCTGACCGTGATTAAATGCCTAAAACCCTGAGCTTCTGGGGCTCCGCCCCCTGGACCCCACGCCAATGAGTGACCTGCCAGTGCCACAAATAAGGTATCAAATTATACTCATCTGACCGTAATTAAATGCCTAAAAACCCTGAACTTCCGGTGGCTCTGCCCCCTGGACCCACTCAATGGCCCTAAGGCGGACCCCTGGATGCTTATCTGACCGTAATTTAATGCCTAAAACCCCTGAGCTTCTGGGGCTCCGCCCCTTGACCCCGAATCACTATGAAAACGTTGAGCGGGGCTTGCATGTAGAGTGGGGTGATGCGGATGTTTTGTCTGCCCGGCCTCCCCCAAAAAAAAAAACGTTTTTGCTCATTACGTACCAATATTTGGCTCGCATAACTTCAAATTTGGGCCCCCCCCCTAAGGAATCCTTGATCCGCGCCTGGGTGGAAGGGATATAAAACAAATATACAATGACTCATTCTCGGAACAAGCTAAAACTATTCGCACTCAGGAACATCAATAGTACTGTTCTCCCTCGGGCCGCGATGGCCCTCGGGAGAATATAATACGATTTGATGTTCCTTCGATGCGAATAGTTTTAGCTAGATCCTCGAGTGTCATTTTATATTTGTATATTTGTATATTATTTTCAGTGCATGCATGACAACAATATTCGTATAGATAACGAGAGTGAGGATCCGGAAAGGGATAGTGAAAAAGTAGGAACGAATTTAAGTGACGACAATAATCGTAATTAACGAAAGTAAAAAGAAAGTATTAGTCTAAAATATATGCATCAATTTTAATTACAACTTATTGATTTCACTGTTTTCTTCCAATTTTCAAGTTTTATTACATGATACATATTTATAAAAAAAAATTCAAAATGATACATGGGACAGCAAACAAAAGGTTGATATTCTAACGAGTACAATATTAATGAAAAGAAGAAGAAAAATTATAAAATGATAAAAAGAAATTATCTTTAAAAATATTATTAAAAAAAAAAAATAAAAAAAAATATATAATAATATTGATAATAATAATCGTTAGCACATATCTATTTTCAACCCCCCACCCTCCTAGAATCCCGTGGATTTTCCACGGGTCCTGCTAGTCTATATATTAATACGCAAAATCGCCGCGGGGGTGCGTAACGGTCTGCCAATGTGAATTTTTGACATCAAACCCGTCTTTCCTCGACCCTGCCCGCCTCTGCCGTGGCGCGGAACGGCGACACAATTCCAAATGGATGGGATCGGGCATGCCGCGTGCCACGTCGACCCCGTGGTCGCCGTCCATGTCGTTAAAAGGTGGTTTCGGGGTCCCGGGAGGACGGGCGGACGAGAGCACGGCCGGCGTCGTCCGTGCAAGGAGGCGACGAACCCGCGAGAGTGAGTCGGCGAGGCGTGCACCCGCCCTCTGCACGTCTAATCAAAGAGATCACACTATCAAGAGACAGTCCAGTCCATGATGTGTTGTAGCAAATATGCACGTCGCAAAGGGTAGGGCCTATCCCGTGTTAGGCATCTTGCTATATGCAGTCTAATCAAAGAGATACTTTATCAAGAGACACTCCACTCACGTCATGTAGCGTAGCACATGCATGATGCGATGGGTTGGGCCTATCCCGTGTGAGGCATCTTGCTATATATACGCATCAGCCAAACTGACGTCAACGTAATACGTGGTTCTACGCTCACACACGTACACACACAGTCGAGATAATTCGTGCGACGGTTACAATATATTGGCACAAACAGTCCGATTTTTCGCGTAAAATCTTTACTTTGAATATATTTGTACAAATTCTGTGGACCATGCCAACATAATCATAGTCCAAGCTTCTGCTTTATTGGTCTTTTCATGAAAACTACATTGAAATCACAACAATAATAACGCAAATAGATTGTAAATGTCGAGACCATATAACTGAAGAGAAGAAAAATTCAGCGAGCTTAGGTAATATCACATGCCTCCGCACGGGCAACTCCCGCGGTGTCAGGCCAGTCACGGCGCTCACACAATGCAATTTAACCTATGCAGTAACTGCAGCACTCTAGCTATACTGTAGTACCTGTATATAGCGTGTATTTAGATCATTCAATGTTTCATGTTTGAGCCGTGCAATTGTTGTTTTCTTTTATTTCTTTTTTGAATGTGATGTGAATGTGAGTACGGTACGTACATGCTATTACAGAAGTGTGCAAGGAATGATAGGCCTACAGGTGGAAGCAGGCGCGGATCCAGGGGGCAGGGGCCTTGGTCCCCCCTCCCAGCAAAAAAAGAGAGAGAGAGAAGGAAAAGAAGGGAAAGAGGAGAGAAAGGGAAAGAAAGAAGAGGAAGAAGAAAAGAAAAGGTGTAAAAAGAAGGAGATGGGGGCGCGAAAGGGCCTTGCCTCCGGGCTGTTGCCTCCCCCTCATCAACAAAATAAGAGAGAAAAGGAAGGAAAGGGAAAGAAAAAGGAAAAGAGGAGATAAAGAGAAAAAAAAAGAGGAAGAAAGGAAAAGAAGGGGGATATCAGTTGCAATTTTCTCGCCAACAAGTTGTGAATCGAGGGCCAAAAAACCTTGCCTCTCCCCCGCCCCCGCCAACAAAAGAGAGCTAAAATGGAACAAAAAAGAGTAAGAAGAAAAGAAAAGGGTGAAAAGAAGGGGAGATCAGTTGCGATTAATCCCGCCAAAAACGTGTGAATCGGCCCTTGCCTCCCTTCCCCCAGCACACCTAAAAGAGAGAGAAAGAAGGGAAGGGAAAGAAGAAAAAAAAGAGAAAGAAGAAAGGTAGGGGAGATCAGTTGCGATTTTTCCCGCCAACAAGGTGTAGATCGGGGGGGCTTGCGTACTGACGGGGCTTGGGGGCCTGCCCCAAATAAAATTCAAACGTGGTTTATTTCTAATTCGATACCGGTGATTTACAAATGTTGCTGAAATGACATAATTTTCCGAGATTTTTAGTACATTATACTTTTGTATGCGTTTGTTGGAAAATGACAAATTCCCAAATTTACAGTCAGGCAAGAAATATACTTATTTAGAGGCCTACATGTCAGGGTCCGCGGAACGGCAGGGCTCGGGGGCTCGAGCTCCACCCCCCCTCCCACTTTTTGTGAAAAAGTATATTATAGAGAAATAGAAAGAAAGAGAAAGAAAGAAAGAATAGTGACCTGCCAGTGTCACAAAATAATGAGGTATCAAAATATGCTCATCTGACCGTGATTAAATGCCTAAAACCCTGAGCTTCTGGGGCTCCGCCCCCTGGACCCCACGCCAATGAGTGACCTGCCAGTGTCACAAATAAGGTATCAAATTATACTCATCTGACCGTAATTAAATGCCTAAAACCCTGAACTTCCGGTGGCTCTGCCCCTGGACCCACTCAATGGCCCTAAGGCGGACCCCTGGATGCTTATCTGACGGTAATTTAATGCCTAAAACCCTGAGCTTCTGGGGCTCCGCCCTTGACACCCCGAATCACTTTGAAAACGTTGAGCGGGGCTTGCATGTAAGAGGGGTGATGCGGATTTTTGTCTGCCCGGCCTCCCCCAAAAAAAACCATTACGTACCAATATTTGGCTCGCATAACTTCAAATTTGGGCCCCCTAAGGAATCCTGGATCCGCGCCTGGGTGGAAGGGATATAAAACAAATATACAATGACTCATTCTCGGAACAAGCTAAAACTATTCGCACTCAGGAACATCAATAGTACTGTTCTCCCTCGGGCCGCGATGGCCCTCGGGAGAATATAATACGATTTGATGTTCCTTCGATGCTCGAGTGTCATTGTATATTTGTATATTTGTATATTATTTTCAGTGCATGCATGAGAACAATATTCGTATAGATAACGAGTGAGGATCCGGAAAGGGATAGTGAAAAAGTAGGAACGAATTTAAGTGACGACAATAATCGTAATTAACGAAAGTAAAAGAAAGTATTAGTTTAAAATATATGCATCAATTTTAATTACAAATCATTGATTTCACTGTTTTCTTCCAATTTTCAAGTTTTATTACATGATACATATTTATAAAAAAAATTCAAAATGATACATGGGACAGCAAACAAAAGGTTGATATTCTAACGAGTACAATATTAATGAAAAGAAGAAGAAAAATTATAAAATGATAAAAGAAATTATCTTTAAAAATATTATTAAAAAAAAAAAATAAAAAAAATAATAATAATATTAATAATAATAATCGATAGCACATATCTATTTTCAACCCCCACCCTCCCTAGAATCCCGTGGATTTTCCACGGGTCCTGCTAGTCTATATATTAATACGCAAAATCGCCGCGGGGGGTGCGTAACGGTCTGCCAATGTGAATTTTTGACATCAAACCCGTCTTTCCTCGACCCTGCCCGCCTCTGCCGTGGCGCGGGAACGGCGACACAATTCCAAATGGATGGGATCGGGCATGCCGCGTGCCACGTCGACCCCGTGGTCGCCGTCCATGTCGTTAAAGGTGGTTTCGGGGTCCCGGGAGGACGGGCGGACGAGAGCACGGCCGGCGTCGTCCGTGCAAGGAGGCGACGAACCCGCGAGAGTGAGTCGGCGAGGCGTGCACCCGCCCTCTGCACGTCTAATCAAAGAGATCACACTATCAAGAGACAGTCCAGTCCATGATGTGTTGTAGCAAATATGCACGTCGCAAAGGGTAGGGCCTATCCCGTGTTAGGCATCTTGCTATATGCAGTCTAATCAAAGAGATACTTTATCAAGAGACACTCCACTCACGTCATGTAGCGTAGCACATGCATGATGCGATGGGTTGGGCCTATCCCGTGTGAGGCATCTTGCTATATATACGCATCAGCCAAACTGACGTCAACGTAATACGTGGTTCTACGCTCACACACGTACACACACAGTCGAGATAATTCGTGCGACGGTTACAATATATTGGCACAAACAGTCCGATTTTTCGCGTAAAATCTTTACTTTGAATATATTTGTACAAATTCTGTGGACCATGCCAACATAATCATAGTCCAAGCTTCTGCTTTATTGGTCTTTTATGAAAACTACATTGAAATCACAACAATAATAACGCAAATAGATTGTAAATGTCGAGACCATATAACTGAAGAGAAGAAAAATTCAGCGAGCTTAGGTAATATCACATGCCTCCGCACGGGCAACTCCGCGGTGTCAGGCCAGTCACGGCGCTCACACAATGCAATTTAACCTATGCAGTAACTGCAGCACTCTAGCTATACTGCATGTAGTACCTGTATATAGCGTGTATTTAGATCATTCAATGTTTCATGTTTGAGCCGTGCAATTGTTGTTTTCTTTTATTTCTTTTTTGAATGTGATGTGAATGTGAGTACGGTACGTACATGCTATTACAGAAGTGTGCAAGGAATGATAGGCCTACAGGTGGAAGGAGGCGCGGATCCATGGGGGGCAGGGGGCCTTGGTCCCCCCCCAGCAAAGAAAAAAAAGAGAGAGAAAGAAAAGAAGGAAAAGGAGAGAAAGGGAAAGAAAGAAGAGGAAGAAGAAAGAAAAGGTGTAAATAAGAAGGAGATGGGGCGCGAAAGGGCCTTGCCTCCAGGCTGTTGCCTCCCCACCCCTCATCAACAAAATAAGAGAGAAGGAAGGAAAGGGAAAGAAAAAGGAAAAGAGGAGATAAAGAGAGAAAAAAAAGAGGAAGAAAGGAAAAGAAGGGGATATCAGTTGCAATTTTCTCGCCAACAAGTTGTGAATCGAGGGCCAAAAAACTTGCCTCTCCCCCGCCCCCGCCAACAAAAGAGAGCTAAAATGGAACAAAAAAGAGTAAGAAGAAAAGAAAAGGGTGAAAAGAAGGGAGATCAGTTGCGATTAATCCCGCCAAAAACGTGTGAATCGGCCCTTGCGTCCCTTCCCCAGCACTCCTAAAGAGAGAGAAAGAAGGGAAGGGAAAGAAGAAAAAAGAGAAAGAAGAAAGGTAGGGAGATCAGTTGCGATTTTTCCCGCCAACAAGGTGTAGATCGGGGGCGCTTGCATACTGACGGGGCTTGGGTGCTTGGGGCCTGCCCCAAATGAAATTTAAACGTGGTTTATTTCTAATTCGATACCGGTGATTTACAAATGTTGCTGAAATGACATAATTTTCCGAGATTTTTAGTACATTATACTTTTGATTGCGTTTGTTGGAAAATGACAAATTCCCAAATTTACAGTCGGGCAAAAAATATACTTATTTAGAGGCCTACATGTCAGGGTCCGCGGAATGGCAGGGCTCGGAGGCTCGAGCTCCCCCCCCTCCCCACTTTTGTGGAAAAAGTATATTAAAGAGAAATAGAGAGAAAGAGAGAAAGAAAAAAAAATAGTGACCTGCCAGTGTCACAAAATAATGAGGTATCAAAATATGCTCATCTGACCGTGATTAAATGCCTAAAACCCTGAGCTTCTGGGGCTCCGCCCCTGGACCCCACGCCAATGAGTGACCTGCCAGTGCCACAAATAAGGTATCAAATTATACTCATCTGACCGTAATTAAATGCCTAAAACCCTGAACTTCCGGTGGCTCTGCCCCTGGACCCACTCAATGGCCCTAAGGCGGACCCGGGATGCTTATCTGACCGTAATTTAATGCCTAAAACCCTGAGCTTCTGGGGCTCCGCCCCTGACCCCCGAATCACTATGAAAACGTTGAGCGGGGCTTGCATGTAAGAGTGGGGTGATGCGGATGTTTTGTCTGCCCCGGCCTTCCCAAAAAAAAAAAAAAAAACGTTTTTGCTCATTACGTACCAATATTTGGCTCGCATAACTTCAAATTTGGGCCCCCTAAGGAATCCTTGATCCGCGCCTGGGTGGAAGGGATATAAAACAAATATACAATGACTCATTCTCGGAACAAGCTAAAACTATTCGCACTCAGGAACATCAATAGTACTGTTCTCCCTCGGGCCGCGATGGCCCTCGGGAGAATATAATACGATTTGATGTTCCTTCGATGCGAATAGTTTTAGCTAGATCCTCGAGTGTCATTTTATGTATATTTGTATATTATTTTCAGTGCATGCATGACAACAATATTCGCATAGATAACGAGAGTGAGGATCCGGAAAGGGATAGTGAAAAAGTAGGAACGAATTTAAGTGACGACAATAATCGTAATTAACGAAAGTAAAAAGAAAGTATTAGTCTAAAATATATGCATCAATTTTAATTACAACTTATTGATTTCACTGTTTTCTTCCAATTTTCAAGTTTTATTACATGATACATATTTATAAAAAAAAATTAATGAAAAGAAGAAGAAAAATTATAAAATGATAAAAAGAAATTATCTTTAAAAAATATTATTAAAAAATAAAAAAAAATAAAAAAATATATAATAATATTGATAATAATAATCGTTAGCACATATCTATTTTCAACCCCCACCCTCCCTAGAATCCCGTGGATTTTCCACGGGTCCTGCTAGTTTTATTATTAATACGCACAATTACAAGCACACAAAAGTATGAGTGCAGGCGCGGCCAAAGAGATGAGAGAAAAGATACAACAAAAGTTCCAACAATTTTCAGAATACCAACTTTATCTTAACTTCAAAGATACAACAATATTAGAGATAACACAGGGTTCAGAATACATCTCCTGGGGCGGTATTCTGAACATTGTTGTAAGTTTTGTGTTATCTTTTGTTGTACAGGGTGTATCTTCCAGAGATAACACAGTGCTAATATTGTTGTAAGTTGGTATTCTGAAAATCATTTTATCCCTGTGTTATCTCTTGAAGGACCCCCTCTATCTTATCTTTGGCCACTGTTGACACGCCCATTTTTATGGACCCTACCAATCAAAATCTTTTTTATATAAGCATGATGAGTAGGTCAACCAATAGGAATACTTTATGCCATATCTAATGATGTGCCTAGCGCATATAATCTTGGGAGTAATTAGTAAATTGAGTGCTTATTACGCGCGTCATCATATGCGCTGTGGCGTGTGGATCATGAAGACAAGTCACGCTTTCAATTAGTGGTTCTAGATGAGAGCATTAAAATCATCATATCCTAGCATGTAATTTCTTAGAAAGTTCTCATCTGTGATGTCTCCGGTCAACACACAATCTTCTTCTAACTCGTCTATTAATTGGCACGAAGTTGGTTCTGGGCAAGGAATATTGCCGCCATTATATCACCCCAAAAGATACAACAACCCCCTACCTACAGGTATTGTAAATATTGTTGTAAATACCACGCAAGATAGATAAGATATGCAAATGAGGATTAAGCACCATTTTTGTAATACTACGCACTATTACAAGCGCACGAAAGTTTGAGCACAGGCCCGACCAAAGAAATGAGAGAAAAGATACAACAAAAGATACAACAAAAGTTACAACAAAGTTCAGAATACCAACTTTATCTTATCTTCAAAGATACAATATTAGAGATAACACAGGGTTCAGAATACGGCCCCTGGTATCTAAGTACCAAAAGAGATCATTGTTTTCCATTGGAAAGACTGATATTTCTGACAAGGCAGACTACACAAGCTTTTTGCTTACTAATTATATAGCTTTCACAGCTTTTTAAGTGAAGGCATTTTTTTAAAACATGATCATGGCAATGAAAAACCTTGCCTGTTTATATAGTAAAAGGTCATGTTGGGTATAAACTTTGCCCTTTAGTATGAAATAGAATTGAAAGTCTCAAGCACACAAACCTTGGATGGGCCAGCCAGTTTTGTAGTTGAATCACCAGACCTTTTCCCTCCTTTGTGCTGTATAGACTGAAAAGAAATTAAAGCATACTTAGGATAAAATGTATCTTCCTTTCAACTTGATTCACAATTAAGTATGTAGAAGAGTTTAAGCATTTATGTCCATTGGTAGAGTTTATAAGTTAGCTTCTCATTATCTCAGAAAGATTTTTTGCACCCAAACAATTTGGGTTCAGCATAACATAAAGTTCATTGCCTCATATAATGCTCAGAACTTCAGACACCTTATATATCTATGAATTCAATTCAATTTGCGCTATAGGGTAATGGATATTTTAAGATTCTTAACCAACATGAAAAGTTGTATAATCAATCCAGCTTTTCTTCTATGAACCAAACCAAGAGATTTGAGATCACAAATTTCATCCAATTTGGGTTAAACCCTATTACATTGTTACATGATTAAAACAACTAAAACTTGTAGAAAGATGGAAATAAGCATTAAGAAACGAATCAAAATCAAATTTGTTCTTACTCAGAGGTGTTTTGATATGCCTCGTAGTTTAGACATAGGAAAAAACAAATGTTAGCAAATACTTGGACTGGAAACAATGGATTTAAGGGATAGAACTTATGTATATAAACCTTGCGTGATCTCTCTGGTTATGTTGCTTTGTAATCGCACAACATTGGGAAGAATAGAAAATTTAAAAAACAACCTCTGAAATATCGTGTATTATGATAAAATCTTTCGAATAAACAAGGTGGGCTTAGTTTGTGTGGTAGTTGCAGGCAAACTCCTCTTTCTGACATTGGCCCTCCGCTTACAAGTAGTAGAAGATAGATCTAATATTATATATTTTTCACGAACGGTTCTGTTCTGGATATGTTGTAGTTCAATTAATCTGTCTAGAGTATTTTCGTACCATTCATGTCCAGGCTTTGAGGGTGTCTGTGAGTCAGACATTTATTGCAGTTGTACAATACCTACATGTTTAACTGAATATACGGTTTCATATTTTCTGATCAATAACAAGTTACAACAACTGATGCTACTAAATCCAATGCACATTTGATTAGCTGTGACAAGATTTGTCATAGCATTGGGAATTGTTATTCAAAATCAGTTTTATGAAATGGGCTCTGATCTACACATTATATAAGATTTATTGAATAAAGAACACAAGGGTATTGTAATAAACTCTGAAAAGGCTAAAGAGCTTGAGTGTTATCAAGTAGCAAATGTACACTGACATAACAGCAGTAAAATATCAAGCTGAAATCTGAAAATGCTGCAAGGTGGAGGGGGGTACATGACATTGACACAGAGCTTTCATCCAATTTTCATTATACCCTACTACACTGTTAAGCGAGGACTAAATAATTCCCCAAAGGGGATACTAAATGTGTCACGAACAAAACAACTCCAACTTAACCCGATATAATCGGTAACATCTTGGGTTTTTAACGTTCATAATTCTGAAAAAGAAATAGCATTTAGAGTATCGAAAATAAAAAAAAGGGTTAATGAATTCAGAAAAAGAAAAAGAAAAAGGGTTCATAATCTCGAAGCTACATGATTCCGAAAATGAAATGGAACCCCAAATCAATATTCAGAAATATGAACCACCGGTATGGGAAATTTGTGTTTTGCAATTATGAATCTTCAGAAAAATAAACACTTAGAAAGACAAGTAACCCTGATATAATCATAATAGCAGCATTGTGGCGGGTATCAAGGAACCAAAAGATATCATTGTTTTCAACAGGGAAAGACTGATTTCTCCGACGAGGCAGATCACCCAGGATTTTTGTAGAGGCAACTCCATCATTACTTTAGATTGCTCTTCCTCATTCAAATTTTTAGAAGACCATGCAGAATGCTGGATATTTGATGTGGTGTAAATTCTTTTCTTATTCTTATTCTTCTTCATACATGTGGATATCAAATCTGAGCCAAAAATGTGTTATCTTTTCATTATTGAAGTAGAAAACAAACAAACAGCATTTTGCATATCAAAATTGCTCCCGAAGATTGATCTCTATGGTTTTTCATATAATTTTTTTCGTATTTTGTTTAGTTGCGTTAACATAGCTGTACTGGGCTATTTTGAGCTTCCTGTTACTGGAGGGGGCCTGGGTGCTTTGATCTCGGCCATCGAATGTCCGATGAACACTAAAATTTGCATGTTTGTAGATATTCACGTAAGGAACAAGATGGTATAATTATTTTTTTCCTAATATGCAAATTATTGTCGTTATAGCCTAATTAATTATGCAGAATGCTAATTTTATGCATTTTACAGAAAACTCTACATATATTTCTCTAGACTTGTGAAGAATCTTGAAAATGTATATATTGAATAAATGTTTCCTTCATTTCAAATTCATGAAGTTTCATTATTTTTATATTTGAAAATGTATACCGTAGGTGCCATAGGTTAATTTGTATTTTATATTTGTAATTTGTTAATAAATTATGAATACGCAAATTACATGATTTTGTTTTGTTTTGTTGAATGTATGTTTACCACTATGAGCAAAGCCAAAAGCAATTATTTCACCCACTTTCTCACTGTAGTTTTGGAATAATGAACCTTCAGAAAAATAAACCTTCTAAAAAATGAGTAACTCCCATATAATCATATACATGTATCTAAGCATTATGTTGGGTAACCAAAGGAGATGACTGTTTGCAATGTGGAAGACTGATTTCTCTGACAAGGCAGATCACCAAGGCTTTTGGAAGAGGCAACTCCATCATATTTTTCTTTAACTCTTAAGCTGCCCCCATGCTAAGCACCCAGTGCCACAGTGCTAATCCCTATTGTGCCAGCCACTAATCCCCCTGTGCCAAGTTTATTTTAGGGTTGGTTCAAGTGCTTGTAGTTTAAATTGTTACTATGTTTGATCCACTATAACTTCTCATCCGTATGTTGTATTTAAAAATTGTACATTCAAGTTGTAGGAAATTTCACCCTCTTTCCGTTGATACCAAGATCATTTCATGAATTTGTAATTTTGCTAATGTAAATAAGCACTATCAGTGAGTTGTCAAACCAATCCGTCGTCTCATTTCCCGCACAAAATCTGGATCTAAGTACCGTACTTTTTTACACTGAGGAGCCATGATAAAACTGACAGATTCTATCGTAAAATATCGCAATTTTCTCAGGAAAATCCAATGTAACGGTATAAGTGAAGCACGCGAAATCGAAACAATAAACGCTCTACACAACTACAATAAGCTTTCATGTGTGCACGCAATGCGCATCGCACAATAGGCATAAACAATTAGCGTGTGTACTTACGCACGAAAATGTGTACGTGGCACGCGAGCTAATGAGAGTTTATGTGTGCATGGCAAGCGACCAGAAACCCAATTATGTGAGCGTGGCACGCCAGCGTATGCACAGAACGGTGTTTTGGCACGATATGAGTTAAAAAAAGACATTTGGATGGCTCTTTAAAATTCACGTTGTTCTTCAACCAGTAGGATGAGAGTTTTAAATGAATTTCTCCTTAGAAAGTTGATCCTGGCACTACAAGTAATTGACCTAATATTATATATTTTTCAACTACAATTCTGTTCTGAATATGGTGTAGTTCAATTAATCAGTCCAGAGTATTTTTGTACCATTCACGTCCAGGCTTTGACGATGTCTTTGAGTGAGACATTTTTTGCAGTTTTCACATACCTGCATGTATAACTGGATATTTTATGCTACTTGTCCAAAGGCTAGAAAATTTCATATTTTCAGTTCAAGTTACAACACATTTTGTACGCTACTAAAAGCAATGCATTTGATTGGCTGTGACATGATTTGCCATAGACTAGACTACACATATAGACTACAAATTTGGAAAGAGAGGACAAAACATTGACAAAAAATCAAAATCTAATTTGTTCTCCTTTGGAGGAGTTTTAAACTTTCAATATGCCTTAGTTCTGCAATTAAATCATCAGACCTCTTTCCTCTTTCCTGCTCCATCCACTAAAAAGAAATTAAAGCACACATTTACATTACAATGTTTAATACGTCCTTCAAACTTTATTCAAATTTAAGAACGTAAAAGAGTTTAGGAAACTACGTCCATGGGTACAGGTCATAACTAAGCTTCTCATAATCTCAGAAAGATATCCTGTACACACAAACTGTGAATTGAGCATAACATAAAGATCGTTGCCTATTATAATGTTCAGAACTTCAGACATCTTCAAAATCCATGAATTCAATTTTATATGCACTAAATGGGTATGGATATTTTCAGATGCTTTTCCGACTTGAAAGGTTGTACAATTAATCCTGCTTTTCTTCTTTCTATGAACCAAGCCAAGAAAGTTTAGATAAAAGATTTCATCAAATTATCGTTATACCCTAATACACTTTTATGTGATAAAAATGACTAAAGCTTGTGGAGGAGGGAACAAAGCATTCAGAAAAAATCAAAATCCAGTTTGTTCTTGTTTGGAGGTGTTTTAATTTGCCTCATAGTTCAGACTTAGGAAGAAACAAAACATCTTTAAAGGCTAAGTCCACTCCAAAAATAATTTGGTTTTAATAGATGCAGAAAAACAAGAGAAACAGAGCAAAAAATATTTGAGTAAAATCGGATAACTAATAAGGAAGTTCTGATTTTTTTTTAAGTTTGAAAACTATAGAACTTAGAAAATCACTACACAAATTGCCAATTTGGTTATCAGTTTGTGACGTCAATGCCTCACTATTTATCAATTTATTTATATATTTTTATCCTATTTATTTCCCTTTTTATCCCCTAAAACTTGATTTCCCCATGCCTTTGCCCAGGTTTAATGATTTGTATCATATTGCGTGCATGCCATTTTACATAATCTTTTATGAACTTTAAAGAATTGATTCCATTTTCTGAATATTGTATATTCATAATCCCTGATTTTATATAAATAGTTTATCAAAATTCACATTTTTCTTGATTTAACTGAAAAGAAATTAGTCTATATTATTGCATCCACACAAAACCATATTACTATCAAGTATCAATATAACTTGGATGCTGGTGTGAGGAAATAAGATTGTTAGGGGTAAAATTGGAAATTTATATTATTAATGTAAAGAAAACAAATAGTGGATAGTGAGGCAATGACGTCACAGACTCATGAGTGAGTTGCCAATTTGTCTTGTAATTTTCAAAGTTTGTAATGTCATTAAAAGTTCGTAACTTTCTTATTAGTTATCCGATTTTGCTCAAACTTTTTTCGCCGGATTGGTTTTCCTGATTTTTCTGCTTCTATTTAAATTAAGTTATTTGGGGGATGGACTTGCCCTTTAATAGCAAATACATGGACTGGCAGCAATGGATTGAATGGCCAGAACTTATGCATATATACCTTGCGTGTGCTCTCTTGTCTTGCTGTTAAATAATCAGACAACTTTTGATCGTACATCTGAAAAGAGTTGAGGAGAGATTTAAATGCATTTATAAAGTACGTCATCTAAACAGGACATAGTAACAACAAAGGGGGGAGGTTTCAGAGGTTTTTACACCAGGGGATATTAAATGTATGGGAAATTTGTGTTTTGGAATTATGAACCTTTAGAAAAAAATAATAATAATAACAATAATTACATTTATAGGGCGCTTTATACAGGCGTTTCTAAGCGCACAGGTGGTACTGACTAAACCTTTCAAAACATGGAAAGGAGATCATTGTTTTTAATAGGGAAGACTGATTTCTCTTCCAAGGCAGATTACCCAGGGTCTTTGACTTCTTAATTTATAGCTATCACAGCTACTTGAATGAAATTGATAAGCTTTTTTTTACCGTACTTATGACAACGTAATACATTGGCTGTTCTTATAGAAAAAGATCTTGTTGGGTATAAACTTGGACCTGAAGAAGGGAATGGAATTGAAAATCTCAAGCACACAACCCTTGGATAGGGAGGACAATAATGTACAGGTAGTTGAATCATCAGACCTCTTTCCTCTTTCCTGCTCTAGCCACTAAAAAGAAATTAAAGCACATATTTACATTACAATGTAATGCCCTTCCAACTTTATTCACAAGTACCGGTATGTAGAAGATTTTAAGCATTTATGTTCATTGGTAGAGGTCATAACTTAGCTTCTCATATATTGTAGTAGTAGTAGTAGTAGTAGTAGTAGAATGGTTTTATTAGAACTGCAAAATGGTAGCCCGAGAACTAAATTACATTGCAAGTTTTACAAGCTCAGTTTTAAAAAGCATTCCAACGAAACATAGATATAGACAAGTACAAATAATACACAGTAAAATATATCACAACTTATTACATATTCCATACTCGCAAACAAATTGATGATACAAATAGAATAGATTCGTCATTATTAGTATTTTTGTAATTATTGTTAAGTGAGGAAAATTCATATTTTAAATAGAAATTGAGGCTGATTAAATGAGTTTATAATAAGTAAATACTGAAGATTTTTTTGGATTTTGAACCATAATTAAACTGCAAATTGAATGTCTATTCATAATGCTACTCGATAATGTAATTCAACATAGTCAACCACAATATATGAGGATATATCATAGAAACATAATTAAACGATACTGAAAGAGAGAAAGTGTCAGGGAGCGAACAATTTCAAGAGAGAGGGTTAAGTTAGATAAAAAGGAGGAAGAAATGCAGAAGAGAGCGAGAGAGATATATAAAGAGGGAGTGGTATGAGAAGAATGGAACAGATAGAACTGCAAAGACATGGAGAAGAAGAATGATGATGAAAGTAAGACGACAAAAGGAAAGCGGTACACACAAACTGTGAATTGAGCATAACATAAAGATCGTTGCCTCTTATAATGTTCAGAACTTCAGACATCTTCAAAATCCATAAATTCAATTCAATTCTGCACTAAATGGGTTGGATATTTTTTAGATGCTTTTCCAACTTGAAAGGTTGTACAATTAATCCTGCTTTTCTTCTTTCAATGAATCAAGCCAAGAGAGTTTAGATAAAACGATTTCATCAAATTATTGTTATACCATAATACACTTTTTATGTGATAAAAATTACTAAAGCTTGTGGAGGGAACAAAGCATTCAGAAACAAATAAAAATCCATTTTGTTCTTGTTAATCCATCTTGTTCTTGTTTGAAGATGTTTTAATATGCCTCATGAATCAGACTTAGGAAGAAACCAAACATCTTTAATAGCAAATACATGGACTGGTAACAATGGACTAAATGGCCAGCACTTATGCATATATACTGTACCTTGCGCTGTCTCTTTAGTTTTGCTAAGTAATCGGACATCTGAAAAGAGTTGAGAGATTTACAAGCATTTATAAAGCATGTCATCTAAATAGGACAAAGGGGTGTTTCAGGGTTTTTCCCAGTGGATGTTAAAGGTATGGGAAATTTGTGGTTTGGAATTATGAACCTTTAGAAAATAAACCTTTAAAAAAATGGAGAGGAGATCATTTTTTTTAATGGGGAAGACTGATTTCTCTTACATTTAAAGCGGATTACCAAGGGTCTTTGAGTTCTTAATTTATAGCTATCACAGCTACTTAAATGAAATTGATAAGCTTTTTTTTACCGTACTTATGACATCGAAATACATTGGCTGTTCTTATAGAAAAAGATCATGTTGGGTATAAACTTGGACCTGAAGTAGGGAGGACAATAATGTAGTTGAATCATCAGACCTCTTTCTTCTTTCCTGCTCTAGCCACTAAAAAGAAATTAAAGCACACATTTACATTACAATGTAATGCCCTCCCAACTTTATTCACAAGTATGTAGAAGATTTTAAGCATTTATGTCCATTGGTAGAGGTTATAACTTAGCTTTTCATATCTTGAAGTAGGGAATGGAATTGAAAATCTCAAGCACACAAACCTTGAATTGGGAGGCCAATTCTGTAGTTGAATCATCAGACCTCTTTTCTCTTTCCTGCTCTATCCACTGAAAAGAAATTAAAAAGCACACATTTACATTACAATGTAAATCCCTTCTAAATTTATTCACAAGTATGTAGAAGATTTGAAGCATTAATGTCCATTGGTAGAGGTCATAACTTGGCTTCTCATATCTTGTACACACAAACTGTGGGTTGAGCATAACATAAAGATCGATGCCTCTTTCTTGTTCAGAACTTCAGCCATCTTCAAAATCCATGAATTCAATTCAATTTGCACTAAATGGGTATGGATATTTTCAGATGCTTTTCCAACTTGAAAGGTTGTACAATTAATCCTGCTTTTCTTCTTTCTATGAACCAAGCCAAAGAGTTTAGATGAAAGATTTCATCAAATTTTGGTTATACCCTAATACACTTTTATGTGATTAAAACGAATTAAGCTTGTGGAGGGAGGGAACAAAGCATTCAGAAACAAATCAAAATCAAGTTTGTTCTTATTTGGAGGTGTTTTTTAAGAATGCCTGATAGTTCAGATTTAGGAAGAAACAAAACATCTTTAATAGCAAATACATGGACTGGTAGCAATGGATTGAATGGCCAGAACTTATGTATATAAACCATGAGCATTCTCTCTAGTTCTGTTGTTGCATGTGTAATCAGACAACTCTTGGTCGGACATCTGAAAAGAGTTGAGAGAGATTTAAAAGCTTTTATAAAGCATGTTATCTAAACAGGACATAGTGACCACAAAGGGGCTTGTTTCAGGGTTTTTCCCCTCAGGGGATATTAAAGGTATGGGAAATTTGTGTTTTGGAATCATGAACCTTTAGAAAAATAAACCTTTAAAAAGATGGAGAGGAGATCATTGTTTTCGTTGGGGAAGACTGATTTCTCATACAAGGCGGATTACCCAGGGTCTTTGAGTTTATAGCTATCACAGCTACTTGAATGAAGTTGATAAGCTTTTTTTTACCATACTTATGGCAACGAAATACATTGGCTGTTCTTATAGAAAAGCGTCATGTTGGGTATAAACTTGGACCTGAAGAACGAAACGGAATTGAAAATCTCAAGCACACAAACCTCGGATAGGGAGGGCTGTTTTTGATCTGTAGTTGAATCATCAGACCTCTTTCCTCTTAGCTGCTCTGTGAACTGAAAAGAAATTAGAGCATATTTACATGTATCTTCCTTCCCCATGTATTCACAAGTACGTAGAAGAGTTTAAGCATTGTGATTTTCAAAGTTGTTAACCCCGTTACTATTATGGAATTATGATATCATTTTGATTTACGAATTACCAACCCTTTTTCATTTTAGAAATTACAAACGTTTGAGGTAATGCATCAAATGTTTAGAATTATGGACCCTACTTCATTTTCAGAATACGAACCTGCTGGTATGAGAAATTGGTGTTTTGGAATTAGGAACCTTCAGAAAACTAAAACTTTTGGAAAGACAAGTAACCAGCATGATCAAAAATCCAAGCATTGTGTCAGGCAGCTAGGTTTAAAAGGATATAATTGTTTTTGATGAGGAAGACTGATTTCTCTGACAATGCAGATTACACAAGCTTTTTGCCTTCTTATTACATAGCTTTCACAGCTATTCAATTGAAGGTGATAGACATTTTCTTACTCTACTTATGGCAATGAAAAACCTTGCCTGTTCAAATAGTAAAAAGTCATGTTGGGTATAAACTTGGACCCAAAGTAAGAAATTGAAGTGGAAATCTCAAGCACACAAACCTTGGATGGGTCAGCCAGTTTTGTAGTTGCATCATCAGATCTTTTTCCTCCTTTCTGCTCTTTCAACTGAAAAGAAATTAAAACATATTTACATTAATATGTAGCTTCCTTCCAAATTTATTTACAAAGGGGTACAAAGGAGAATTTAAGAATTTCACTGTGCATCGGTAGAGGTCAAAAGTTAGCTCGTCATAATCTCAGAAAGATACACATCAAAACTGTAGGTTCAGTATAATATAAAGTGTGTTCCCTCACAAATTATAATGTTCAGCGGCCCGTTACTCGAAACCGTCATAAGTCTAAGTTCGTGGAAATCCCCTAGTAACTCGTGTTACTTATATAACACACGTTTTAATTGGATGTCCAAGAACTTAAGACTTATGATCGACGGTTTCGAGTAAAGGGCCCTTGAACTGCAGACAACTTAAAAATCTATGAATTTAATTCGCATTACATGGGAATAGATATTTTCGGTTCTAGGACAATTACCCCCTGGGCAATCACCCCTGGCCAATTAACCCCGAAAAGAATTATACTTTTATTAAAACCAACTTATTATCAGGGTAGACTTTCCCTTTAATGAACAGGGGGGTAATTGTCCCTGGGGGGTTATTGTCCTTAGGGTGTAGTTTTCCGGGGGGAATTTTCTGGGGGTGATTGTCCAGGGGGTGTTTGTATATTTTCAGATGCTTTTCAAACCGGAAAATTTATTTAATCAATCCTGCGTTTTTTCTAGGAACCAAACCAAACCAAACCATCTTTTATAGCCAATACATGGACTGGCACATCATGCTGTTCTTGTTCTGACAGATGACCTAATATCCCTGAATCCTTTCCTCTACCTCGCATTGAGGATTGTGTTGACCAAATAGGTAGTGCAAAGTTCATCACATAAGTGGATCTTATGAAAGAGTACTGGCAAGTACCCTGACTGAGAGGACCATGAAAGTTTCTGCTTTGGTGACCCCATAGGGATTATTGCAATGACAACCTTCGTCATTGCCTTGTTTTCGTTCACATTCTGCCCCATTAATATACTTATCCTTATCCTTATCGTCCGGAAATCCCATTCGTTTTGCACGTAGTGCTTGTTATTCCTAGTTAGGTGCTTTCCTCAAGTCGTTTTCCTTTCAAATTTCGTAGGCGTAATCTCTGATATCTCATCAAGGTCACCTACTCTTTCGATTTTCGAAATCACTCATGCATAACCATCCAGGCGCCATTTTGTCCGTTTCTGGTCCATTTTAAGGCCTTTCTTCATTCCTTCCTATCTCCACTATCCGAGATCCTACAAACTTCTAACAAATTCCTTTGGATAGTCTAAGAGATGTTCTTTCATCTGCGACATATAACTTGACCTTCAAAATGCCATCTTCATAGTCAAAATTCAAATCTGAAACCGACTCCGTCAACAATCTCTCAAATTCTTGAAAAATAGACCCCTACAAATCTAAAAATTGCAATAACTTTCTTTAACCAATTCCGTTCCATCTCATCTTCTCGCAGTATCTTTATTTTATAATTGCACATAGCCATGCCAAATTTTACGCTCCAATGGCTATGCAAAACATAAATAGCGACCTCTAAAGTTCTAGGAATTGGCTTTCTTTCTGTGGCCGTATCTCCATCATAGCTTGGCAGACCCGTACCCTTTTTTGGATTTAGATACTTGAACATATGCCTTTTCCAGCCATACACAAAATTATATACCCTAACACTGACCGACTTTGCGAAAAATGCCCTCCAAATTCGCCATTTTCAAGAAAATTGAGAAATAACTTCAACTTGCTCTAAATTGGCGATCTTTATACCTACATCAATGAAACTTGGCAGACATATGTATCCATATACGTGACAACTGTCTGCCAAGTTTGGTAAAATTCAAACGTGTCAGCGCAAAGTTATCGCCAAAAATGATGAATTTACTATGCATTACGTAATAGCGCGTTTAATGCGTGCCATACATTGCGCGAAGATAACAATGGTGTCAAACTGACCGCAATAAAGTGCCCTTTCGAATGATACCAAGTATAGTATATGTTCACACAGAAAATTGTGAATAAATCGCATTTAAACAAAGGTCACTACACGAATTCCGCCGAGTTTCCGCCCGAATCTAACACGTATCGGCTATGACGTCATTTTTTCAGACTGCTTTTCGCCCCTTAAACGTCCTTTTTTCCTTGAAAATTTGCAGTGACATGCCGAGTTGCAATACGCAGGGCACCTCGTGGCCGGATTTTTGAAATTGGTCAATGGGGCCATTTAAGACGCCATTTTGTCCCATAAATCTATTTTACATCACGTGTTTCGATAGGATTATCATAGAAAAAAAGAGAGTTGTTTGCAATAACAACCATGAAATTCTCTTTCTAATGATACCAAATACGGCCCATAAAGAGACATAAAGAGAGAGAGAAAAAACAATTTAACTCCGGTCATAATACAGATTCTGTACGTTTTCCGCCCATGCATTACACGCATTGTCTATGGGGCATATCGGGTTCACGCTTTTGGCCCCCAGAACGATCTTGATTGCAATGACGAACATGCACCAAATCCCATTGGTTTTTGCACGCAGTGCTTGCGAGCCCTTTCTAGGTTCTTTCCCCTATCCCAATTTCTTTCAAACTTCGTAGGCATAATCACTACCATCCCATCAAGGTCACTGTTGAGGCCTTTCTTAATTTCGCCCTACCTATCTCCAATATCACAGAAGCTACAGACTTCGTACAAATTGCTCTGGATAGTTCGAGAGAAGCTCTTTCGTTGGTATTGTTTGGTTTAATCGATCAATTTACATTGTTTCTTTTAATATTTCATTATCAGCAGGGCCTATATGTTTCCCTATCATATCATTTCCTATATTTCCTCATATTATTTTATGTTATCTACATTCATTAATCGACCCCTCCTAAAGCCATAACACGGGTCCCTGGTGACTCAACTGACCGATTATAAATGCCTAAACCCCTGAGCTTTTGGGGGCTCTGCCCCCTGGACCCCACTCCAATAAGTGAGCTGCATGCAAGTGTAGAAATTAGGAATCAAAATATGCTCAGCTATCCGTAATTAGATGCCTAAAACCTCTGAGCTTCATGAGGCTCCGCTCCTTGACACCCACTGGGGCTTTGCCCTGGACCCCACACAACTTTACGCTTCATTTTGCTTTGCTTTGCTCTACCTAATCCTAAACTTTAGCCCACCACCCCCCATCTCACTTTGAAAAACGTTCATACATATACGAGTGGTAGTGATAAGGATTTTGTTCTGCACCCCATCCCCCTCCCCCAAAAAAAAATGTGTTTGCTCATTACACCATTGCTCCTCGTCCTCACAATTCGACCCCACCGGTCAAGAAAAAAATCGCCGCCCCTACATGGAATCCCTCCGATCACGAAGTCGGGGGGCTGGGGAAATGCTCTTTCGTTTGACACGTACAAACACGGCGTCATTGCACGCACATCGTTGTGACACGATTGCATTTCTAGTTGCAATGACGACCTTCGTCATTGCCTTGTTTTCGTTCACATTCTGCCCCATTAATATTCTTATCCTCCTTAGTATCGTCCGGAAAATCCATTCGTTTTGCACGTAGTGCTTGTTATTCCTAGTTAGGTGCTTTCCTCATGTCCTTTTCCTTTCAAATTTCGTAGGCATCATCTCTAGCATCTCATCCAGGTCACTACATTCTTCGATTTTCGAAATCACTCATGCATAACCGTCCAGGCGCCATTTTGTCCGTTTCTGGTCCATTTTAAGGCCTTTCTTCATTCCTTTCTATCTCCACTATCCGAGATCCTACAAACTTCTAACAAATTCCTTTAGATAGTCTAAGAGATGTTCTTTCATCTGCGACATATAACTTGACCTTCAAAATGCCATCTTCATAGTCAAAATTCAAATCTGAAACCGACTCCATCAACAATCTCTCAAATTCTTGAAAAATAGACCCCTACAAATCTAAAAATTGCAATAACTTTCTTTAACCAATTCCGTTCCGTCTCATCTTCTCGCAGTATCTTTATTTCATGATTGCACATAGCCATGCCAAATTTTACGCTCCAATGGCTATGCAAAACATAAATAGCGCCCTCTAAAGTTCTGGGAATTGGCTTTCTTTCTGTGGCCGTATCTCCATCATGGCTGGGCAGACCCGTACCCTTTTTTGGATTTAGATACTTGAACATATGCCTTTTCCAGCCATACACAAAATTATATACCCTAACACTGACCGACTTTGCGAAAGATGCCCTCCAAATTCGCCATTTTCAAGAAAATTGAGAAATAACTTCAACTTGCTCTAAATTGGCGATCTTTATACCTACATCAATGAAACTTAGCAGACATATGTATCCATATACGTGACAACTGTCTGCCAAGTTTGGTAAAATTCGAAAGTGTCAGCGCAAAGTTATCGCCAAAAATGATGAATTTACTATGCATTACGTAATAGCGCGTTTAATGCGTGCAATACATTGCGCGAAGATAACAATGGTGTTAAACTGACCGCAATAAAGTGCCCTTTCGAATGATACTAAGTATAGTATATGTTCACACAGAAAATTGTGAATAAATCGCATTTAAACAAAGATCACTACACGAATTCCGCCGAGTTTCCGCCCGAATCTAACACGTATCGGCTATGACGTCATTTTTTCAGACTGCTTTTCGCCCCTTAAACGTCCTTTTTTTTCCTTGAAAATTTGCAGTGACATGCCAAGTTGCAATACGCAGGGCACCTCGTGACCGGATTTTTGAAATTGGTCAATGGGGCCATTTAAGACGCCATTTTGTCCTATAAATCTATTTTACATCACGTGTTTCGATAGGATTATCATAGGAAAAAAGAGAGTTGTTTACAATAACAACCATGAAATCCTCTTTCTAATGATACCAAATACGGCCCATAAAGAGACATAAAGAGAGAGAGAAAAAACAATTTAACTCCGGTCATAATACAGATTCTGTACGTTTTCCGCCCATGCATTACACGCATTGTCAATGGGGCAAATCGGGTTCACGCTTTTGGCCCCCAGAACGATCTTTATTTTTCTTGAAATTTTACAGGCACATTCCACGCAGTGCTTGCGAGCCCTTTCTAGGTTCTTTCCCCTATCCCAATTTCTTTCAAACTTCGTAGGCGTAGTCGCTAGCATCCCATCAAGGTCACTGTAATCTTCGTTCTCCGGAATCACTCATGCACACCCGTCCAGGTGCCATTTTGTCCGTTTCGGGCCGTTTTGAGGCCTTTCTTTCGCCCTACCTATCTCCAGTTTTACAGAAGCTACAGACTTCGTACAAATAGCTCTGGATAGTCTGAGAGATGCTCTTTCGTTTGACACGTAGAAACATGGCGTCATTGCACGCATATCGTTCTGACACGATTGCATTTCTAGTTCCAATGTAGAGTTATGCTGCTTGGCGTGACAAACGCCCCAGCAACGTTTCAGCGCCTCGTAAATTATGTGATCGCGAGACTAATTGACAATAATGCTGTGGTGTATATTGACAATATGCTAGTATTTTGAGTAATACGTGGTCAGAGATCACGTAGTTTGCTTGAGAGACTTGTTTGCCAGGCTGGCCAAGGCTGGTCTTGTTGCGAATTTGGCCAAATGTGAATTTGCAAAGGCCACAGTGACTTACTTGGGTCATGTGGTTGAACATGGACATGTTGTCCCATGGCAGGCAAAGGTCCAAGCTATTGGGGACTTTCCTGCCCGTTCATTCAAGAAGGTGATGAGATTTCTAGGGATGTACGCGTTCTACCGCAAACTTTGTTCCGAATTTCAGTGACATTGTTTCACCCCTCACTGAACTCCTCAAAATGTTTAATGTTTAATTGGTCACAACCTTGTGAGATGGCCTTTCAGAAGTAGAAAGCTGTGCTCATGTCAAAGCCTGTGTTGCATGCTCACGACTTTGAGAAGCTTTTTTAACTGGACACTGACGCCAGTGATGTAGGAGCAGGTGCTGTTCTCCTTCAGAAGGAGGAGGGTCTCATGAAGCCTGTGAGCTACTTTTCAAAGAAGCTAGATATCCATAAACATAATATATGAGGTACTCTAGCATAGAGAAGGAATGCCTTGGTCGATCTATTCCTAGCAGTTAACACTTTGACGTGTACCTTAGCAACTCCTCTGATGTGACTGTTTTCACAGATGACAATCTGTTGACTTTCCTTGAGTGATACAGGAACAAGAATCAGAGACTGTTTCATTGGAGCCTTTTCCTCCAGCCTTATGGACCCGAGAGTGACTCATATTAAAGGAAGGGACAACATCATCACCGATACGCTTTCTAGATCATAGGCAGATTTACTAAACAGTTGTAAGTTGTAAAACACCATGAAACAGGCCCAGATCTACCCATTGTACGAGATTTATTGAATAAAGAACATTAGGGTATTGTAACAAACTCTAAAAATGCTAAAGAGCTTGAGTGTTATCAAGTTATTATGTGCTATGACAAAACAGCAGTAAAATATCAAGCTGAAATCTGAAAATGCTGCGAGGAAGAGGAGGGGGGGGGGGTACATGACATTGATACAGAGCTTTCATCCAATTCTGGTTATACCCTATTACATTATGTGAGGACTAAGTAATGTGGAAAGAGAGGACAAAACATTGAATAAAAAATCAAAATCAAATTTGCTCTCCTTTGGCGGAGTTTTAAACTTTTAATATGCCTGAGTACGGACATAGGAAGATGCAAAGAAATAAATCTTCTTTAGCATAACAACAGAACACATGGACTTGGCAACAGTGTGCAATGGCTACAGGTTATGCATACAAACTTCAAAATGTAATCTCCGATGTCTTCGAAAAAAATGCTCTGCGTCGGGATCATTGTTTTCCATTTCTGACAGAGCCGTTTCGCTAGACAAGTAACCCCACTGTAATCATATATCTAAGCATTGTGTCGGGTATCAAGGTACCAAAGGAAATCATTGTTTTCAATAAGACTGATTTTCTCGACAAGGCAGATTACCCAGGCTAGCTTTTTGTAGAGGCAACTCCGTCATTCTTTTCTTTATTTTATCTTTTTGATGGCTCTTTCTCATTTAAGTTGTTCCCCCTGCCCCCCCCCCCCACTCAGTGTTATTTAGGATACGCGTATGCTTGTTCCCTCTCTTTGAAAACACCCCCTGAAGACTGCCAAATTTTCTGAACCCCCCTTTCGCGGGTTTTCACGGGCTTTTCCTGCCTTGAAGACCCCCTTAAATCTGGAACACTGCTCAATGTACCCCCTATCTATGATATTCAAGATATTTTATGACCCCCTTTTTAAATTTCTCAGGAATCCAAAGAGAGAAAAAGTAAAAACACACCCTTTTTAAAGAAATCTCCGGGTGAAAAGTCAAATACACCCCTTCTTTAAATACAATTCTCGGGTCAGACTTTGTCGCGCGAAAATTACCCTTTTACCGGAGATTTTGGGAACACGAATGCGGTCCCTCCGAGCCTGAGTGGGGGGCCGGGGTTGTTCCCCAACCAGTAGGATGAGAGTTTTTAATAATTTTCTCCTTAGAAAGTTGATCTTGGCACTACAAGTAATAAGTCTAATATTATATACCGGGTATTTTTCGCCAACAATTCTGTTCTGGATATGTTGTAGTTCAATTAATCAGTCCAGAGTACTTTCGTACCATTCATGTCTAACGGCTCAACAGGCCCGCCCCCCCCCCCTCTCTCTAAAAAAATAAAAAGGAAAGGAAAGGAAAGGAAAAGGGAAGAAAGAAGGGCTAAAAACACGAGTTAAAAGTGGACCCAGGGCACTCACTTATCCGTATATAGGCCAAGGCCCCGCGGTTCAGCTAGCCATGCTTCGAGATTTGGGTCGTTTTCAGGTCAGAACTAGCCCTAATTCTTGTTTTAGGCCTATAATGATTAAAACAAAATGCCGATGGTCGCTCTACACTAGGGCATACAAGAAACAACGTTCAAAAGTATGTCAGGATCGACTCAGTTAGCTCCAGGTCCATCTGTCAAATCATCATGCCATTACACAATGTACAGGGCCCACGCTACCGCGAGGTTCGGGGGTCGGCTTGAGCCCCCCTCTTTTTTGAAAAAGTATGTAAAAGAGAAATAGAAAGAATTCAAAGAAACCAACCAAGGGCAAGGCCCCGGCAAAAAAGTAATTTTTTTTTCTCCTGCAAATTGCGAGACCACATTTACCTACATAAAAGCGCGATTTAGCGAACCTAATTCAGCAAAAAAGCGCGACAAAATAGCAAATACGAAAAGTAAAAACACGGAGGCATCGTCAAGCATGTCGGCATAGCTTCCGAGTTTGTCAGTTTGCGGATGCGTAAAATCAGTTCCGTAAAAGCGATCGTAAAAGCCTAATATATACCGGACCACAGCTACATGGAACTCATTAAATGATAACATCAAATCAGCTCCTCCTATTTTTTCATTTAAACGTAGACTTAAAAAGTTCCTTCTAGATAGATACAATTGTTAAAACGACAACATGTATGTAGGGTAAACAGCTTTGGAACAAATATATAAAATTAAAAGATAAACCTATTAGTAACCATAGTTTGCGCCTTTGCGGCTCGGGATGATAGTAGCCCCGAGATCACCTCGGCGATGATAGTTTGTACCATTAACCTCGTAGTCGGTTAATATTTGTTTTATATCCCACATCGGCAATAAGGTCTATTTAAAGTGAATTTTACATAATTAAATGAACTAGGTTTTCGCTCGCGGCGTTCTGATTCTGCAGATAGTTTAGCTTCAGCATATATCGGTAGTGTTTCTATCGATTGCTTTTGTACTATCGTACGCCCGACATTTCGCGTAACCTACTTTGCTATGCTTATTCAATGGGCAAGTGGGGCAGCAGCAAAAAAATACTATCAATCGTGACAAAAGTACTGTACAAAAGTACTATCACCCCCGTATCTCACGGCTATGAAGTGATGGTAAATCTATCATTGATCATGTGACCTCGTTTAGACCAATCACATTGCAAGATTCTTAGTATGCGGGATATAATGTGTAATGTCCCCGTCCTTCATGATTCATCTTCCACTTTCTCTTTCTTACTTTCTGTCTCTCTTTCTGTCTCTATCTCTCTTCTCTGCTAGAAAGGTCATCATTTGTTATTATTTCCGATATCTGTAAAAATTCTGTGTATACACCAATGTTAAAGACAACCTTTTTATGCCTCCGCTACAAAGTAGCCGGAGGCATTATGTTTTCTGGTTGTCCGTCCGTCCGTTCGTCCGTACGTCCCGTTCTTGTTCTCGCGTTATCTCAAGAACCGATTGATGGATAACCCCCAAAGTTGGGTCATGTATGTATCTTGCAGAGCCAATGAACTGATTAGATGTTGGGGTCACGGGGTTAAAAGTCAAAGGTCACAGGGCTCATTATGTATGCAAAAAACAGGATTACCTAAGCATTTTTATACAAATGTTTTCTATTTATATTACAGAGCACTTGTAACTTTTTTTTATTCTCAAGGGGTCTATAGAATACAAGCCATGCTTTTTTAATAGACTCCTCCACTATGTGTTCACCTCTGTGCCAATCTTAAATGATTTATTTGAATAATTGAATAATTATTTGTCGTATCTTTTGTTTAATATTATCTTATTGAATTTGTATATACTGCATATTCATTTGATTATGTGGAAAAAATAAAGAAACCTTGATTTTGTTCAGAAAATAACACACTTTTATCGCCAGAATCTGGGTAAAAACACTCCATTCAGTTGTATGGGTGCGCAGAAGACGAACTGTCAGTCAAAAGTTATCTTTTTCAATCTGCGCATAATTATATGCAAATTACACCGAACAAAATTAGTCTCATGCTCATCGTCTATTAGTGTCACAGATGAGTCGTTACTGTTACACTATATGGACAGATTGGATAGATGTGTAAATCATTAAAATTATAATCAGTATACGATGCGAAAATGATTCTTCTCTAGCTTCCGGAAGCCAACCTGGAAATTGTTTTTGTGTCCTGCGGGACGTAATTACACACCGCTTTTGCATAATTTGTGCGTGAGATTTGTTTTTTTCTTATAAGTGCCCCTTTTCATCTCCGATGAGTGCCCTCATTAAAATTTGAGAGGTGCCCCCTTTAACTCTGTAATAAGTGCCCCTTTTCATCTCTGATAATTGCCACTTTTATTTTGAAACGTGCCCCATTATCCTTTTTAATTAGTGCCATTTTCCTTCTGATAATTGCACTTTTTTCCTAGTCATAAGTGCCTATTTTCATCTCTGGTGAGTGCCCCTTATTAAGTGGCAGGAGTGCCCCATTTTTACCTCTGGTAATTCCACTTTTTATTTTGACATGTGCTCTTTTTCTTTTCTAATGAGTGTCCTTTTCCCCTTGGATATTTGCCCCCTTTTCCTTTCTTCACAAAAAGTGCTCCTAATTTAAAGCATTTAAGAGCAACTTTTTCTCTAATTTCACCCAAATCTGGCTCGCTACGCTCGCTCGTATTTATAGTTGATATAATTATGTTTCTTACTAAAGATCTGTTCATTCTTTCATGATTAGATTGTGCTTAAAACCCAATCAGGATTGTTCTTTCCTCTTTATTAGATGTAATTTTTGGCACTGCGACCTCACAAATCTCAAAATTTTTGCTCGCTCGCAAATAAATATTCTAACCATCACCTCCCATTGCAAAGTACCTGTATGATGCTTAAACAGTATCTTGGACCATGTATTGAGAGAAACAAACATTGAAATCATTCCTGATAATGTAATCACACTGTAGGGGTATATACCAATGTCAAAAAATGTGTATATTTTCACTTTGAGGTTTACCTTTGTAGGTGCTCCCCCCCCCCCACTTTGAATGACGCTCCGCCGCCCATGGCCTGCTAAAACCCCTCAGCTTCCGGGGCTCTGCCCCCTGGACCCCACGCCAATTTACGCTCCGCTTGCTACGCTCTACCTGATCGTAAATACTTTAGCCCCACTTTGAAAAATGTTCCCCGGGGCCTGATGTAAGATGTTTGAAGCTGAAGCTCGACGCCAGTGATTGCTGTCTGCCCATCCCAACTGCTGTACTAGTCTTGTACTGACTGGTTTTGACAATCAAGTGATACCTGAGGTACTAGGAAACTATACCGTGTCAATTATAATGGTTGTCAACATTGTTGCTATTGAAGATCTTGTTTAGAAAAGAAATAAAAAGGATAAAACGTTATACTCTATGAACTCTTGATCTTGTTGAGGGAATCATTTAGTTATACATGTAACAATATTAAACACTTACACCTCGAGGTACCGGTGTCATGAATACCAGTGTCCTAAAGATTTTTTGTTTAATACACCGGCGTACTATATCCATGCGGACTGCACACATAGTCCCGCTTTTTGTGTTACAGTCTTTTCCACCTAGAAATCCAAGGCTTATTATAATTTTATGCTGGAAAAGTCACAGATTTTAAATGATATCCTGGCAAAAAGTATACACCAAATCGCACGAATGGAGTTTGCAAAATTCGATTTTTCTTCATCTTCTCAGGGGCACATCCACCTCAGACTTCGCCTGTCAGCTCAAGCGCGGAACACACAAATTTGGTCCCTCCCCTCACCGCCGGCTGGATCCGCCCCTGTTTGAGGGTGTCTATGAGTCAGACATTTCCTGCAGTCGTACATTACCTACATGTCTAACAGAATTTACGGTTTCATATTTTGTGTTGGGTATAATTTGACATTAAGGTACATGTTATTACAAATGGAATTGAAAATCTCAAGCACACAAACCTCGGATAGTCTAGCCCATTCTGTAGGTGATTCGTCAGATCTGTTTCCTCCTTTCTGTCATATCATTGGAAAATAAATTAAAGCATATTTACATTATAATGTTTAATACGTCCTTCCAACCTTATTCAAAATTAAGAACGTAAAAAAAGTTTAGAAACCTACGTCCATGGATACGGGTCATAACTAAGCTTCTCATAATCTCGGAAAGATATCCTGTATACACACAAACAGTGGGTTCTGCATTACATAAAGATCGTTACCTCATATAATGTTCAGAACTTCAGACATCTTCAAAATCCATGAATTTAGTTCAATAGGTATGGATATTTTCAGATGCTTTTCCGACTTGAATAGGTTGTATAAACAATCCTGCTTTTCTTCTATGAACCAAGCCAAGAAAGTTTAGGTAAAAGATTTCATCAAATTTTGGTTATACCATAATACACTTTTATGTGATTAAAACGACTAAAGCATGTGGAGAGAGGGAACAAAGCATTGAGAAACAAATCATAATCAAGTTTGTTCTTGTTTGTAGATGTAATAATATGCCTCATAGTTCAGACTTAGGAATTAGAAACAAATCATCTTTAATAGCAAATACATGGTCTGGCAGCAATGGATTGAATGGCCAGAACTTATGCATATAAACCTTGCATGATCTCTCTAGTTCTGCTGTTGTGTAATCAGACAAATGTCGATCGGACATCTGAAAAGAGTCTAGGAGAGATTTAAAAGCATTTATAAAGCATGTCATCCCAACAGAACAAAGTTAACCCAGGGAGATGCCGAAAGGGGTTGTTCTAGGAGGTTTCCCCCCAGGGGATATTAATACCGGTAAAGGTATGGGAAAATTTGTGTTTTGGAATTTTGAACCATCAGAAAAATAAACCTTTAGAAAGACAAGTAACCCCACCAGGCGCGTACGCAGCGGGGAGGGGGGTTTGGGGTTAACCCCTCAATTTTTTTTAATGTGTGTAAGTATAATTTTGTGTGTGTGTGTGTGTGTGTGTGCTAAAGGGTGAAAAAAAAACTGGCCGTATCCCCCACTGAACAAAATATCGGTCGGTATAATTTTCCAATTTCCGGGAAAAAAAAAATACTCTTATTCAGCAGCCGGCTGAGTCGTTGCGAAATTTTACCTCAAAAACTGGACCCCCTAAACAAAACAAAAAGTGTTCCCCCCCCCTTATTCAGCGACCGGCTGAGTCGTTGGCAAATTTTCGGCGCGATTTTCAAATTTTAAACCCCCGTGGAAAAAAATCCTGCGTACGCTCCTGAACCCCACTGTAATCATATATTGAAGCATCGAGTCGGGTATCATAGTAACTCCTATGAACCAAACCAAGAGAGTTGAGATAAAACAGTTGGTATTATCTGGTTCCATTCACATACCTTGGCCTTCTCTTTAGGCTTCGTAGCAGGATCGTCAGCCATCTTTGATGTCTACCAGATGACCTGCATGGAGGATAGAAATAGAATTCAGATCAAGCGCGTAGCCCGGATTTTATTTTAGGGGGGGCGGTACTGAGTACGCGAAGCGTGCGAATCACTTACAGAGCACGCGAAGCGCGCTCCCTAGGGGGGTGGGTGCAGGGAGGGAGGAGATTCCCCCCTCCCGCGCGAAGCGCAGAAGCTTTGACGTTTCATTAAATTATTAGAGAAAGAAGCCGATTGGTTGTACCGTTCTCGACTCTTAATCCTTGTCCGAATTCAGTTTCCCCCCTCCCCCGCGAAGCGCGGAAGCTTTGACGTTTCATTAAATTATTAGAGAAAGAAGCCGATTCGTTGTACCGTTCTCGACTCTTAGTCCTTGTCTGAATTCAGTTCCCCTCCCCCCTCCCGCGCGATGCGCCATAGCTTTGACGTTTCATTAAATTATTAGAGAAAGAAGACGATTCGTTGTACCGTTCTCAGCTCTTAATCCTTGTCTGAATTCAGTTTCCCCCCTCCCCCGCGAAGCGCAGAAGCTTTGTCGTTTCATTAAATTATTAGAGAAAGAAGACGATTCGTTGTACCGTTCTCGACTCTTAGTCCTTGTCTGAATTCAGTTCCCCCCTCCCGCGTGAAGCGCCATAGCTTTGACGTTTCATTAAATTATTAGAGAAAGAAGACGATTCGTTGCTGTACCGTTCTCAGCTCTTAATCCTTGTCTGAATTCAGTTTCCCCCCTCCCCCGCGAAGCGCGGAAGCTTTGTCGTTTCATTAAATTATTAGAGAAAGAAGACGATTCGTTGTACCGTTCTCGACTCTTAGTCCTTGTCTGAATTCAGTTCCCCTCCCCCCTCCCACGTGAAGCGCGGTAGCTTTGACGTTTCATTAAATTATTAGAGAAGATGACGATACGTTGTACCGTGCTCCTTTTTCTTCCTACGTCCTTTTCCTTTTTTCTCTTCTCTTTCTTTCTTTTTTTTTTTTGGCCGGCGTTTTTCAGGTCAACAGATAGTGACAAATCCTTGGACTATTGTTTCTGCCAGGAAGAGCTCTTGACAAGCAAGATGCAGTGACTGTCCTTATCTAATTTTGCCAGATTCGATTGGTTTAAAGGGAAATTCCACTTTAGCATCAACTTGACTTAAACAGAAGCATACAATGTATATTACAAACTAGAGAAGCAGGTTAGTGGCATCCAGTTTGAGGATAATCAAAAAATTGATTCACTTATTAACTACGTTATGGATTTGAAAGGTGCCATTGATCAAACATAAATTGGCAGCTTCATGACACACCAGTTTAGTTTACAGTATATATATCAGAAATTATTGTATGTTCATATTGATGTTATGTATGATAACATCAACATAATGTAAAGGCTTATCATTTCAAAATTGCAGTTTTCCCGCAAATGCTTTTTTAATTCTCGTAAATTACATCAAAGTTGTGTATATAGGTGTACTGTCATGACTGTAGTAGGAATGAAACTTACAAGTTAGAGATGTTATAAGCTATTAAGCTGAGGGGAGGCACTCAGAATTTAAGTTGGGTTATGAAAAAAAATTCACACATATATATATATATATATATATTCATACGGATTGAGTTACTCTATTCACATGCCAAATTTAAAAAAAAAAAGGGGGAATGAGTACATTTTTTTTTGGTCCCGGAAATTGGAAAATTATACCGACCGATATTTAAGGTCATTTTTTTCACTTTTCCCCCACTTTACACTTGAAAAAAAAGTGAGGGGGGTTATCCTCGAAACACACATATTTAAAAAATTGAGGGGTTAACCCCTGCGTATGCGCCTGCCTCTCATCTAATGTACAAGTTTATAATCAGTAGAGGCACACGACCGATTTGGGAGACTTTCTCCTATTTGAGAGACTGACACACTGACTCCACACCGACCGACTCTTAGCCATTCAACCCAATGTGATATCTGTTCGGTCTGTTGTCTTTTTCATGTCGGTCTAGTTGGTGTAACTGAGGTATTAGACAATGAAGGAGTTTTTATCACCCCTCATCTCTCCCAAAACAATATATTTCTCTTAGCCTCCCTAACATTCGCACCTTATTTAAAATGACTGAGAGCTATTTTTTCTCAAATTTCCCCCCAAACCCACTCGCTAAGGTCGCTTGCATTCATAGTTTATCTCATTAAGTAACATATTAAAAGTCTTATTCATTCTTTCATAACATTGCAGGCCTACTTAACTTAAGCCCCTCAGGATTGGTTATTTTTATCCAAGAAGATTCTTTTCGGTTGCAATGTGACCTCCGATCACAAATCTCAGGGTTTTTGCTTGTTAAGTTCGCTTGCTCACAGTCATATGAATCTTCAACTTGCACACAAAAGTATGGTGCTGAAGCAGCAGTAGCTTTGGCCATGTCAAAAGAAAATCTTGAAGTTCATCCTTGATGTATTAACAATTAAATTACTATGTAGGGTATACTATAGATCGAAAGCTTCAGTCTCTGATATCGACGGTTGTTCCGCTGAGATTGCATCTGGCTCCTCTGACCGCCTCTATACATAGACTGAAGTACGGCTATGCGATAGTGTGCGGAACGAATGGTACGGTTTAGCCGGACCGAGATGAATGCGATATGCAACGAGATTTATCACTCTTTACGTCTTCACATATTCATTTTGGCTGCAATATTACACTGAGTATTATTACAAATAAAAAATAACACGGAAATATATACTTTGACTTACGATAGCTTGCTCATTTAGATCCTAAATTAATGATTAATCCGAGAAAGTCGTAGTCAACATGATTTGTTGTCAGCCATCTTGGTTTGAGTTGATGAATATTCATTTTTTCTTTTCGAACGTCCAATAGCTACGTATGAGTCAGCCCGGCTTGAGCCGGTGATGTTTGAATATTCATAAGCCCAATATCAAACACGTGCTCTGATTGGCCATTGGGCTTGTTTTGGTCGGTTGACCCGAAATATATCGGGCGGGTCATGTCATAGATTACCAGTTCGAATGCATGAACGTACCGTTTCCTTGGTTCTGAGATAAAAATGGATAACTCATATACGTAAGTCCGTAAATTTCGCATTTAGAAATAGGTAATAAAACTTTGAGAACTGTACATAGGAGAAAAAATACATAGTATTTTTATATCTGATTTATAAATCAGAAAATTAGATCTAAATAAAGAAAATCGTGGGAGAAAGTTTCGGGGTAAAAAGTGGGTCACAATCGGCTCAATCTCTCCCCGTGGTGCGAGGCGTACGGGGTACCGTCTGTGTATGGGGAATGTCAACAAATGTCAATTTATTAAAGAATGACCCATACCAGACGGTTATTTCTGTCTAGGTATACTATACACCGATATCTAAACAATTTTTTTTTTGCTTTTTAAAAATTTGTTTAATGTACAGTTTATAGGTCTAGTAAGCCTTAAGGGCTTGGTGATAATGTGAAATATTGATATTGATATCACCAAGCCTTAACTGGCTCCCATACGCCTGTGCGGAGAGGCAGGTAAACAGACCCTAAAATGCGTCGAAATCACCTTCTTCACCCGACCAATATTGGACAGTGGCCTCGATGAATTTTATGCCACTTCTTCCTCTAATTGCCTACGAAAATTAAAAATCGTATTTAAATTTAAGGAAATATTAGCAAATATCTTACCAGACCGACACAGCCTTGGTTCCTCCTCACATGTAAGCGTGTGAAATTCGCTTTGCATATGAATAATATGTTGACCTCTGACTCGTGTTGATGGGACTTCCGTAAAAGTGCTGCTCCCGTAAAATGGGCTGTATAGTGTTATACAGCCCATTTTACGGGAGCAGCACTTTTACGGAAGTCCCATCAACACGAGTCAAGAGGTCAACGTTATTCATATGCAAAGCGAATTTCACACGCTTACATGTGAGGAGGAACCAAGGCTGTGTCGGTCTGGTAAGATATTTGCTAATATTTCCTTAAATTTAAATACGATTTTTAATTTTCGTAGGCAATTAGAGGAAGAAGTGGCATAAAATTCATCGAGGCCACTGTCCAATATTGGTCGGGTGTGGGAAGGGGTGATTTCGGACGCATTTTAGGGTCTGTTTACCTGCCTCTCCGCACAGGCGTATGGGAGCCAGTTAAGGCTTGGTGATATCAATATCAATATTTCACATTATCACCAAGCCATTAAGGCTAGGTCTAGTTAGGTGTAACGTGCATGCACTAATGACTACCGATAAGGCGATATTATTATAATAAACCTCTATCGCAGTATCGGTTTTCATTTTTCTTAAAGATTGAACATAAACACATGCAGGCCTCACCTTGAATTGACTTGAATCTTACTGTCACAGACTCAATCAATCAGAAGACCAAGCCAAGATGAACAGTCGTCTAGACCTATAGGCTCACTACGGCTACTCCAGGACTTAGCTACACATACATTTTGCGTTTACAAATATGGCGGCGGCGATAAATCCAATGTATCGCAAAAATGGGAATTCCCCCCTCGTCATTGGATTGCGCATGCGCTATATGCACGGAGTTCGCTGACTCTGCGCACACGCATTTTACACATCAATATTGAGCGCTGAAAAGTATTACATAATACTTAGTTGAATATGTCGTTCAAAACCATAGAGCTATATAATTATATAATATTGACTGGCCTTGAGGGAGATACAACATATATTTCCCAAACTAGACTCATATTGCCCCGAGTCAAATAATATATAGCTCTATGTTCAAAACACATCTGTTTATATATACTGCGTAGTCTCAATAACCATGATGCTATGGAGATAGAGGGATATACATGTACAGTCAAACCTGTCTATAGCGACCACCCAAGGGAAACACAAAAAGTGGTCTTTGTAGACAGGTGGTCTTTGCATAGACATGTTCCTTTAGTACATGTTTCAATGAGAAACCATTTTCAAGGGAAACAAAAAATGTGGTCTTTGTAGACAGGCGGTCTTTGTGGACAGGTGGTCACCAAGGCAGGTTTGACTGTATTAATGATTTTATTAAAAGACGACAATGAATGAAACAAATTCTACTAACATAAAAACAGTAACTTTTACAATGTGGCCTAAAAATGTCTCTTCTATACAAAGAGAGCATGAATGATAATTTCTTTATCACAACCACTCCAAGTCCACTCCAAAAATAACTTACTTTCAATAAAAGCAGACAAATTAGACAAACCAATCAAAAAAGTTTGAGCAAAATCGGATAACTAATAAGAAAGTTATGAATTTTTGAAAAAGTATGTAAAACTATGGAACAATGAGAATCACAACACAAATTGTCAAGATGGTTATCAGTTTGTGACGTCATGTCCTCACAACTTATCAATTGCTTTATATAGTTTAATCCCATTAATTTCCTTTTATCCCCAAAACTTGATTTCTCCATGCCTTTGCCCAGGTTATATGATTTGTATCATATTGCGTGCATGACATTTCCTAAAAACTTCTATGAATTTTGAAGAATTGATACTATTTTCTGAATATTGTATTTCATAATTATTGATTTTTATATAAATAGTTTATCAAAATTCAATTTTTTCATGATTTAACTGCTCAAAAATTACTCTTTATTTGTGCATCCACACAAAAACATATTACTAACAATCTAACTTGGATGCTGGTGTGAAGAACAAGATTCTTAGGGTGAAAATAGGAAATTTATATTATCAATATGAAGAAAATAATTAGTGGATAGTGAGGACCATACGTCACAGACTCATGAGTGAGTTGCCAATTTGTGTAGTGATTTTCAAAGTTTTTCATGTCATTAAAAATTCATAACTTTCTAATTAGTTATCCGATTTTGCTCAAACTTTTTTTGATCGGTTTGTCTGATTTTTCTGGTTCTATTGAAAGTAAGTTATTTTTGGAGTGGACTTGGGCTTTAAGTCGCAGTCGCCTGTATGGCACTAATAATAGGCACTATCGAATGAGGAAAAGGGACAACATTTCCATTAAAATAGAATGTAACATGTTTGCATATAATTTTATACAGCATCTGGCTTGCTGATATTTTCTTTTTTTCATTTATATATCTCTGTGTCTGTCCATTTAACTCCTTCTCTCTGCATTCATAGATAGCTATGATTGCTGTTGCATTTTGTAATGTGAAGTTATGGGAACTGATTGATCATTGATTGATTGATTTTTATTCGACAAGCTTCCAACATACAACAATATACAAGAATAACAGATCAAAATTAAGTCAGCTTGAACAGGATAACCCACGATTTTTTATACTGCATGTTTTCTGCTATACAAAATAATGTCGGTTATTCGTTTTAATGGAGAGAGGGAGTGAAGGAGTATATAGGACGAGTAACCATTGTTAAATCGTTATTTATACTGAAATTTTAGTACTAGTACCTGTTTCTATCACCTCCAGAACCAAACTCACAAATTATTAGAGAGGTAAATCGATGTTTTCACTCGTTTTTATGGTGTTATGAACCTGACAAAATATATAAGAAGAAAACAAATTGTCATTTTTATAAGGATGGTGGAGTTAAATGACAGATATTTTCATATATGAAATATTTTAAGATATTATGGATCAGAAGATTTATCGATGACTCATATCAGATGAAAACTTTACTTATCACAATTTTTGTTTCTTTCGTTTTTGCCTCCGTCATATTCTCTCCAATTATTATTAAATGAGATCCGAACATTACAAACAATAATTATTAGCCATTATGACGCCTAATCCATTTTGGAAAAAGGTCCCTTTGCCTGGCAGACCTGGTTGAAATTACTGTAGATAATATTGCATGTGAACCTTTTTGAAATAATCCTAGGATAAAAGTAAATACTGATATAATACTATATTTTTAAATTTTGGTGTAGGAAGGGAGTATTCTTTATTAATGACATTTTGAAAACGGATGCCTACGTTTCTCTCGTATTTTGAAGTTCACCATAAATTTGATATACAAATAAATTACCTTCAATATCATGGGTTATGCAATGCGTGTTATAGACAAATTGATGGAACCTACATGAATTAGGCCTATGTTATTATTTGAATATTTAAATGACAAGTCATGGAATAGTGCATGTATCGATCTTTTGTGAAAATGATTATGTTGATAACTAATAAAGGAGCCCTGTGGAACGGAAAAAAAGACAAAATATATATATCACAGTGCGAAAAAAAAATCATTGACAGAAAATATTTAGTAGAGCACAGTCGAGCAGGGGGGCGTTTCACAAAGCCTTTTTTCAATGACAACTGACAAATCTGCTGGTAACCAATCAGAAGCAAGGTTTTCAGTAGCTTATAACAAAAACTGTCATTTGTCACTGATGACAAGTTTTGTGAAACGCCCCCTGGTGTTTCACCGTCCATTGAACAGATGCAAAAGACGGGTACAGACTAATCTCATTCGGAGGATGAAATACAGTGAAGCGCGGGATAGCCCTTCAATCTCATTTATTCTCACTTACTTCAGAAAGTAGACACAGTTTTTTGGTTAAAAGGGACAATAGTTAGAAAATTTACAAATTTCTATGTAGCACATCCAAGAAGTTATGTGCCCCTCGGCTGCTATCAATTCAAGTATTCATGCTTATGATTATGATAGTTGGCCCCTTCATAGTACCTTGATTCTTTGATTCACCTCAATACTTTAAAGTTGTCATGTATTTTTTTCAGTTGCCATATTTCATGTTAATCAATTATATTATATAATTATTATCGTTGTTTGAATATTTTGTATGATCTTTCAATAAATGCAGAAACATCTGTTTAAAAAATGAATTAAAAAATAATAACTACTTGGCAAATTTCACCAGCGGAAACGTTTTCTGTACAAGCTTTGCAATATCTGCAACAGCGCCCTCTAATGCAGCTGAGTTTTTGTTTACTGAAACATACATTTTTCTTCCCCCTAGTTGTGGTGTAGACTGGAGTCTAACTGCTGAAAATACCTTTTTGAAAGGCATACTATATTGCAATACAAAATTGGGTACCTCCCCTTGACAACAAAAGTAAACATAAAGCAGTAGCAGTTTTAGAAGGGTGTGGGGGGGGGGCGCTCATGCCTCCATTTTTCTTGATTATAAATCAATTCCAGCGAGGCACACATATAAAATGAAAATTGTTAAGCTCCCCCCCCCCATACAAGTCCAAAATCCCAAATGTATTTTTCTAAAATATATCTGATATTAACGAAAATTTTCATCCTTAATTCCCAGAGCATCCAGACATTTTGGCATATATTATATACATTATGATTATTTTTGTAATGTTAAATATTCTTTCTTAAAATGACCCACTAATCCAAACTTTAATTTACTTTAATTTATCATCAGCTTAACATTATAGAATGTGTTGAGGTGTCATCGATCTATTGATGGAGGGCACACGGGTGTGCCCTGCTGAAATACGTAGAAGACTCTAAATGGCATTTTATATACAAAAGGGAAAGTCAACACAAAACACGGTATAAGCGAATGACATTTCCTTTCTTGTATGGAAAGTGAACTTCCCACTTTCACATTCATAATTAGAATCATACCTGTTCAAATCTGACGAAAATAATGTGTGTGTGTTTAGTCTCAAACCCACTGATAGCAAGTAACTCTCTCCTTTTCCAATTTAGTTAAACTAAAAGCAAATCAAGCATTTAATTGACTAAGAATCAATCAATTAGATAGATGAGAGTCGGTTTAGTGGTAATGTCCGTGGTATACGGTCAGCTCTCTGTCTTCGCCTACAAACTGACTCAGTGTACCCCGGTTCGAGACCGAGTCACGTCTTGTTAAACCTACATGTATGATTAGTGTTAGTGTTAAATATAATTATAGAGTTAAGTTAGGGTTAGGATTAGAGTAAGGATTAGTGTTAGTGTTGTAGCTTGTTTCGTTTGTTTGTTTTTATTTTCGTCATTTTATAAAAAGGTTATACAATGTAAGGAAAACTAAGAAATATACAAAACTTATAAATATATACATAATTTAAGCATTTAAAAAAAAAATCACATAGCATTAAATTGTTAAAAAGAAGAAAAAAGACAACAACAACATTAAAAACGAAAGAATGTACAACGAAAAATAAACAAAAAGACAGGAAACAGACGGCAATATAGATAGCCCATTTTCAGCTGCGATTGCATAGTTAAACATATTGGGTTATTGTTAGTGTTATAGTTAAAGGGTTATAGAGTTATAGGGTTCTAGTGTTAGGTTTAGGGTTATTGTTAGTGTTAATGTATTTTTTCCTTCTTTTTAACGCTTTCAGGGAACTTAATTTCACATATCAACATCGTTCACAGTATCATTAAAACATATACAAATAAAACATTAACTTAACATATATCAATCAAAGCTTTTACCTGTTTTTGTTATATATTTTTTAATTAAACTTTGCTTTTGTTTTAGAATCTAAATGTGACGTCAATTCATACTTCAAATCAACTAAAAGAGTTCTACCATTCATTTTGATTTTTGTTTTCAAATGTTTAATGTAGTTCTTATAAATAAAATAGGCCTATATATTCAGCAAAATTAATCAAAATGTTTACCAAGTAATTATCTAACTTGCCTACATTATATCCAATTACTAAAGTTTTTCATTTATGTTAATATTTAATCCCCCAAAATGATATATCCAACATGTGTCAATTGTCAAAAATACAATTATCTTTTTATATACATATGCCGTGATGTTTCTTCACATACATAATCATTTTTAATTTTCCATTTATATAGGTCATATTTTGACGGTAAAAACATGCAAAAGTTTAAAATTAAATCGTATGATTCTGTTATCTCGTGTTAGTGTACAGTGTTATAGTTAATCATATATCATTAGGGTTACGGTTAGTAGTGTTATAGTTAAACATTAAGGGTTAGCGTTAGGGTTAGGATTAGGGTTAGTGTTGGGGTTCAATAACGTTAGGTTCCTTATAGGGATACAGGTAGGAATATGTTTGGGTTTATAGGAAAGAGTTAGGTTTAGGTTTAGGTTTAGGTTTCAATTAATGTTAGGGTCAGGGTAAGGTTTGAGTCTAACTCTATATATGTCCATGTTTATGTTCATGTTCAAGTTTCATTTTATGTTTATGTTTATGTTTATTTTTTGGGTTAAGCGTTAGCTTTCGGTTTAGGCATGGACCGACTACGAAGCTTTAGCTAGCAAGCACCTACTTATACGAAGTTGGTCCATGGTTTAGGTCTAGGGGAAAGGTTGAGGGTTAGGGTAAGGGTTAGGTTTGGGGATTATATGGTTAACTGTGCGTCAATGATGAATATATCAGATGGGATGGGGAGAAGGGGGTGTCGATCTCATTAGGTCAATGTGGAGGTGTCGCGGTATACAGTGGTTTATTCATTTGACTCTCGATCCATGGGCTGAGGGTTCGATTCCAACACGGCACTATAAGGTCTTTTGGCAAGACGTTAATCCACCTTTATATTGCCACTCTCCACCCAGGTATAAACGGATACCTGGAATGTTTATAGTGGCCATTACCTTTTGTCTCGCTCGAGAGAGAAGTGTGTGTTGTAGAACCTGTCTAGAAAGGCTACCGGTCTACAGTGACCACTTTTTCTGTTTCCCTTTGGTGGCCTTAATGCCCGAGTCACACCTTTGCGTGTTTGGCTTGCGTATTGCTGCGTATTTATGGCAAACCGTTTTAACATTTATTCCTATTTCTTGATATCAAGAAATGATTTTCTGTTGTAAAGCCATGGTAATTCCTGATATCAAGAATTCGATTTCTTGATATCAAGAATTAATTTTTGATATCGAGAAATAGGAATAAATGTTAAAACGGCTTGCCATAAATACGCAGCAATACGCAAGCCAAATACGCAATGGTGTGACTGAGGCATAATAGCCGGGTTTGACTGTAATAATTGCAGGGCCCACAAAAAGAGCAGTACTTGTACTGATGTCGTTACCTTGGATAGATAAGTCCCAATTGTCGATATTATTATTGTTATTATTATTATCATTATTAAATCATTAGAATAGTGCCATCGACTGAGTGGAAAGTGTGTATATGGGAGGGAGGGTGACATTTTTTTAACATGGGCTCCTCTCTCTTTCTCCCTCATTTTCACCATTCGATAGCCCTGTCATGGATTTGATATGAAATTTATAGCAAAGCAATGACAGAAAAAAAGAGACAGAACAAATACATCAAAATTATTACTGAGTAGTTAAAATAGGACACTGTAGGGCATTTCCTTGCATTTTCAATACTATCGTTTAGACAGATAATTACTCAAAACTGTCATTTGAAAGGAAGTGTAGAAAGTAAAATATTTTGCCGATGACATGCAAATAAATTTTGTGCGAATAATATCGAAATCTGTATCATGATAAAAAAAGAGAATGGATTAAGAAGTGTCCGTCACTGAGTATTCAAAGAGGTAGCGCTTGATCTAGCTGGGTAAAATAAAAACAAAACAACCTATTTGCGGACTTTCAAGAACATTTTCAACAAAATGACCCCCTTTTGCTTAAAGCTAATCTTGAGCTCTAGTATGGGCATGGCATGTCGGGAGAACATGGCTATAATTCATTCTGGATTGTTTATCCTGCAATAGCTAGATTGATTGTTTGAACCAGTAAAATTAAAACAACTTCACAAAAACTTGCTGGAAATCATTTTCAATAAAAATCACAACTCTCATTTGCACATAGTGACCTACAAATTAAACAAAAACACCTCTGAAATATTGTGTATAATGATAAAATCTTTCGAATAAACAAGGTGTGCTAAGTTTGTGTTGTAGTGGCAGGCTTCTCAAAAACTAAGCATGATATTTGACTTTGGCCCTCCGCTTTTTGTCTTTATATAGCATTACGTTAAATATGATTGAATACAGGTTTTTCCTCATTAACAGTGGAACATCGCCATAATGTTTATACTCATCTATATGTCTATTAACGTGATTAAAAAGATATTCTGGAGAACAAGGGTTGTGTAGTAGTCCGTACAAAATACAAAAATTCGTATAGTTTAAGGGCAAGAAAACAAAAAGTTAAAATGGAAAAGTTTGCATTTTAAATCCAATAGAATGATACAAAATGAAAAAGATGAATAATTGTTATGATTTGAGCCTAAAAGTTGTGGGTATATTTGATTGTGTGTGTAAGTAAAGAGATGGAAGTAAGAAACATTAGTTTAAAAAATAAGAGAAATTGTGAGGACGGACAGGACGTGTAGAGAGTTTAAAAGATAGATAATCGGAGCGACATTGTCTTTATTTCCTTCTTTCTTTTTTTGCGCGCTAAATTTGAAGTAGGTCTAACATGCGACTTCAAAAAACAAGTATAGTGTACAGTGTGAGTGCAAGTCCTAGTAAAGACGTTAAACTTTAAACTTCTTATCTGTCACAGTACATTCTCGTACAGAGTATTAAACCTAACCACTTTCAATATACATCATGTCTTTCTAACAACACATCCACTAACCACTGCGTCATACCTTCAGAGCTTACCCGAGTATTACAACATCCTGACAGATTGTGAAATCATGCCATATGCTTTATGATATGGAGGTCAGAGGTGATCATATTCTTTTCATCTACTCAAGCTGATAATCTATGCATATCAGAATGTGTCATTGTTCGCTTTCAGGTATGCACGCAATGGAATATCATATGAAAGGGTTGCCCACCTATACATTAAAGGGATATACGTAGGCCTACCCCATATTTAGACAATGAGTGCACAAATGGAAAGGAAGCAAATACAAATCTCATATGTTATCATGACTACTACATGAGAACACCTCTGAAACTGTTTACAGAGCAATGAACGTGGAATCAAATGCAGGCGATTTGATAAAATGTGAAGAGATATGTGATGTATTAGATCTATGCGCTCTTTAATATATTTTTGCTTACATTGTACTAAAAAGGATTCTGATGCATATAAGGAACATAATTATTATGTACTCCCAACAAACAAGGTGTGTACTCAATAGACACTGTCTGATGTCTGTATGCAAGAATGGCTTTTAGGTTTACCTTCATACCTCCTTATCACCACTGTTTCTTTCGTCTACTCACACATTTACGCACTCTTTTTGCTCAGAGTGAGAGATAGAGATGGAGATAGTCAGAGAGAGATAGAGAGAGAGAGAGAGAGAGAATGTGTGAGTCAGAGGAAGAGGTATAGAGAGAAAGCTTGAGCTTGGATATAGGGCGGGTTAGATTCCCCAAGTAATGTCCAAATTAGATTATTACTGCACTTATAGGTCTAAGATTATTACAATTTTTCAACTTGCCACTTTCTGTTTCTTTTTCATTACTTGCCTACTGTCTTATAAACTCCCTCTCTCTCTCTCTCTCTGTTTCCTTCTCTTTCCACCCTTTCAATGACTGTCGCTTAATTAATCTAGATAAATGTCCCAATTATAACTCTACTTTATAGCCGATTTATAGCTCACAACATTACAACAGCTCTATTTATGTTCCGCTCCCCCCTCTCACTCTCTCTTTCTCTTAGGCGAGGCGTTAAAAATAACCTTACCAGCTGGCGGCAGCCTCACGTGAAGGCTGGCTGAGGCTGCATTTCCAGCTGCAGCCGGACGGGGCAATTACTTTGCATTAATTAGCCCAGCCGGCTGGCGCCAGCTTGGGATATGAGCTTGAACCCAGAATCTTAATTAGCCCGGCCACCCCAGCCTACCGCCATACTCCTAAATTTGCTCAGCCAGCTGAAGCCGGACGGAGGTGATAAAAATTGCAGCTGGCTTCCGCCAGACGGAGGTGCTTAAAGTTGCAGCTGGCTTCAGCTGGACGGAGATGCTTAAAGTTGCAGCTGGCTGCAGCAGAACAGAGATGCTTGATGTTGCAGCTTGTTGCAGCGTACTGAGCTTTCCATTGGCATTATGTCGAACAGGGCGCTCACTTGTCGATTGTGACGTCATTTATGTTTGCATCATGTTCCCTGCGGCCACGGCTGCGCCGTTTCAGGCCATCGTGGACAAAACGGGATGGACGTGAAGCAACGAGGGGGAGATGGCCATGATAGACCTTGACAAAAACTTAGCAACACCTGATAAAACGCAGGGAACAAAGTGTAGACGTAGATTTAAGCGCGATTGAGATAGCGGTTGCGTTTAATGATATCACACCTATTTTCTTACTGAGTCCCACCTTGTTTTTGTATGACTAGGTACGTTTGTAACAATATGAACAATTGTCTATTTGTAGAACCATGTCGTTGCTACAAACGCACCCAAAAAATATGAAATAAAATAATAATAATAATAATAATAACACTAAAAAATACTGGGGCGGTGATCGAATTCGCTCAAAAGAGACCTCAATTTTTTGGTTTATTCACAATCATTGACAATTCAAGTGTAAAAATTCAAATATTTCATGTCATTTGATGTCTATATCCATTATTTTACATCATTCAAACCTAGCGTCCACTAAGGGCGCGTACAAGACGCGGCAAAAAAAATGATTCAACAACCGAACCGCGTATTTTTGAAAGATTCCGTTCAATGTTTTTACGATTCTGAAACACTTCCTGGCGTTTTCGCACCTTTGGGAGAGGGCAAAATTTCCGTGAAATTTGGAGACCAAAATATGGACGCGGAAATTAACTTCCTAACACTTCGGCAAAGAAGAATAAAGAAATAAAAATTGAAAACCTGGAAGCTCCCCCTTCGCACGCTCGCCATTTTAAGTATCTAAACTTATTATTTAATGCTGTTCTTAAAAAAGAAATATTGAGATCTACCTGTTTCTTTTCCATATTGATGTCATTTCCATATGATATAATGTCTTTCATTATAATTATCTCTCTGTGTCTATCACTCTTTATCCCTGTCTCTATCCATACACCCTCCTCTATTTTACATTTATATGTTTCTACTTGCCCATTTCTTGCTGATATTTCCTTGACTTTTCATTTCTTGTTCGTCTTATTTAAAAAAAAAAAATTGTGTCTTGTTTGTCTCTCTCTCTCCCTTTCTATCCCTTTCGTTCTCAACCTCTCCGTTTTCTCACCTCTCGCATTCCCTTCTTTACCCTCACAAATAAATGTAGATAAAGAAGATATGAGAGTGATATAGGTGAGAGATTTGACAATAAGAAAGAGATTTTTGTGTGAAAAGATGAGATACATTTGAAGAGCTTGATTCCAAAGGAGCTAAATCCGTATTTTATCAAAATTGAGTTTTTGTCTTAAAATAATGATTTCCTACATGGGGACAAAATGCACATTCTAAAATTTCACCAGGAAGTATGAAAATTTTTAGGTACAATATCATGTTTCATTCCAAAGGAGCTAAATCCAAATCGGTTTCATTCAAAAGGAGCTAAATCCACTTTGGGTACTTATGAGTAGATCACCTTTTTTATTTCTCCACTTTCCCTTTAGTAATGTACCTTAATGTTAAAGGTGTCGCCCTGGACCAAAAATATATGAGAAGAAAAAAAATATAGCAGTTATTTCTGATTTTTACTAAATTTTTAGATTTTGTGGATTTAGCTCCTTTTGGAATGAAACATGGATTTAGCTCCTTTTGGAATGAAACGCATTTAGCTCCTTTTGGAATGAAACTCGGATATGTTGTTTACTTTCTTTTCAAAGGGTATTTTTAGTTATGATTTTACTATTATTATTTAAAAGGAAAGGTTTGCTACTAATTTTAATAAATTTCAGTGATTTTATTGAGAAAATATGACAATTTTTGGTACAAAATCATGTTTCATTCCAAAAGGAGCTAAAACCACGAAAAATAAAAATCTAAAAATGTAGTAAAAATCAGAAATAACTGGCAAATTTTTTGTAATCATATATTATTGGTCCAGGGTGACACCTTTAACATATATAACAACATCATTACGTCATTGGTAGCATAAAAAAGGTCACAAACAATTAGACTTTGATTACTTATTGCTTTTTTGGCTTTGGCCTCATTACAACATTGCATTCAGCTACATATGTATGAAGAGCTACGGTCAAGGCTTAATGGCACACTTCCTGTCACATACAAAAGAAGCTTACTCTGAATGTAGCCTGCCATTGACCCTCGCCGGGGACAAAGGTCGTTGCCCTAGCTACAGACAGTGTTGTAGATCCTTACATAATACCTATTGTTCAGGGGATCCTATGTTCAAGGGGATAAAAGTAACACGGCGCAAATGTAACAGCGGCTCCCACTCCTAGTAGAAGCGCGATGTACGTATACGCCCTGCACAGAGCATGCGCATTTCATTGCCCGACATGCTGCCCTGAGGGTAGGCAGGTCAACACATCGAGGATTTTTTTACAGCCAAAACATCGGTTTTTTGGCACGGGAGTAAAATCTTCAATTACCTAAAATCAATTCTGGACAAATATGTGCTTGTGCTATCACTGTCATTTTTAATGGTCAAAAATAAGATTTTAGGCCTGTATTAGGCGAAATTTCAAGGACGAAATTTAATGCTAGGATACAAAAATATAAAATATGGCCGCCCTCCTAGGGGTGCAAATGTAACAACGTTATAACTAGTATAATTTTCCCCACGTAACTGGTATAAATCTAATGTAAATGAGTCAAGCATATGTCATAGACATAGTTTTTATTAACAATTATTATATTGGGGTTCTATAAAATACTGTTTAATTGATGAACATCTGTCCAGCGCGTAATCTTTAATAAAAATAAACATAAAAATAAACTCTTTCTCAGGGATATGTGATTTGTAGGTACAACCTTCTACCCCATGCAACCTTATTCATACTATATAATACGCTAGTTTTCCGTTTATAACATATTGTAATAGTGAATGGGCGAATTGTGGTTCGACAAAAATTAATTCTATTTTTAAACTGCAAAGAAAGCCACACGCATTTGTACGGGTTCGCATTTCTTAGCTCACACTGCATGATCCTTTATTCTATAAACTTAAAACACTAAAAAAAAAATCGATTTGAACACTATTCAGGTAGCAGTCATTATGTTTAAGTACATTTATAATCAACTTCCACCATCCTTTGATAACATGTTTAGGTTTAATAGTTCTGTTCATTCATACCCTACTCGCATATCTGGAAACTTCTATCCTACAAATCCCAAATTATCAATAACACACAAATCTGTTAGACATTCAGGTCCGACATTTGGAATAATTTTCCCGACAACTTAAAGTCTTGTTCAACCATCTACTCCTTAGACGCTACACTTAAACGACAAATAATACAATCATACGCTCCCCACTCTTTAAATTAGTACATTAAAACCGTGACTTATTTTATTCTTTATCATGCAACTGTTTTCTGCACCTGCAGTTTTCCCAAGAGAGTTATGTCGCCAATTTTTTTTTGTATGAGGCCGCCATCCATCTCCAGCCTAACCGCTCATGATGGTGGTCTCCTGCGTTCTAAATTACCTCTCTAATTTATTGAAAAATATTTCCTATATATTTCTCATCTTATTTGTATGCTTCGTACATGTTTATTGTATGATATAATTGTACATGATTTTCTATTTAATTACTTTTGTAAACATTTTATTCATTGTATTTGTTTTTGTTCGAATTTTTGTACTTTGAATTTGAATTTGTATCTTTTCGAACGCAGAAATAAAATCAAACAAACTACAGTATGTGGTTAAAACTGCCCCACGGGTGTGTTACAATTGCCTCGTGTTGTGGGGCAATTGTAACACTTCACTACCGGTTTTAAAATGATAATGGCTTCAAAATAGCTTGTTTTACTTAACTCAAACCTAGTCATATGTCATGCCAAGATATGCATCTTTCATTTCATATAACCTTAAGTATATAACTATAATAAGTTAATATGTCAGAATTGGAAAAAGGTGTTACAATTGTCCCCGGTCTCCCCTAAAGATCTAGGCCACTGGCTACACGGCAGGGGCGGATCCAGCCGGTGGCGAGGGAGGTACCCCAATTCATGAGAAAATATTTAGCAGCGCATAAGTAGGGTGGGGTAGTGAGCACTATCTTTGTTTTACTCAACAACCCCCTCCCTTGAGCAAAAAACAAAGAGGGTAAAATTGTGGTTACCATCTTTATTGAACCTTTTTTCCCAGGGGTGGGGCCCGCCTTTTTATAGAGAATTTTGTTCGTTACCATCTTTAAAAAAACGTTATTTTGCCAAGGGTGGGGCCCGAGCGAGCCCCACCCTGGATCCGCCACTGCTACACAGAACAGTAGCAAGCCGAGAATGAATAGAATAAGTGAGTGGCCAACTGTCTTTGTGTTACGTTTATCTAGCGGTACAGTGCCCCCACAATTTTAAAGTACCCCAAAAGTGCTTCTTTTACATAGAACAAGTGCCCTTTCAACTTTGTAAGAAGTGCCCCTTTGTACATAGGAAAAGTTCCATTTTTACTTTGACGAGTGCCCCTATTAATTTGTATGGAGAGCTACGGTCAAGACTTAATAGCACGCTTCCTGTCACATACAAAAGAAGCTTACTCTGAATGTGGCCTGCCATTGACCCTAGCTACAGGCAGAGATCCTTACATAATACCTTTTGTTCAGGGGGATCCCCCTTGAACATAGGATCCCTGAACAATAGGTATTACGTAAGGATCAAATTAAGCCACTGGCTACAGAGTACAGGGAGCAGTAGCAAGTTGAGAATGATATAGAATAAGTGAATGGCCAACTGTCTTAGCGTTACGTTTAGCTAGCGGTACAGTGTCCCCTCCCCCCTTTTCAACTGCCCCAAAAGTGCCCCTTTGTTCGTAGAAAAAGTCCCCATTTTCTCTGACAAGTGCCCCTATTAATTTGTAAAAGTGCCCCTTCCCCTTTTCAACTCTGATAAGTGCCCCTTTTATTTTGACACGCGCCCCTTTTCCTTCGACGAGTTCCTATTTTCCTTTGCAATAGGTGTCCATTTTCCATTCTCATAAGTGTCCTTTTAATCTCTAGTAAGTATCCCTCTTTAGGTACGAGAAGTGTCCCTCTTCACTTTTGATAAATGCCCCCATTAAAATCTATTAAAATCTGATCGGTGCCCATTTTCTTTCAACTAATGTTTTTTCCATCCCTCTCTCTCTCTCTCTCTCTTTCTCTCAATATCTTTCCACTGCCCCCTTTATGTTTCTCGCGTCTCTTTCTTTCATTGTGTTCCACTCTTACCTTATTTATTTTTCTCTTTTCCTCTCCGTTTCATAACCTTTCTACTTCTCATTTCTATTTCTTTCACTATGTAACGCCCTTCTTTATTCCTATCACTCTATTTCACTCTCCCTTTTCTTCCGGTCAACTTTTTTTTTCGTTTTCCTTTTTCTCTCTTGCTTAGCTTTTTTTCTTCTTATCTTTATCGTGCCCTTTCAACCATCATTTTCCTTTGATATATTAATTCCCTTCTCCTCGTAGCTTTCTTTTTCCTTTACTATTTCATCTATCATGTCTTCCTCTTTCTGACGTTTTCCTACCTTGTCTCACGGAATAATATACGATACAGGCTAGTAGAAAGTGATAAGGTTTATCCATAAAGATAAAGTACAGTAATTACTTGATGTAGACAAGTGGTGTACAAAGCAATTAACGTGGTTTAAGCAAGTGGTGTTAGCAAGACACGATTAAACGATTGTTGCAGCTGGCCGAATCATCCTAACAATGCCCTCATAACCATAACTATTTACACGATTACACGATTCAGAGCGACAGTCTTCAATGGTGTACATTTACACGATTACACAGTTAAACGTTTGTTGCACCTGGTCGAATCATCCCACCAATGCACTTAACTATTTACACGAGTACACGATTCAGAGCGACAGTCTTCAATCGTGTAAATCTACGATTACACGGTTACACGATCCAGGTGAATCGTGTAAACCGTGTAATCCAAAAAATATATTGTGTAATCGTGTTGCTGAGATTTTCGGCGTGTACTGTATACCGCATAGCAACATTATTTCCCGAGAATGTCAACTGCACATAGTCTGCAGGAACAGACTCTATTTTACGCTAAAAAACAAACCGAACAAACAAACATTGTAAGTGCTATCTGAATGAAAAAAGCATATCATATTTGAATGGTTGTGAAATAAAATAACAACTCAAAATTGATCTTTATTTAGATACAGGAATTTCAGAGTTTTCACGGCTTTCTAAAAGTGTCTCTCTGTCATGCCTTCTCCCTAATTCCCTTTTTGCTATTTGCCATTTCATCGTATTGCCAATGCCAAACTGATGTCAAGCCACCATGTAATAAACTATGTCTTATTCATAGTGCGGTAAGGTGTAGCGTGGGCCTATGATCCGTATGATACCTCCCGGGATGGGAATCTTGACATTTGCTGTTCTCTCTCTTTTAAAGCCTACTTTCTTCTATTTTTTCGTCTTTCAAAAACCTAAGATTAATGATACAAACACGGATTTTTGTTCTCTTCTTCTAAAACCGCAAACTTGTGATCGACAAATTTCATATTTGCTCTTTTAAAATTGAAGTTTATTTTGTGTTCACTCTCTACTTTTATCCAACAGCGAGGTTAGCTCGATTTTTTCTTCTTCTTGTTCCCTACTTTCATTCTTTCCTATAGGAAATCATATGCCATGCCGATACAACAACATGACCTAAAATATTCACCCAATCTAATGACCACAGACGGTGATTCAAGTTAGGCAGCCATAATCCGCACCTTAACAATAGAATCTGGCAAGCCGGACAAAAGCGATCAAACAATAGCGTTGCGTAGTAAAGCTATATGACAATAGTCTTGTCCAGACGGAGGCAAGTAATACCCTAGGGTAAATTCGAAAAAAGGTTAAAAGGAGAAAAAGGAGGGAGAAAGAAAAAGGAGGGGAAAAGGGAAAAAGGAGAATAATGAGAAGGGAAAAGAAAGGGGATAATAATATAATAAGGCGTTTTTTTACCGGGAAAGGAGCGGGGGATGCAATTTCGTCTTCTTTCTCTCTAACAATTTAATGAAACGTGAACGCTTCGACTTGGTTACTTTCCCTTTTGTTCTTCTTTTCTCTTCTTTTTTCACACCCCTTTAGCGACGCCCCTGGTTGTTATCCCATTATTCTTTTAAAAGAAATGCAATTTCTCATGCTCTCGCACCTATCTTCTATCGTTGTTTAATTCTCTTTCATTTTTTTTCTTTCTCCTTTAACTCACAAAAATTCTCGCTTTCCCCCTTTTCCATTTTTTTTTTTTTTTTTTTTTTGGGGGTGCTTTTTAAGTTGGGGGCTACACGCCTGGCAAGAGGGACCCCATTTTATGTACACTGCAAAATTGCGTGCACCCCGGCCCTTTCCGGTAAAAATTTTTTTAGAATATCATCCCCTTTCTTTCTTTTCCCTTCTCATTATTCTCATTTCCCCTTTCCCTTCTCCGTCTTTCCCCATTTCTTCCTTTCCTGCCCTTTTTCTCTCTCTCTCTCTCTTCCCTTTCTCTCTTTCCCCTTCTTTTCTCCTCTTCCCTGTTCTCTCCTTCCTCTTTTCTTCTTCTTTCTCTCTTCCCTTTTTTCTTCTTTTTCCTTTTTCTTTCCCCTCCTTTTTCTCCTTTTCTCACTTTTTTTTCCCCTTCCGCCTCCCACTTTTTAACAGGGGGCACCTGTGCCCCAGAATCCGCCACTGGTATAGTTGTATAGTTGTACAGTTTCCTGCGTTCTGATTAGCCGGCTGGATAGACGTATAGTTGTATAGTTGTACGTATAGTGGCGTGCTTGGCCCGCCATATTTACCCCGACTAGCTCTTAACACGACCGTTACCCTAGAGTAACTTGCCTCCGTCTGGACAAGACTTAGATATGCTTCATTGTTGAGCTTGCAGTTGACATGTTTGTTATCATTTATGTCTATTCAGTCCACAAATGACCGATACAGGTGTACGTTAGATTATATTTTCTTCGAAAGACAAAGTACCCTTTCAAACGCAACGCATCAGAACTTGAAAACATGACGGCGGCATATGTAATATAATATAATATTATCTGTCTCGCCTCGACTTGACAAAGACAATTATCTTCCCGGAATTGACAAAGATAATATTATCTCCCTCACCGCGACTTTGACAAAGATAACATTTTTTTCTTGCATAGTTAAAAATACGACTTCACTTTCAACCAATCAGATGACAGTTTTAGGAAATATTCTTAAAGGTATATAATAGGATTTATATCATTGATTTTGTTTTTTCAGAAGCATAACACGAATAAACACAAAGATATGATTTGGATATTTAGACAACAGGCGAGCCAGTAATTTAAAATAGCAAATCTTATGTTGTAACATATACATGTCAACAATTATTTTGAATATTAAGTACAAGGGCTCTAACCCATCTACATGCAGGGTGCATCAAAAGGAAATGAGCGCGCATATTTCCACGGTACGACTGGTCTCTTTATTGATAAAGGCATATCAGAAAAGAAAGACCACTTATATTTGTCTTTTATAGTGACTTGTTGTTGTTGGGTTCGTAAGGCTGTCCAATGTGAAAAGATTATTTCCACCTGGCTATACTGTTTTTTCGAGTTATTGATCCGTGATGAATAGGTGTTGTTTTTGTTTTCCTCTGACTAATTAAATTCTAGTTTATAAAGATATCGTCTGGCCGGGTGTGGCAATGCAGCCGGTCGCGGGTGGCTGATTCGTTTAGGCCGGCCGCGGCCAGACGACCCAATTAAGACAAGGCTCGGCTTCCATTCGGGAGGCTGCAGCTGGCGCATATTTGAGGTCATGCCGCTGTCCTCCCGCCGGCTGCAGCCGGCTGAGCTCATGTTTTCTAGCTTTTTCCGAGCTCGGCTTTCATTCGGTAGGCCGCGGCCGGCGCATACTTTCGGCTTGCCGCTGGCCTCCCGCCGGCTGCAGCCAGCTAAGCTAATAACAAAAATGCAGCCGGACGCATAAGTGCAGCTGGCTGCAGCCAGCCGGTATGTTTATTTTTGACGCCTCGCCTTATATTACTACCTTTTCTCTCTTCCTCTCTCTATCTCTCCCTCCTTTTCTCCGCGCCTCTCTGGGTCTCTATCACATAACAATCTTTCGATCAATTGGTTATGCCATACTGCTTTATTTCTCTCATTTACAACATAAATACGCATCCAAAGACATATATTAAAGAATGCATGCACTAACTCTGTTTTTTTAGCCCACCGAGGTGATAGGAAATAAAGACATAAACGCTCATATTATATCTAATTTGCCAGCGTGAAGATAACATACTCAATGAAAAAAAAGGGAAAGGAATACAAAACTAGGCCTATGTATTTCATTTAAACAATTTTCGCCTTAAATATATAGAGATTAATCCTTGAATATTGATTCGGTCCATGGCAAAAATTACAGAGATAAACATTATTTTGATAATTGACATTTATAACTGAATAAACAGGTTTCATGTTAACTAAATACATGTATTTGCAAATTGTATTTACAAGCACAATGTTATTATCTTTCAAAATCTACACTTAAAAGAACATGACAATCTATTTCAATGACTAGCATGACTAGCAGAACATGAAAAGCAGAAAGAAAATGAATGCATATATAAGCCTACAAGAGTGTACTGTATAGATACAATGCCATTACTTATGTAAGCAAAAATAAATGAGTAACATTAATTTACTATATGATTTCAGTAGACTTTCGTAAAAAGTTCACTCCCGTGGATAAAATTTGCTTGTTTTCCAATATTATCGAGTGAGTCACAAATCACGCGATAGTCATGCTATGGAGCCTGTCTATTAGAAGTTTTGGGGCTTTGATCCGCTCACTCCCTCTTGGAATTTCGAACAAAAATGTTTATAATCGCTGTTTTTAAACCTTCGTCGATACTGCGGAAATGTGGGGCTTCACCATTTTTTTTACTGCTTGTAAACACGATTGCAACTACTTTCGAAAAATCAAATTAAAGCCATGCCAATATAGCATTGTACATCACATTTAGAAATACGCGAACATTACAATGACGAATTGTGTAACCTGAGAAAGTCTTTGTGATCGTGTTAATTATGCTACGTTGTAACGACAAGCTTTCCCCGTTATATATACATAAACATATAGGTGAAAACCACTATTTACACCAATTTATCCTTTTAAAAGTGAGGATGCTGTAGTTTTAACATTACGCAACTGAATCCATAATTTAATATTTCCGTAAAAATGTAAACATGTACTAAAGGTACCTGTACATAAACACTACTACTATTGTCTCCCTTGAGCGGTCTTCACATACAGGTTTCACCGGTAAGCCTCATTAGGAATTATAGTACAGTCATTTTAAACTAGAAATTTGTGAGAGATGAGAGAATGAATGCACTTCTTTACTCTCCGATCGGGCCGGGGAAGGTGGGGGGATACTGGTTTGGACTTCGGACTTTGGACGGGGGAGTGCAGCTAAAACCTCCGGACCTATACCCATTCACAAGGGTTATTTTGGTAGTAGACGACACCCCTTGGTAGTAGTGAGTTTGAAAAAGCGAAATGCTTTCTATTGTTTTTGCATCTGGGAGTTGTACTTAAGCGATAATATGGGTGAGGTAACCATTCGTAAGGTAAAGATTTTGAAAATTTTCAAAAGTACAAAACATGCATTACTCCATGCAGTGGCGGATCCAGGGGGGCTCCTCTAGGAAAAAAAACAGGTAAAAACAGCCTTTTTTTGAAAAAAAAAGAAGATGGCCCCCTCCCCTAGCGCCCAAGGGGGTGGCGGTGAAAAAAATTACCCCTCCCGGAGGGGAATTTTTTTTTCGGGTGCCAACAAAAAAAAATTTGTGCTCATTACCCCTGGCGCCCAAGGGGGGGGGGTGGCGTTGGAAAAAAATAACCCTTCCCGGAGGGGAAAAATTTTTCGGGTGCCAAAAAAAAATTGTGCTCACTACCCCCCCCCCAGCGAAAAATCGACCGGCACGATTTTCAAATTTTCGCACGAAGTGGGCCCCTCTTCAGGACCCCTCCCTTGCCGCCGGCTGGATCCGCCCCTGACTCCATGATTTTGCAAACACTTCCCCCTGCCCCTCGACTCTAATTTGAATCGATTTCCATAGTTTGTTTTGTGGGATGTAACTCAGTTGGGGGAGGGGAAAGGGGGTTAGTAGTGTAATTTGCTGTGTGCTTGTTCATGGATGTGTGGGCGCGAGTGTGTGTGACATTGTGTGTGTTTACTTTGTTGCTCAGTTTTATACATATATATATATATATACTGCAAATTAGTTTTTGTTTACAATTATAATTGAAAACGTTATTTATTTTATTCAATTGTATGTTCTTCTTGTTTGTATTACATTTGGAGGAATAAAACAAAATTACTAATAAAAAAAACGGGTGTAATTATTTTTTTATTTTGTTTACAAACGTGTTTCAATCAGAAATGATCAACGTGTAGGACCGACATTAAACGTCACCATCCGAAAGACGTGACTCGGTTTCCGAACCTGGGTCCGATCAGGATCGGTTTGTAGGCGAAGACAGAGAGCTCGTATAAGGACATTACCGCTAGACCAACTCATATCACTAATACTGATGACAATTAACAATAGGCCTATTTACCTTTGACAGGTATTCACCTCATATTTAATTTTTTACAAAACTTAGTATCAGTACTACTTTGTATTTCAGGCGTAGGTCTATACAAAAATACAAATTCATTCACATCATATCCTGAGAAAACCAAATACATGTAGTACTGACAACAATTCCTACAATACTAATGATACAACTCGGGAGAAGCAAAATACAAATGCAAATGAAGCTCATATCTTTAGAAAACAAAAAAACTCTGTTATAATTATCGTCTATTTATAGGCACTGTGCAAGATATCTTGTAGCAATTTGCAATCATATTTCACATTTGACATATATATATTTCAGTGTTTTATGTTTAAAGAAGAACTTACTACTTAGGGCATATATGTTTTCCATCTCAGGTACGATATTTTGTTGTGATATCCTAACGATTAACAATTAATGACATGTTTTATCAAACTTATTGGCCCGAATTCACAAAGGAGGTTTAAATTTAACCCATGTTTTAAATCTTCATTTACATAACCAACGGTCTAAAATTTGCGCAAAATAAGCGCGACACAGTCAGAGGTTCTATATTAGACGCGCAAAGAACGCTTATTTTGTGGTAATTTTTAAACTATGTGTTATGTTAATGAGGGTTTAAACCATGGGTTAAGTTAAGCCTCCTTTGTGAATTCGGGCCATACACACTGTGTAAGAAATCAAGCATATTTGGTGTATACATGAAAATAAAATTCACTTGGCAAAGTGAATGACTCAATGAGGATGATTGAAAGAGCTCCAGAAATATCATCCTCGTGTGCAGTTATTTGCTAGTAATGTAATATACAATTTCATAAACATTTTCTTAGTATCTCTTTAAGACTTGGTCCGATATAACGCAACAAAACCGCGTTTTTTAAAACTATTTTTTGTTATGGTGACGGAAAGTGTAATACGCTTCCTATTTCTGTATTTTATAACACAGAGCTCAATGAATATGGGCAAGTCCTTCGTTGCGCAAAGTTGCGATTCGTTTATACGTTAAAAGAAAACGCGGCTCCTTTTTTCCAGCGGTTTACCGCGCTATACCCGAACAAGCCTTTATACCTGTTGGTATAACTGGAATGCATATATGCATCACACATTTTATATATTAGCATACATCTATAAAAAATAGTATTCATGACGGACAGAAGAGTAAAACTAAGAAGAGTATAAAAATATTCCAGCACACACACCCTTAAAAGACTAGAATATCAAAGGAAATGAAAATAGAGGGTCGTTATTTACAACATGAAAGACTTTCGGCACAATAATCTTTGAAGGAATCCTCACAAGTATCAATACCAGATATTAGAGCATTCTTTCTTTCACAACGGACACTAAAAAGATATTTAAATGTATATTTTTCACTGTTTGACATGATATATGGATAATGGGGCATTGTAATTTACACGTTTGAAATACACAGATCACAATCTACAAAATAGAAAATACTTAGGGATATTTCTCTTTATATGTAAATAAAAACGAAAAATATGTCTTCATAGAATATTTCAAAATAAAATAAGACATGTTCTCGCCTTCGTTTATATCTGAAAACTCAACATTATATCTGCATACATTACATTTTGATAAAATAGCCGGTAGCAATTTCAGTACCTTATTTTAATGTCTGATTGTAATCATGCTATGTACAGCAGAGGGCAGTCAAAATTTTGCACACTTCTAGAGTTTTTATGTGGATAATTTCCGCACTGCAGAGTATTTTGTAGCAATTTGCAATAATATTTTACATTTGACACATATATACATGTATTTCAGTATTTTATGTTTAAAGAAGAAGTTACTACTTTGGGCCTATGCTTTCCATCTCAGGTACGATATTTTGTTGTGATATCCTGACGATTAACAATTGATGATATGATTAGGATTCTGTTTTATCGAACAAAATCCAAAATGGAGGGACTTATAATGGTCACTCATTTTTCCCTATAGGTACAGTTAATCAAAATCATAGAATCCTTGGTGAATTCTTGTTGTAGTAGTACTTTTTAAACTCTACCAATGGTGAGAGTATCAGGAGGATTAACATCGTAAACTAATATAACACACAATTAGTCCTAATCCTCTTGATAACGCCTTGAATTTCACCTCTGTAATTTGCATTTCTGTATTTGCTAAAATTTCCAAATATAATTTATGCTGTTTTCTTTCATCACAATTCAAATGGTTTACGCATTGTAATGTGAACTTTGTATTTGTTTCAAATCTATATAGATTGCATCATAGGGATGAGTATAAACGTATCAGATTAGCGAGCATGTATATTTCTTTCATTTCATGTTGACATTATTTACAAACCATGATAAAAACATTGTATAACTATAACGCATATAAATCTGATGGTATAAAATGTACAAAACTGCATAAACACAATAAATACGTAGAAAGAATATCGATAAAAGAATTATTGAGTGGTAAATAATATCAAATACTATTGAGTTCTACAATAAAACGGTTTGCGAGGCCTATCTAAAAATTCCTAGAGGCCATCAACTAAAAAAGTTGCAGCAAATACAGGATTCCTTATAAAAGTAGCAATCACAAATGGATTTGCTATTGCAATTTATACATGTACCTGTGTAGATACCATTACATAGTGAATTCAACATGACTTCCCTTTTATTGTTAATGTGAACTTAGGTTTTTTTTTCTCGAAGGCACAGTCAATATTCTAAGATTGAATTCTAGTGCGTAAAAGAATGGTCGCAAAGACTTTAAAAAAAATCAACATAAGGCAATTTCATTAGTCTTGTCCATCATCACCTACTGAAATGTGTGAAGATTACAATGACATATTACATATTCTGAACATGGTTTCTATGGGCTATAGAAGGGGTGTTTAAATTAGTCTTGAGTTGATTTCTTCAAAATCTTTGTGATGATGTTTTAAGTACTAAAAAGTGAATAATATCATCTTAGATCAGGCTTATGTACAGAATCATGCATGTACATTGAAGCCAATACAATTACTGATGACTTAACTTCAACGTGCAGCAATGTTTAATACATGTATTTTTATTCATATTTCAGAAGAAAGAATATATACAAAAACGCTGTGTTGACAATCCTTTCCAACAATTAATAGAATATTACATACTTTAAAAATGTAATTTCAATAGCAATAGGATTAGCAAACACTTGAATTCATGTAAACAAATTATTGCACAGGCTCGAAAAGATATGCCGAACATACAGTAAACTCATACCGGTATTTACATATACAAGTACAAACAAAAATTGCACTTTAAGCAGTGGCAATTAGATATGTTTAAAGTTAGATGTGCTATCCTAGTGTTACTATGTACATCAAGGCAGCAATAAACATACCGGTATACAAATGTATAATGAGACTGTTTTTGCCTGAACATAATTCAAACCCATTTGTGATAATCAATAGTTTAGGAATCAACTGCCTAACCTGTATAGAAGCTTTCTGGGACCAAATTGTATATTAATATGGCATGGTAAAACAAATTTTCAATGTCCATTTTCCATAGAGGTATCCTGGTCGAATGGTTTGAACACTTAACTAGAGAGGCGAAGGTCTTGGGTTTGATATATCACTGGCACATTCATATTTCAGTAAGCAATGCATTTTATCTACATTGCTTTTCTCCACCCATGTGTTAAATGGATACCGAGTAGGATGAAAAAAGTCATTGTAGTTTGCACAGCATTATAAATGTCTGTAAAATGGTGCCTGGCTAGAATGCTCCTCAGGGAGAGGAGAATGTGCAAACATTGTGTGCGGGCAAGCCTGAATCCGATGTCAGGAATAATAATATTTCTGTCGAGTGGTTAGACATTGTAGAGATATTATATGCGATATCAACCCAGAAAATCATTCTATTTATAATTAAGAAAGTTGGTGCATGGCATATTAAATACATATCGAGAAAAGTGAATTTGAAATAATTTTCATTGTACATGTACAACCATCACTCATCATTACAGAACTATTTGTAACTGGAAACGTATGATAATTATTCATTTCAGATGACATGCATAATATGAATAGTGCTAAACTGAAGAAAGTAGGACTGAAAGGCTAAGGCCATTAAAAAACTAGATGGAACTTCGACTTCGCGCAGTCGAAAATGATGCCTCCGCCATAGAGCGATTTTACAAACCAAAATGGAAGCAATTTTTAATATTCAAGTTTGATAGTAATCCATTAACGGGTTCTCAGAATATCGTGATTACAAGCTATTTTTCATATACATGGCTCTGCAAGATAAATACCTGTCCTGAGTTTGATAGTAATCCATCTGTCGGTTCTAATTATAATGCGTTCACAAGCTATTTATATGCATACATAATGAGCCCCATGACCTTTGACCTTTGATCGCATGACCCTAAAATCTAATCAGTTCATTGGCTCTGCAAGATACATAAACATGTCTTGAGTTTGATGGTAATCTGTCTATCGGTTCTCAAGATAATGCGATCACAAGCTATTTTTTAATACATAATAAGCCCCACGACTTTTGACCTTTGACCTCATGACCCTAAAACTCCATCAGTTCATTGGCTCTGCAAGATACATACATGTCTTGAGTTTGATGGTAATCCGTCCACTGGTTCTAATGATAGTGTGATCACAAGCTGTTCTTGCATACATAATGAGCCCTGTGACCTTTGACCTTTCGCCTTGTGACCCCAAAATCTAATCAGTTCATTGGCTTTGCACGATACATACATGACCCAAGTTTGGCGGTAATCCATCAATCGGTTCTTGAGATAACGCGATCACAAGCTATTTTTGCATACATAATGAGCCCTGTGACCTTTGACCTTTAACCTTGTGACCCCAAAATCTAATCAGTTCATTGGCTCTGCAAGATACATACATGACCCAAGTTTGGCGGTAATCCATCAATCGGTTCTTGAGATAACGCGATCACGAGCTAGTTTTGCATACATAATGAGCCCTGTGACGTTTGACCTTTGACCTCTTGACCCCAAAATCTAATCAATTCATTGGCTCTGCCTTAAGATACATACAAGACCCAAGTTTGGCGGTAATCCATCAACCAGTTATTGAGATAACGCGATCACGAGAACGGGACGTACGTACGGGACGGACGGACATCCAGAAAACATAATGCCTCCGGCTACTTTGTAGGGAGGCATGAAAAAACATGTTTAGCGTCCTGCCTTTTTGAAAAATAGGAAGGAGGCCCTTTTTTTCTTCTTCAAAATGGCCGCTCGGTACATTTTCCCTGACGTCCAGCCAGTCGAGCTACCAGCCCGCCAGCCTTTATGTTTTATCTTTTTTTTTAAGTCAAGAAAAAGACCATTTTAGCGGTATGTTTTTTCATGTTTTTCCATTTTAAAAAAAGAAAAAAAGAAAGAAAAAAAGCAGGTGGCCCCCAAAAAGAAAGCGGGCGGGGACGCTAAACATGATTTTTTTTTAAATGGCCTAATAAACGTGTTTGTAATTGCTACAAATAGCCATGATTATGTACCTGATGCTGATAAACATGCATAACAGATAATAGTGATAATTGCTGGCTCTACTATGAGGGAATATGTATATTGAAAATATTGCCCTTAAAAGATCCATATGGCCCTCTTCTTACGACCCAGAGCAATATGATTCTGTTGCGGGCTATATATTCTGATACCCCCCTCAAGGCCATACGAAATTGTGAACTTTGATTAAGCTACGCAACTATTATACTCTATCTTTCTCTCTCTCTCTCTCTCTTTCCCTATATATATATATATATATATATACATCATTGGAACAATTTAGTCCTAAATAGAGAAGCATATAATTCGCATCTCATGAAGTACCGAATAGCTCATCAGCGAGATAAATTTGACCAGCTTTCTCTAGAACATCCTTCAGGGCTTCACACTCTGTGGCCTTGGTTTGCTTCTTTCTCCAGTCTCGGAGCATTAACAGTGTACCCATGTATGATACGCGTGGATTCTTCATGTTTGTGTCAACACAAAGTTGGATCTCTTCTGGTGTAAAGCCGAGAGCATTCCCGAGATCATCTATCTCTTCATACTTCACAACTCTTTGAGCAACAGCTTTCAGCTTTTCGTCAAAGTCTTCCTGTCTACCTGAAATCACACACAAATGTAAAAAAAATATGTAATTCCCTGCGCTTAAATGAAAATTTCATTTAAAAACAAATCTACAAAATAAAGAAGAAGCAAGAATTTTGAGTCTTAGTTGACAGACCATATCCCTTTTTAAAGTTTTTGATCATTCATTAAATTAGGATTGGAACAAGCCTATTAGATGGAGGAAATTACAAAATTACACCAACAAGTGTCTGACATCTCCTTACTTCAGCCACAAACACTGAGAGACAATACATATAGGAACGCATTTATGGTAGAATTTCACTTTGCTTGTGCTTGAATCAGCTGAAATGCACATCCCTTAATTACATAATGATAATGCAGTGGGAATGACTGTAAAGAGAAATGTAAAGACAAATACAGAGATCTACAAATTATGAAATAAAATAAAATAAAAATCTGAATTCCAAATGTTGTAGCATGTTTTATTAATGCACAACGCGTACTGGAACATGGATATCATATTGTGTCTATACAATATAGGCAAACATGTGCCTGATTTGTGATGGTCACAGCACTGAACAAATTTGCCACCGGCATTAATTGATTTCAGATGAAGCTGAGTTCTGGTCATGCAATAAGATTGTGAAATAATCTATCTGGAAGCAAAAGTTGATTGCGTAGTACATAGGAATTAGTGGACACTGTGAGGTTTTGAATCATCGGTGTGATATTTACTGGATCCAACTTGATGAAAAGCACATGTGCTGCACAACAGAAATGCATGAGAGTAAATGGGACTACACAAACACATGGAATGACCGTTTGGTCCAAACAAGTCAGCTTTTTCTAGTCATATTTTGAATATGACGGCATTTGAAGAACAATCCTTCTCAGAAGACATTTCTTTCATGACTTTCTTCAAACTAACATAAAAAAGAAGAAATCTCACAAATAATTTTTTCACTTTTACCAGAACTCTAACTTCTCTTTAAACCAAAAATACCTTTATCTTGTGGAGAAGCTCTCTCTGTTGTATGACGTGTTGAGAAATCCAACCGTAATACGAATTTGACCCGTCGGTTCTCAATTTGTCCTATTTTCAGTGACACTAAAACACTGTCTGGCTGGTTGGGAAAATCCAGTACAAAAGGCTCCCAGATCCTGACTCCACTCATTAGGAGATCAAAGGGGACAACCTTTAAAAAATGATTGAACGGAGGTCATCAAAAGAGTAGGTAAACAAAAATTCCCTTTTATTTTCCCTATACCAATGATCTGTTCTAAAATTGTGTATTAGACATTATTGTCCTGAATTTAGCTCCAGCAACCATTATGTTACACATCCACATATTTTAACTCTGCACGGCAAGATTGATAACCCAAACTATTAAGATAATAATATTCTCACATAACCCGTCTTAGAGCAGTTACATGTCTCCTATTTCAATCAAGCATAATTTTAAAAATACTGTTAATGACCTATCAGTGTCTTAATCACGAGTCCTTGTTAAAAAATGCACTCTCAAGCAATCTGAAATCAGCTCAGAAACAAATCTCTTGCAATATCTAGTTGTTCCGACCAACTTTTTAGGAGAGTGGTCATTTACCTATGCTGCCCCTGCACTTTGGAACACCAACCCATCTCATGTGAAGGAAGCATCCACAAGTTCTAAGTTTAAAACTTAGGCTCCTCAAAATGGACTTGTTTGAAAAGCATTTTGACAGAGCAGAGGGCAACTACAGCACCTGTTTTGCCTTTCATATCTTTCTTCCTATACAATAGAGATGCTATGGCAGAGATAGACACCATATTAACACTGTATCATTATGACTAGTAGTATTATTAACAGTAGTAGTATTGTTGTCATTATTGATATTATTATTATTAGTAGTAGTAGGAGTAGTATTATTATCATTATTAATCCCTGGATGGATATAAATGAAGATGCACGTACAACTATATGCATCAATACAAGGTAATATCCTGATTGTGTCTCGCCCACCTGTGGCCAATTAACATGAATATTGTCACCAAAGAGCATCCCTGACCGAAATTTGGTTGCAGTGTGAACAATGTTTAGCTATGCAAAGTTACAAATCATAAGAGAGTCTTTTGTGCAAAAACGTACACTTAACCTAAAATTATTATGACCTTAGCCTTTAATAGGACATGACCTCCAACATCATTAAAACATGAGGTTCCTCCAAATGCACTTATGTCCCTCGTTTGGGTGTTATTGGAGTGACATATGCAAAACTACTTAGTACTTGTCACAAGAGAGTGTTGCAGGTACATGTAACTTTAACACATGACCCAAATGACATTTGACGTTAGCATGTGACCCTCAACAGCACCATAACACGAACATACCCCAACTGCATTTCAAAGCTCGCAATATTTGTCATATTTTTCTTTTAATGTCCACATCATTGAAAAACCGGAAAACCATTATGAAATACACAGTAATTATCTACAATTTCCTCATTTGTAGAGAAAGAAGCTTTGGTTTAGACAGAGTTCAACAATAATCTCAAGTTGGACATTCTTTCAGATGTTTCAGTCTTCAACAAAACATTAAAATATAAGGTTGTGTACCCGTATGTTTTGATACAAGTACATCAATACACACGATCATCCAATAATGTATGGATTCAACTTTGCTATTCAGTCAACCAGAATCTTTAAAACACATCACTGAACTTACAAAAGGTACTCCAATTACTGTCTCCTTTACGTAACAGGTCATTTTGAGATCAACTTCTGCTGCCTGAATGAGGACCTGTTGTTCCATATCAGCCGGTATGAATTCATGTTCCCCTTCTTGGCTTTTTACCAACTGTTACGAAAGAAAAGAAAAAAGAATTACACAAGGCTGCATACACATACCAGGCAAAAGAAAAAAATCTCAGTGAGTAGTAACAAAACTTAACACATCAATTTTATCATGCACAAATAAAATAAAATCCTTTTTTCCAAAGCGTACTGTATGTAGGCTCAGAAATATATTCAGGAGGGAATTTTGGCGTAAAAAGACTATGTTTAAATCCTTGATGTTTATAAAAGCAAGCCAGATTCAAACGAAGGCATTTCTAGGAAGGATTGAGAATTTTCCCAACCTCCATGGCTTCCAGCAATTTCAGGAATAAGGAAAAATTTGCACCCTCTAAGTGTCCATTTGTTGCAGGCATATAAGCCTGGCAGAGTACCATCTTGACACAGTACAAACAAGTGCTGAGCATCGTCAGGCGCTAGCGCTAGGCTGCAGATGTCAATTTGCACGGTTGTGACGTCACAAATTGAAGAGAGTCATTGGTATGGAGGAGTAATGGCAGCTGCCATTCGTTCTAAAAGTTTGCGTTGATGTTTCATTACTCAAGTAACGGTTTGGCTAGATTGTAGAACCAAATTATTCTGTGAAATGTGGATCAACTTGTCATGCAAAAATATGGGCTGGGTTTTATTTTTCTTTAAAGAAGATTTTGTGAAATGTTACACCTTCTACACAAGTACGGAATACTTGTTCCTGATTCCTGAGATAAATGAGGGGTTATTCATAAGTGGCAGAGAGAATTTGAAAAGATGAATCGAAAAAAAAAAAGAAGATTACTTTAACAGAAATAAACCAAAGGGGAAAAAGAGCCACTACTTGAGAAGTATATACCTGGAAGCACTAGCTGATTGGAAGGGTGGAAAGTGTAGTCCCCCCCCCGGCCCCTTCCAACTCAAAAACCTTTAGACCAAAAAAATGATTTAACAAAATTGAGTTCATAGAATGCATTTTTGTAATGTAAATAATCAGCAAATTGCTTTTAAACCTCACAAATTATGATTAGGCCCCGTTCGTTTCAAACATTCCTGCTCAGCTGCATTAATGGGACATTGCAAAATGGTGATAATTATAGGTCATGACGCCTTACGTCAAAAACGAAGAAAAGGGGAAATGATAATCACATAGATCTCTCAATAAGTAAAGCCCAATAAAGAAAAAAATGATTAATCAAATAAATGTGAAATATCAAAAATACGAATCGCATGCATAATAATTAATAAATAATACACTAGTCCAACAAATGATTCATAAGGAAATTTTAGCTAGCTCGCTTCCCTTTCTAGCAATTAACAGTCAATTCTATGCAGGTGGTCACAGAACAATCTGTCTCGCATAAGGAGTTTGTAAATGCTCCACCATGAGCGGAAATTATCCATTTGCACTTCGATACTATGACGATATACAAAAGTATTTGGCACCCACATCCTAGCTATGAAGAAATTGTTTAAATTATTACACATACATTGAAATCAGGGTTGAAAACAACATTGAAATCCGAATCCTACGTGCATAGCATGATATATAATGGGAAATTACCACATAACACAATTTTTGGAAGTGCTTCCATATCTGATATTTATTAGTATGGGTTACTTCACAAATGTGCAAAATCTGGTGGTTTTAGACAAAATTGCACAGTTTTTCTGTCACCATACTATTTAAGTCATTCTTTTTAGTTTGAGCAAATAGATAGAAAATCACCTTTCCAATAATGGTGTATCAGGACAATTACCCCCTGAACAATCACCCCGGAAAATTACCCCCGGCAAACTACCCCCCAGGGACAATACCCCCAAGGACAGTTACACCCCCTTAAATTTACCCCCTAGGACAAATACGCCCCCTCCCCAAGGAAACCAAGGACAACCACCCCCGAGAAAAAATACACCTGCCACCCCCCACACAAATTACCCCCACCCTGATAAAAAATTTGCATTTAAAGCTGACATTCTTGGACAATAAATGTCCATTAATTTGGTAGCTACGGCAAGCCTATGCTATTTTTAAGTTGTTCATTTACATAGCATATCACCAAAATCTTCTGGCTACTGGATATCCTCAATTGAAATGTCGAAAAATAGCCTCCTCTTTTTGCCTAGAAAATCAGTCACGGAGCTGGTCCACTATTTGTGACGTCACGCCTGGGAATGAGTATATTCACGTACCCGGATGTTCCATAGAAAAGCATGTGCAGAAAGATACAAATTTCTGCTATTCTGTTTCAAAGGCCGAAAAGCCCAATAATTAATAACACTATGTACAATTATTCACCTTCCCCTAATATTTCATAGTACATGTATAACTATCAATTCACTGTTTCAGAATAACGACATAAACATGCCAACGATGCGCTATTAGTCAATATTTTCACCGTGTAATTTTTGTTGTGTGTGTGTTGAATTTGGTGAGATTGTTCGTGTGCTCGATAAAGTAGATCCGCCGTTTTGCTTTGTTCTCGCGTTTGGTCTAGCTAGCTTTACACATATACACGTACGGTACATATTATATAATTAAATCAATTGATAATGGCTGGAGAGTTTGACCAGAACGATCTTTTTATGGACTTTGAAGAGTTTATGGAGGAACTTGAAAGTAATGAAGGAGAAGAGGACGAGAGTGCATTGTGAGATATTCCAAATTCCGACACCGGTGGTCACTGATCGAGGAGCACGTCTTTGTTAGTGTTTTTCCTTAGCTGGTAACGTCGCTCTCACTCTTTTGCAATTGCCGATATACAGATACCTAGCGCTCGTATGTTCCACAAGCCGCCGAGAGCAGCGGCCTGGTCTTACCTGCCGATTCCGTTTGCTTCACGAATGTTCGTGCAAGAGCCGCATCACTCGCGGATGAATATCGTTCAATCACTTGTCATGTAGACGTCATCAGCTAAATAGAGGAAGCTTGATCTCGTTCAAGTTTGGTATAATTATATTTAAAATATTCAACTGGTACTGTATCCTTTTTTGAGGCAGTCACACACATCCATGATAATTACGGTCACAGTTCTAGGCCTATTCGTTTCACAAAACTGCTCCTGTTCCTTATCTGCAATGATGACAAGATAATGTATATGTACACCCGCCTATTCATACGTGCATAAGATTTAACCTTGTTTCCCAATTAGCAGTAAACCCGTCTTAAAACTCTACCAAAAAGGATAATGTGAGGATATAAAAAGAAATCAGCGACTGGAAAACGTTGCTTAGTTATTCTTCATTCAAATAAAAACAGAAAATCTATCACATAAACTTGTTGACAAGAAAAATTCTAAGCTCTGCCAGGATAGCATTTACGTGGGCATATTATTAGCATTCACTCTCACTAAGCCCATGGTCCCGGTTGTGACGTCAAGAATAGAGGACCCGGTTTCTCCGTGCATTTCCGGGTTTCCGACTTCGAGATTTTGGTGGAGTTTACTCGCATAAATTCACTATTCTGAACTTGTTTTGTCTGTTGACCGCCATTTAGTGTTATTCTGGGGGTTAAAAGCTTTCTATTGATGAAATTATCTCAATATTTGGGATTGCCCTAGAATGTCAACTTTAATAAAAGCAGATTTTATTTTGAGGGTTAATTGTCCTTGGGGGTTAATTGTCCTAGAGGTAATTGTCCTAGGGGTAATTTACCGGGGAGTAATTGTCCTTGGGGGGTAATTATCCCGCTGGTAATTGCCCAGGGGGTAATTGTCCTGGAACCCAATAATGGATATCTACTGCAGCTTTTTTTTTCTTCTTCAAACGTGGTGTCTAACAACATCGCTGAGGGGGCCACAAGAGAAATTTTGTTTTATTACTGTACACCAACTGCACTGTCTTCTGAAAATGCTGTTAACATAGTATTTTTGCTGTTGAATAATCAATGCTCACTCAAATACATATGGTATTTTCAGGAAATTATTTACAAACAAATGCTGAACTTTGCCACGAATGTTGACAGTTCAGCACATTGTGTCAGATTCCTCGACTTCCAAATTAACTGCTGCACCAATAATTTACCTCGCTATTCCCATTGATGTCGTCATAGAGGTGTGCATGTAAGATGACAGTTGTCTTCTGCAGGGCTAAGTTCTTTTCTCTAAACGGCCGACAGCACATCTTCTTTCCTCGGAAGAAGAGATTCTTGATCCTCAACTTAATCTTCGCCCATGAAAAGTGGTTCATCTTCAGTTGTAGTACATCTTTCCTAATGGTGCAGCTAGGTATTCCAGACCTCGTCAAAATAATTCGTTCTTTAACAACTGCATCTATAATCAACAATTTGGGAGAAAAAAATCTGGAAAATTATGGAGTCATTGAAGCAAGGGATAAACATAGTTGTGAAAGTATTTCAATAACAAGCAAAGGCAAAGACCTCTGCATAGAGTCATTGTGGGTTCATTCGTATTTAATAGCAAAGTTAACTTTTGACTTTGTTAACTCTGACATTTTGGCACTTAACCCTTCAGACCAATCTCTCAAGAAATGGGTCATCTTAAACTGCCTAAACACAGAAGTTGGTCAAGGGCAGTATTCTGAAAATTAATGCTAACTCCCATAGTTGACATACCTTTAAAGGAGAATTAACCTCTAGACTATGAAGCATTATCATGACGTAGAGAGTAAAACAACGTTTCATTTGATATAAAAAGCATTGCTGAAGGCCAAATAATATCGTCTTGCAAGGACAATAAAGTGACCCTACTTCGCCATATTAACGACCTCGTCTGCTGCCGAAGGAAATTACCCTTCAAAACTTCGGTGTTGTGACGTATCGCACAGAGAACTGATGTTGCGCGTGGTGCGCGCGTTATATGCAATACACATCAAACATGGTGTACTGCCAAGTGTTCGGTTGTAATAATTGTTCCTTGAAAACCAAGGGGAAATCATGTCATCAGTTTCCAGACCCACACAATCGCAATTAAATATTGAAGCTATGGGTAGCAGCTCTGAAAGTTGAGAAATTCTGGACTAAAAGTACAAGTACGACAGGAAAAAACGAGGTGATCTGCAGTGATCATTTTACAGTTTATAGCAGGGAAACGTACGTACGCAATAGCGGTCGAATCCATGCAATTCGTCACAGAACGGGCCGTGCGCAAACACGAGCGTTCAAAATAGCCCCCCAAAAATCGCCTCGCCGCTATGTGGCTTGTGGACGATGCTCTGCATCGTCATTGGTGTTACTTGATTTAAAGAGACGTTATCATGCACTGCTTTTTATGGTCTCCATTGTGTCAGTAGATGTCAGGAAAACATCACTTACCGGGGTTCAAAATAGCAACAACAAAAATCGCCTCGCCGCTATGCGGCGAGTGGACGATGCTCTGCATCGTCATTGGGTCAAACTGTTTAAACTGTTACTTGATTTAAATAGACGTTATCAAACACTGCTTTTTCTGCACACACACAAAAATCGGCTCGCAGCTTTGCGGCTCGTGGACGATGCTCCGCATCGTCATCTAGTCAAACCCCTTAGCAAAAAGCTAGATCCGCCCCTGCTATTTAATCTTCACAAAGATCAATCACTCAGACGGGAAAATGCACCTTGACATAATGACTTAGAAAAAGAAAGAAAGAAGGAGAAGAAGAAGAACAAGAAGAAGAATATTTATATTTACACGTATATATATATCTCAGCACCCCCGATGAAAAAAATCGTTCCCAGGGCCCTCATACCACCCCAGTTCAATGACAACTTTTTTGTACGCAGTACTCCCAATTGTCACTACATATGTTACATTTATCTAGTGTATCAGTGGCATAGAGTGGGTCCATACATCGAGGGGCACAGTCATCACGGGGGGGCACCTGTCATATTGGTGGATGAAGTGCAAATTGACATGGCTATTGATGAGGGGAGGGTACCTGGGGCTGGAAAAACAGAGGAGGGGATTATCGTTTTTATGAGTCACTACTGTCAAACGTTCTTATAATACACCTAGTAATTTTAATGGAAATTGGAGTTACATTTTTAAAATTTACTTATTGCTAAGTGTTTCATTTATTTACAAAAAAGGTTTTGACATTAATGATATTCATCAAATACCATTGCTACATAATGTGCATGCATGTAAAGATGTACTTACCAGGTGAGTATTCTCCCTCTCCCGTGTACAAGACTGCCTTCACACTGGAGTATCGTGTAATCACAGCACAGTGAGGTATTGTGTAAGTCACCGGTAACTTAAGGACTAAGTCATCAGGGGCTAATCACTGTACACCAAAGCAGATTGACACCTCTTCTATGCTGTTGCCAAGATTAGGAGTATCTGTCAGGACAAGAAGAGAAATGTTCTGCGGCGCTTCGCTGTCAACTGCACCGGGAGGGATCTCAAGTTCAATTCCAAAGGATTCTAGCTGAAGTTTGCCACCTTCCATGCCAACTCTCTTGCAACATTCCATTTGGATTGGTTTGACATTTACTTCATCTAGTATGAAAATCATAAGAGATATTTCCATTAAATCCGTTCTGCAAACTTTCTGCAAACTCTTCAACATTCTAGCAAAATATTAACCCTAAAAAGACCCTATTTTGAACCTTTAAAAAACTGGGGGCCCTAAAGGCCCCCAAGATCTCGGCAACCAAAACTCTGATCAACTCCAAATTTGGCATGGTGATAGATGTCCATGAGATCTTCAATATTGCATAGTTAAAATATTTGTTTTAATTAGAATATGCTAATTAGAGCTAATTAATTATGCGAAAATTGTATTTTTGTGTATTTTTGTATTTTTCTCTATATATGGTGATTCTTATGAAACAAAACTGTGTTTATGGTACAATACACATGTTAAGATTATATTTACACAATCTCTGATTAAAAAAGATAATTGATATGATAATTATTCAACTAATGAATAATTATGATGTCGTATTATATCATGAACACGCGTTTTGGTGATGATTTCATGTGAAGTCATGGAGACATTTTTACCGGTACTTCCTTATGTTGGAGTGCTGGTTTATTTGTCTTTTGTACGTTTGTCATTTGATCTAAATGATGCATACTTTGTTTTAATTACATATTCTAATTAGTACTAATTAATTATGCAAATATGAAAGTTTGACAAATTTGCATTTTTTCACTTTTATTTAATTTTTCAATTGAGATAAAATATGTAAGATAACAACAGGATAATCATGAAAATTGATTTATTTTTACCATTTTCTATGTATTTCTTCTTAGTTTTTATCTTTTTCTTTGTTTTTCTTTGTATTATTCTTTATATATTGTATTGTGTAATTCAAATGAGAATGCAATAACTTTTATTCACCATGCCAAATGGGAATACTAACAGTACATGTGAATAGAGTGGTATAAAACTGCAACATAAAAGGTGCATCTAAAAACTCTGTATGTTATATATGTAAGAATTTTTAAAACATCGAATTTTCAGTGACACACGATCGCATAATGTTACATAACACCTGGACCGTTGACCCGGTGTGCGCAAATTTGGTATCAACAGATGCGCAAGACTCTAAGGGAAAAAGTCATGAAGTTACGAAGTAATCGCGAAAATAGAGGAGGGGGCGAAATCAGCCCCTTCCCCCAGTCTTTTTAGGGTTAAATATAGGTAATTTTACAAATTTTTAAAGAGAAAGACCAGTTCTGGTCATGCGATTGCATTGTTGAAGAAACGTTGTGAAATCGATCAGAAAAGGTTGATCATCTAGCATATAAGTATTGGTGTGTACTTGCAAGGTTCTGGAATCATCAAAATGATAAGAAATTTGGCCCAGTCTTGGTAAAGTTACAAGCACTGTACACAGGAAGATGTATATGGGACTACGTGACCACGTCCGCGATATCTATTTGGTCCCAATAGATATAATAATTTACCAAATAGAGGGTCTATATCAATAAGTAGGCTGTTTCCCGGCAAAATTTGTATCATCACGTATTAGTCAAAACATATTCTTTCACATGATTGGTAATGAGAGCTTCCATTTCATTTTTTGAGAGAGGGGCGTTTCCAAAACTGGTCTTTACCTTTAAAGTGTTTAACTTTTAAAAAGCGTCTTTCAATTTCTTCTAAACTGTTGCTTAGTTTAGATTTTAGGAAAGATATATGAATTTATTATATACAATCTTTGAGATTTAGCAATTTACATGAATGATGGTATTTTTCAACTTGGGATCTAGAACAATTACCTTTTACCGATCTGTCATGAATATTGTTGTAATACAATGAAATAATAAGATAAAAGAAAAATATTGTAATCTACCCAGACTTGCCCTGTTTTTCTGCCTTTTGCCGAACAATACAAAACTTGCTACTTACCACGCATGGTAGGCCCATTTTCACTAAGACACATCTCTGTTAGATACTTTTACAGAGATTACGCCATCCGGCATCCACAGTTTTATATATATATATATATATATATGTATACATGAGCTTGTACTACTCTCGCTCTCATGTCGTTGAATTATGAATACATTAAGCATTAACCGGTAAAGAGTATTCAAATACTTTATTCTTTGTTTTGTGTCTCTGTCATGGGGATCGTCCCCCCCCCCCTGAAAATTTGAAAAAGTGCAAAAAAAAGTGTATAGCAAGTACTGACTAAAGGCTACAACACACATTTAGGCTCTGGAGGGCCCAAAAGTGCAGCGTTTAGACAAATAAAAATGCGAAACTCTTCTCACTCAGGAGCGGCGCTCCATCGCATAATAGCCTTTAAAAATGTACAAGTAAATACCGAGAAAAGTGAAGTGTGAAAAAAAGTATATTGCTTGTTTTTACACTATAGTTTTGCTAAGGAATGTAATTTTTTAATACAACAAAATTTCAAAAAAACTGTGAGGGGGTAGTCACTTCTGTCACCTTCACCCCTCTCGTTCACTATGCTCCCTTGTTCTTGCGTACTGATGGGGGAGGTTGGGCTTGAGGGGGGGGGGGCAGTTCCCCCAAAATAAAATCCAAAGTGGTTTATTTCTACTTCGATACCAGTGATTTACAAATGTTGCTGAAATGGCATGATTTTTCCCTGAGCTTCCGGGGCTCTGCCCCCTGGACCCAACCGGGGCCTTAAGGCGGGCCCCTGGATGCTCATCTGAACGTTATTAAATGTCCAAAACCCCTGAGCTTCCGGGAGCTCTGCCCCCTGGACCCCACCAAGGGCCCTAAGGCGGCCCCTGGATGCTCATCTGATCGTTATTAAATGCCTAAAACCCCTGAGCTTCCGGGGGCTCTGCCCCCTGGACCACACCAAGGGCCCTAAGGCGGCCCCTGGATGCTCATCTGATCGTAATTTAATGCCTAAAACCCCTGAGCTTCTGGGGGCACCGCACCCTGGACCCCACTCCAATTAGTGACCTGCATGCCAGTGTCACAAATAAGGTATAACAATATGCTCATCTGACCGTAATGCCTAAAACCCTGAGCTTCCGGGGGCTCATCCCCCTGGATGCTCAGCTGACCATGATTAAATGCCTAAAACCCCTGAGCTTCATGGGGCTCCGCCCCTTGACCCCCGCCTGCATGGGGCCTGCATGTAACATGTAAGAGTGGTGGTGATGCAGACTTCCCCCCCCCAAAAAAAAAAAACGTTTTTGCTCATTACGCCACTGCTCCCTCGTCTCTCGTTTCGTCCCCCCCGGTCATGAAAAGAAATCGCCGCCCCTGCCAGAGAGACACATCTATTTCTCTTTCCTTATTCTCCAAATCAATTTCTGCTGATATTGTTCAAAGCACAACATTAACCTGTTTCATGGGGCAGGCTTTCCATGGCAATGTGATCATCTTCTTCCTCCTCCTTTCCTTCTTCCTCAGTGTTCTGGGTGTCTGTCTGTTCTTCATGCAATTGGACCCTTGCTGTGGCTCTAACAAGCTCATCTGTCAGATACAATCAGTCAATAACGGATTCAGACTATAGATCCTTTTCATTGAGGCTACTAATATAATGATTACAAATTCTATTTTCTTATAAAACAAAGAGCAACTTAAAAAGTACCGTACACACAATGCATTTGTATGTAATCAGGTAATTTATATACGGATGTGAGATCTGTATTTCAAATTTTGATTTGTGACAAACATCTTCAAATTTTATGAATGAATCATGGTATTTACTTCTAATATTTCAAAATTCATTTGTACAAATATTGTCTGCCTGTATATCCCAGCTAAAGGCTCATTTACATATGCCAAGTTTTATTCCCAGTTTTTCAAATGCCCATTTCTTCTACTATCCATAAGGTCTAATAATCATTTGACGATTATAATTATTTATGATTAAATGATTATCAGACCATATATTCACCCTCCATCACAATCCACTGACTAAACTGCAAAGTTGGAATTGCATAGACTTAGTGAACTCATATTTCAAACATTCATAATTTTCTTATTATTTGTCCGAATTATTTCAAACTTTCGCCTTCTTTTTATTTCATTTTTCCACTTTCATACAAATGAACTTATTACAAAGTAAGTATCTGAACATAACCCCCCCCAAAAAAAAAAAATAAAATAAATAAAATAAATAAATAAAATCCTACTAATTATGGTGATGTGGATGGAACAGTAGCTTGTGCAACTGATTTATAGTATGTGTTCCAGGCACAAACTGTGAAGTGCAGATAAAAGAAACAAAAATGTGGTTAACCGCTGCTGTGTACCTTGGTATATGTGAACAAGCCTTTATTCATTAAGCTCTGTGAGTACAAACACATCTGTCAAAACTCACCTATGGATGAAGATGGGGAGGGTGGGGAGGATGGGAAGGTCTTCCTCTCCAGCTTGAAAGGCATCCTCGTACCCTGCTTAGAGTCTTCATGTGATGCCTGACTTTCATGTACAACTGTGATCTTTGCATTAGGATACATCTCTGAAAGTTTGTGGATGTCAGTTTGAGACAACGGGCATTCCATATTTAAGAACTTGAGTTCTCGAAGCGAACTCTCTTCCCTTGTGCTCTGTGGTGGATGACTGATACTCTGAGGAAAGTCAACCTTGCACCTGTTAAATGTCAGGACAGTAACTCCTTTGAGTTCATTTGACACAAGATGCATTAGGTCAGCCATGGGTACAGCTGCTGATGCACCTTCAAGTAGTAGCTCACAACCTGAAGATGTTTGGGACCACTTAACAGAGGCAAGTTCTGCATCTCCTAGCTGCACCTTCTTTACCTCAACAAGCTTCAAATGTGGACTTGTCAGTCCATGTAGTACATGCGGTAATGTTTCAAATCGGCTGCAATCATCCGTCCCAAACGGTTCAAGATGGATGTTGGTCAGATGTGGGAATTTGCATGATTCAATGAATTTGCCTGACTTGTTCGATAGCCATCTTCCAAAGCCTGATATTAACACCAGTGATACGATATTGGGACAGGACGTAGAAATATCAATTAACAGTCTGTTAGGAGTTACATGATATGAACACTCATGCTCATATCTTAATTTAAGCTCCCTTAAGGATGATGATGAGTTGACCTCATGAAAGTATGCTTGATCCGATGGAGAACTTTGACTCCCTATTTGCATATCTAGACTCTCTGCATTCGGAAACAAATTACTGACCTCCAATAGTGTCTCATGGAGTGTTCCAAGACAATACAGGGACTTAAAGCAAACTGTGATGACAGATCTCATAGGCTTAGGCATATGCATAGGCATGAGGGTAAATGGAAGTAGACGTATCATGCGGAAATCAATGGAGATATGCTTCACTGTCGGACACAATGAAGCCAGTATGGATATGTCATCTCGGAGGAAATATGCATCCCTTAGTACAAGATGAGTCTCATCATCGGTGCTCATCCACTCGAGTACATGTAGCTCCAGTCCAGCATCACCCATCAAAACAGTGTCCTGCCCAGATTTCTTGCCTGAATAAAAAAAGACAATTAAATAACCCATTTTTGTGGCCTTCCAATTCACAGGAAAGTAGACCACACAGCAGTATATAATAACTTTAAAAAAATCTTGCGGTGAGGTATTGATATAAAAATGAATAACACAATCATATCTAGCATATCCTTCTAGTTGATAAACACCCTTCATTTCACATAAAATATTTACAAAAATGGTAACCTTCATTTTTAAAGGTAATTTAGAAAGACTACCGGTATTTCAAAAAGCACTATGAGAAATGTAATCTAAAATGGGGGGTCTAGATCAGTACTGTAAGAGTTAAAAGACCCCTCAAAATATTTTCTTTTTCTTGTTATCCTGATCTTAATTATGGCTCCATCAAGCACATGTGGTAAATTAAAAGACTATATAAAATATATCCGGATATCATACTGAATTACTGAATGTTGTAGATTGACACTACATGTACTGTGTATGTACATGTAGATACCACATAGAAAATAATAGGAATTAAGTAACTTTGTGACTTGATGCATGCAGGCATCATGATAGCTTTAGTCATGTTATACAGTCTAAAAACTATAACTATACAAATAATAATAATAATAATAATAATAATAATAATAATAATAATGATAATGATACTAATAATAATAATAATAATAATAATCATCATCCTACAAAAAGCAATAACCATATATATATATATGTCAGGGGATGCTCAAGGTGCCTAGAAAGTCCTATTAATAGTACCCTGGCTTTAGCCAAGTTGCCCTAAAGCACTGGAGCAAAGAATAACTTCCTGTAGGGTTTCCATTTACCACACTTGAGTGGACAGTGGCAAATTTTAGATTAATGTCTTTCGATTGGTGCTGCGACAGGACTTGATCCCTAAACCATGTGTACCATATCTATTAGACCACAACACCTCTACTATGATGATCATGCAAACATGTACAGATGTATGTCTTCATATTGAACATTTGTAATTGCTACAGGTACACAAAGGCTGGCAAATTTTTATTCCAAATGTCATAGCTACTGCCTACCTGTACTTAGAGTACACGTTCATCCTCAAGTTAGCCACCTTTACATGAACTAATTCAACATTTAATTCACATGTTCTCCTATATTTAATGTCTGACGGAAGTGGATGCATTCCTTATAAAATGCTTGAAAAGGCACATAAGATATTTTCAGGCAAAATAGATTATTTTTTGCATGTTCTAAGAAGAAATTCCTGTCATTTGTATTTCTTTTTTTAAAGAGCATTTTGTAAACCTAATTGGGAGAATAGGGAAAAATACCTGCATGGTCATACAGTACGTCTGTTTAATAAAGAATTTTGTATTCATTTGGTTAGCTTGACGTCCAAAAACTTTTACTAGATGATTTTAAAGCCATAACAATGCAATACATGATACATTTAATGCTCAGTTTTTAAAGGGTTTCAACACCATGGTTTTCGCGTAATGATTTTGAATCTTATCTGATATCTTTTCACATACCTTTTCCTCTGAGCCTGATAGATGTATATCTATATCCATCATGCACAATCAGTCTCTGAGTGTGAAGTAGAACTCCTTCTAACTCCTTTGACTATGAAATGTAATAGGAAAACATGAAAAGGTCTCATAAGACATTTCTTACTGTACAAAGAGCCTACATCCAGAATTGATGTGAATTTAAATTATAATAACAACATTATTTTGTCAACTTTCTCTTGGATTATTCCAAGGCAGATGGTTTAGAACAGCGTTTTTCAACCAAAAAAAAAAGCAAAATGAAGAAAAAAGGACCTCAAACATTTGATTGGAAGCCGCCGTGTATAATTTATTATCCATGACTTTCCTCAATGGGTTCAGCACATCATATAGCACATGTTTTCATATTTCATTCAATAAAATACATGATTTTTCAAACAAATGCATTTCCTATTGGGATTTTAAGAATAACTCCAGGGTCCGGGGGCATTCAGGTGCCTCCAATTGATTTAATATTGGTTGACTTGACAAGTACTTTTAGTATAAAACACTTCTAAATGTCTTTAGAAAGAAAATCATCTGACTATAGTCTGCTGTTCTTAAGATTTTATGTTACATTTGGGCCTTTACAATCAAATTGTGGGTACCTGAGACATATTTGGCCACTGCAACCTCATCCCTCAATGTACCATTGCATTTTGATATGGAAACAGAGATTTACTGTGCTCCCATTACCTCAGAAAATAGTTTCAAGCGGTCCTCTACTTTTGTGAGTAGCTGATCCTTATAGCCCTTTTGGAGCAACTCCTGTGCCTGTACGGTCTTCTCTGAGTTTTAACCCTTACCATATTTCAATTTATTGTTCATATTGGTTTCCTAAACCAAACAAATATTTTCAGCCAAAATCTGTTCTAAAATTCATAAAAACAATGGTTTTCTAAAACATAACATTTGTGCCGTTTAGGCACATTCGTAACAATAACAAAAAACAGTCGGCGCCATTGTTTTCAGACAAGATTTTACATCAGAATCCATGTAAAAAAAAGTGAAAATTTTACCCTATACTGTGAATGTAACTAATCACCCTGTGATATGATTAAACGACTAAAAGGCAGGACAGAACAAAACATAGAGAAACAATTGAAAATCGAATTTATTCTTGTTAGGAGGTGGTTTAATGCCTCATAGTTCAGGGAAGAAACAAGGAAACAAATTTTCTTTAGAAGGTTCATGATTCCGAAAATGAAATAGCCTTCGCAATTCCAAAAAATAACAAAGGGGTAATATATATTCAGAAAAAAGAAAAGGGTTAATAATTTCTAAGCTACATAATTCCGAAAAATGAAATACAACCCTGAAGAATTTTCAGAATTTAGAATTTCTTTAGAATAATGTACTCCATTTCATTTCCGGATTTAAAAGCAGAATTTCTTTTTCACAATTCTGAACCCCATTTCTCTTTTGGGATTATGAACTCGTTTTAATTTTCCAATTACAAACCCTTTTTCATTGTAGGAATTATGAACCTTTGGAATAACAAACTTTAGAGGTAATGCATCAAACGTTGAGAATTATGGATTATATTTATTTTTAACAGTTACAAACCCGCAGGTATGGGACCTTTGTGTTTTGAAATAATGAACCTTCAGAAAAATGAGTCACTCCCGTATAATCAGATAACTAAGCATTGTGTTGGGTATATCCAAAGGAGATTACTGTTTTCAATGTGGAAGACTGATTTCTCTGACAAGGCAGATCACCAAGATGGCTCCTTAAAATTCACGTTGTTCTTCAACCAGTAGGATGAGATTTTTAATGATTTTCTCCTTAGAAAGTTGATCCTGGAACTACAAGTAATAGATCTAATATTATATATTTTTCACCAACGATTCTGTTCTGAATATGGTGTAGTTCAATTAATCAGTCCAGAGTATTTTTGTACCGTTCATGTTCAGGCTTTGAGGGTGTCTTTGAGTCAGATATTTCCTGCAGTTTCCACATACCTACATGTATAACTGAATATTTTATGCTACTTGTCCAAAGGCTAGAAAATTTCATATTTTCAGTTTAATAACAAGTTACAACAAATTTTGTACGCTACTAAAAGCAATGCATTTGATTGGCTGTGACATGATTTGTCATAGCATTATGGCAATTCTTATTCAAAATCAGTTTTATAAATAAACAGGGCCCCTGGCCCATCTTATAAACAGTTGTGATCCTAATCAATCGCAAGTTTGCAGTCTCCTATTTCTCATTTACATACATGTGTAGTTGCGATTGATATCAATCACAAATAGGTTGCAATTAAATATCAGCTCTTTATAAGACGGGGCCCTGATCAACCTATCATATATGAGATTTATTGAATAAAGAACATAAGGGAATTGTAATAAAGTCTGGAAATGCTGAAGAGATCGAGTGTTAACAATTAAGTAACATATGTTCGCTAATATATGGCAGTTAGATATCGAGCTGAAATTTAAAAATGCTGCAAAGTGGTGGTGGGGGGGGGGTGCATGACATTGATACAGTGCTTTCAACTTCTTTGGTTATAAACTATTGTCCATAACACTGTTACATGATTTAAAGGACTAAAAATATGGAAAAATAGACAAAACGTTGAGGAGAAAAAATCAAAATCAACAGAATTCAATGGCTACAAGTTATGCATACAAACCTCGTCTTCTATAATACTTCCGTAACCAGACGACTTATCTTTTGTTGTATCTTCCAGAGATAACACAGCGCTAATATTGTTGTAAGTTGGTATTCTGAAAATCATTTTATCCCTGTGTTATCTCTTGAAGGACCGCCTCTATATCATCTTTGACACGCCCATTTTTATGGACCCTACCAATCAAGATCTGTTTTTATATAAGCATGATAAGTTGGTCAACCAATAGGAATACTTTATGCCATATCTGAAGATGCGCCCAGCGCATATAATCTTGGGCGTAATTAGTTAATTGAGCGCTTATTTCATGCGTCATCATATGCGCTGTTATGTTGCATGTATATGTGGATCATGAAGACAACAAGTAACGCTTTCACTTAGTGGTTAAGAAACATCACAGAGAAGAGAGCATTAAAATCGTCATATCCTAGCATGTAATTACTTAAAAAGTTCTCATCTGTGATGTCTCCGGTCAACACACAATCTTCTTCTAACTCGTCTATTGGCACGAAGTTGGTTCTGGGCAAGGAAGAATGCCGCAATGTTATCACCACGAAAGATACAACAACCCCCTACCTGTTGTAAATATTGTTGTAAATACCATGCAAGATAAGATAAGATAAAAGATACAACAATTTTCAGAATACCAATTATCTTGTCATATTATCTCTCGTGCGCATATGCAAATGAAGATTAAGCGCCATTTTATTATTAATACGCACAATTACAAGCACACAAAAGTATGAGTGCAGGCGCGGCCAAAGAGATGAGAGAAAAGATACAACAAAAGTTCCAACAATTTTCAGAATACCAACTTTATCTTAACTTCAAAGATACAACAATATTAGAGATAACACAGGGTTCAGAATACGGCTCCTGGGGCGGTATTCTGAACATTGTTGTAAGTTTTGTGTTATCTTTTGTTGTACAGGGTGTATCTTCCAGAGATAACACAGTGCTAATATTGTTGTAAGTTGGTATTCTGAAAATCATTTTATCCCTGTGTTATCTCTTGAAGGACCCCCTCTATCTTATCTTTGGCCACTGTTGACACGCCCATTTTTATGGACCCTACCAATCAAAATCTTTTTTATATAAGCATGATGAGTAGGTCAACCAATAGGAATACTTTATGCCATATCTAATGATGTGCCTAGCGCATATAATCTTGGGAGTAATTAGTAAATTGAGTGCTTATTACGCGCGTCATCATATGCGCTGTGGCGTGTGGATCATGAAGACAAGTCACGCTTTCAATTAGTGGTTCTAGATGAGAGCATTAAAATCATCATATCCTAGCATGTAATTTCTTAGAAAGTTCTCATCTGTGATGTCTCCGGTCAACACACAATCTTCTTCTAACTCGTCTATTAATTGGCACGAAGTTGGTTCTGGGCAAGGAATATTGCCGCCATTATATCACCCCAAAGATACAACAACCCCCTACCTACAGGTATTGTAAATATTGTTGTAAATACCACGCAAGATAGATAAGATAAAAGATACAACAATTTTCAGAATACCAATTATCTTGTCATATTATCTCCCGTGCGCATATGCAAATGAGGATTAAGCACCATTTTTGTAATACTACGCACTATTACAAGCGCACGAAAGTTTGAGCACAGGCCCGACCAAAGAAATGAGAGAAAAGATACAACAAAAGATACAACAAAAGTTACAACAAAGTTCAGAATACCAACTTTATCTTATCTTCAAAGATACAATATTAGAGATAACACAGGGTTCAGAATACGGCCCCTGGTATCTAAGTACCAAAAGAGATCATTGTTTTCCATTGGAAAGACTGATATTTCTGACAAGGCAGACTACACAAGCTTTTTGCCTTCTTATTATATAGCTTTCACAGCTTTTTAAGTGAAGGCATTTTTAAAACCATAATCATGGCAATGAAAACCTTGCCTGTTTATATAGTAAAAGGTCATGTTGGGTATAAACTTTGCCCCTTAGTATGAAATCGAATTGAAAGTCTCAAGCACACAAACCTTGGATGGGCCAGCCAGTTTTGTAGTTGAATCACCAGACCTTTCCCCTCTTTTGTGCTCTATAGACTGAAAAGAAATTAAAGCATACTTAGGATAAAATGTATCTTCCTTTCAACTTGATTCACAATTAAGTATGTAGAAGAGTTTAAGCATTTATGTCCATTGGTAGATGTCATAACTTAGCTTCTCATTATCTCAGAAAGATTTTTTGCACCCAAACAATTTGGGTTCAGCATAACATAAAGTTCATTGCCTCATATAATGCTCAGAACTTCAGACACCTTATATATCTATGAATTCAATTCAATTTGCGCTATAGGGTAATGGATATTTTAAGATTCTTAACCAACATGAAAAGTTGTATAATCAATCCAGCTTTTCTTCTATGAACCAAACCAAGAGATTTGAGATAACAAATTTCATCCAATTTTGGTTAAATCCTATTACATTGTTACATGATTAAAACAACTAAAACTTGTACAAAGATGGAAATAAGCATTAAGAAACAAATCAAAATCAAATTTGTTCTTACTCAGAGGTGTTTTGATATGCCTCGTAGTTTAGACATAGGAAAAAACAAATGTTAGAAAATACTTGGACTGGAATTAATGGATTTAATGGATAGAACTTATGTATATAAACCTTGCGTGATCTCTCTGGTTATGTTGCTTTGTAATCGCACAACATTGGGAAGAATAGAAAATTTAAAAACAACCTCTGAAATATCATGTATTATGATAAAATCTTTCGAATAAACAAGGTGGACTTAGTTTGTGTGGTAGTTGCAGGCAAACTCCTTTTTCTGACATTGGCCCTCCGCTTACAACAAGTAATAGAAGATAGATCTAATATTATATATTTTTCACGAACAGTTCTGTTCTGGATATGTTGTAGTTCAATTAATCTGTCTAGAGTATTTTCGTACCATTCATGTCCAGGCTTTGAGGGTGTCTGTGAGTCAGACATTTATTGCAGTTGTACAATACCTACATGTTTAACTGAATATACGGTTTCATATTTTCTGATCAATAACAAGTTACAACAACTGATGCTACTAAATCCAATGCACATTTGATTAGCTGTGACAAGAATTGTCATAGCATTGGGAATTGTTATTCAAAATCAGTTTTATGAAATGGGCTCTGATCTACACATTATATAAGATTTATTGAATAAAGAACACAAGGGTATTGTAATAAACTCTGAAAAGGCTAAAGAGCTTGAGTGTTATCAAGTAACATATGTACACCAACATAACAGCAGTAAAATATCAAGCTGTGATCCAAACAGGACATTGTGACTGATTTCTCCGACAAGGCAGATATCACCCAGGCATTTTGTAGAGGCAACTCCATCATTACTTTAGATTGCTCTTCCTCATTCAAATTTTTTAGAAGACCATGCAGAATGCTGGATATTTGATGTAGTGTAAATTCTTTTCATACATGTGGATATCAAATCTGAGCCAAAAATGTGTTTTCTTTTTCATTATTGAAGTAGAAAAAAACAACAACAGCATTTTGCATATCAAAATTGCTCCCGAAGATTGATCTCTATGGTTTTTCATATAGTTTTTTTTTCATATTTTGTTTAGTTGCCTTAACATAGCTGTACTGGGCTATTTTGAGCTTCCCGTTACTGGAGGGGGCCTGGGTGCTTTGATCTCGGCCATCGAATGTCCGATGAACACTAAAATTTGCATGTTTGTAGATATTCACGTAAGGAACAAGATGGTATAATTTTTTTCCTAATATGCATATTATTGTCGTTATAGCCTTATTAATTATGCAGAATGCTAATTTTATGCATTTTACAGAAAACTCTACATATTTTTCTCTAGACTTGTGAAGAATCTTGAAAATGTATTGAATAAATGTTTCCTTCATTTCAAATTCATGAAGTTTCATTATTTTTATATTTGAAAATGTTTACCGTAGGTGCCATAGGTTAATTTGCATAAATTATGAATACGCAAATTACATGATTTTGTTTTGTTTTGTTGAATGTATGTTTACCACTATGAGCAAAGCCAAAAGCTATTATTTCACCCACTTTCTCACTGTAGTTTTGGAATAATGAACCTTCAGAAAAATAAACCTTCTAAATAATGAGTATCTTTCATATAATCATATATCTAAGCATTATATTGGGTATCCAAAGGAGATGACTGTTTGCAATGTGGAAGACTGATTTCTCTGACAAGGCAGATCACCTAGGCTTTTGGAAGAGGTAACTCCATCATACTTTTCTTTAACTCTTAAGCTGCCCACATGCTAAGCACCCAGTGTCACAGTGCTAATCCCTATTGTGCCAGCCACTAATCCCCCCTGTGCCAAGTTTATTTTAGGGTTGGTTCAAGTGCTTGTAGTTTAAATTGTTACATGTATGCTTGATGCACTCTAACTTCTCATCCGTATGTTGAATAAAAAAAATTGTACATTAAAGTTGTAGGAAATTTCACCCTCTTTCCGTTGATACCAGGATCATTTCATGAATTTGTAATTTTGCTAATGTCAATAAGCACTATCAGTGAGTTGTCAAACCAATCCGTCGTCTCATTTCCCGCACAAAATCTGGATCTAAGTACCGTACTTTCTTACGCTGAGGAGCCATGATAAAAACTGACAAATTCTATCATAAAATATCGCAATTTTCCCAGGAAAATCCAATGTAACGGTATAAGTGAAGCACGCGAAATCAAAACAACAATAAACGCTCTACATAAATACAATAAGCTTTCATGTGTGCAAGCAATGCGCATCACACAATACGCATCGCACAATAGGCATAAACAGTTAGCGTGTGTACTTATGCACAAAAATGTGTACGTGGCACGCGAGCGAATGAGTTTATGTGTGCATGGCAAGTGACCAGAAACCCGATTATATGAGCGTTGCACGCCAGCGTATGCACGGAACAGTGTTTTTGGCACGAAATGAGTTTAAAAAAAAGACATTTGGATGGCTCTTTAAAATTCACGTTGTTCTTCAACCAGTAGGATGAGAGTTTTGAATGAATTTCTCCTTAGAAAGTTGATCCTGGCACTACAAGTAATAGACCCAATATTATATATTTTTCACCAACGATTCTGTTCTGAATATGGTGTAGTTCAATTAAAGGTAATGCAAAGTTTTGGGAAATTTTAAAATTGGATGGATAGTAATTCTTTAAATTTTTGATATATTTGGATGCCCCTGTGGATGTATTATAAGCATTAAAAAATTAAGCCCCTAAAACACTTCTGCTTTCGAGCAAATTGAGAAGCACCGGTAAATTTCAAATATTTCAAATAGCGCCCAAAGCCATTCCATGGTAGCTGTGACCATGAAAATCTCAGAATATGCAGTTCTGATATATAATTTCCAAACGGGAATAGCAAATCGGTCGTTGTAGTCAGGAAACATTGTTTTAAAGCTAAAGTAATATCAGTCTTGAGAGGGCGCTATACAACATAAAGAGTTTATTAATTACAATTTCATCACTTTAGACTCGATTTCAACCGCGACAACGATCATTGAATATTATAAAATCGCATACCGGTACGCTTCCAACATGTTCATTTAAACCAAATTCATGACCCCGTACCAAAACTTTGTAATACCTTTAATCAGTCCAGAGTATTTTCGTACCATTCATGTCCAGGCTTTGAGAGTGTCTTTATGTCTGACATTTTCTGCAGTTTTCACATACCTGCATGTATATTAAACTGGATATTTTATTCTACACATGTACTTGTCCAAGGCTAGAAAATTTCATATTTTCAGTTCAATAACAAGTTACAACACATTTTGTACGCTACTAAAAGCAATGCATTTGATTGACTGTGACATGATTTGTCATAGCATTATGGCAATTGTTATTCAAAATTAGTTTTATAAAAAAACAGGGCCCTGGGCCCGTCTTATAAACAGTTGTGATTGATCCTAATCAATCGCAAGTTTGCAGTCTCCTATTTCTCATTTACATACATGTGTAGTTGCGATTGATATCAATCACAAATAGGTTGCAATTAAATATCAGCTCTTTATAAGACGGGGCCCTGATCAACCTATCATATATGAGATCTGTTGAATAAAGAACATACCGGTAAGGGAATTGTAATAAAGTTTGTAAATGCTAAAGGGCTTGAGTGTTATCAAGAAACATATGTACACTGACATAACGGCGGTAAAATATCAAGCTGAAATCTGAAAATCCTGTAAGGTGGAGGGGGGGTCATGACACTGTATCAGAGCTTTCATCCAATTTTTGTTATACCCTATTACACTGTTACATGATTTAAAGACTACAAATTTGGAAAGAGAGGACAAAACGTTGACAAAAAAAAAATCCAATTTGTTCTCCCTTGGAGAAGTTTTTAACTTTCAATTTACCTTAGTTCGGACATAGGAATAGATACAAAGAAATAAATATTCTTTATCATAACACCAAAACACATGGACTTGGCAACCGTGTGCAATAGCTACAGGTTATGCATACAAACCTTTAGTAAGCTCCTATGTCTTCCAAACAACTCTTGGTCGGATAGCTCGCTCATCTGAAAGAGTTGAGAAAGGATTTAAGAGTATTTATAAAGCATGTGGTCCAAAGAGGACATTGTGACCCGTAATTTCTTTGACAAGGCCGATTACACAAACTTTTCACCTTTTTAATTAACATGTATAGCTTTCACTGCTAATTCAATGAAGATGATAAGCGTTTTTTTAACCATGCTTATGACAACCGATTTGAGATAACAAATTTCATCCAATTTTGGCTAAATCCTATTACATTGTTACATGATTAAAACAACTAAAACTTGTACAAAGATGGAAATAAGCATTAAGAAACAAATCAAAATCAAATTTGTTCTTACTCAGAGGTGTTTTGATATGCCTCGTAGTTTAGACATAGGAAAAAACAAATGTTAGAAAATACTTGGACTGGAATTAATGGATTTAATGGATAGAACTTATGTATATAAACCTTGCGTGATCTCTCTGGTTATGTTGCTTTGTAATCGCACAACATTGGGAAGAATAGAAAATTTAAAAAACAACCTCTGAAATATCATGTATTATGATAAAATCTTTCGAATAAACAAGGTGGGCTTAGTTTGTGTGGTAGTTGCAGGCAAACTCCTTTTTCTGACATTGGCCCTCCGCTTACAACAAGTAATAGAAGATAGATCTAATATTATATATTTTTCACGAACAGTTCTGTTCTGGATATGTTGTAGTTCAATTAATCTGTCTAGAGTATTTTCGTACCATTCATGTCCAGGCTTTGAGGGTGTCTGTGAGTCAGACATTTATTGCAGTTGTACAATACCTACATGTTTAACTGAATATACGGTTTCATATTTTCTGATCAATAACAAGTTACAACAACTGATGCTACTAAATCCAATGCACATTTGATTAGCTGTGACAAGATTTGTCATAGCATTGGGAATTGTTATTCAAAATCAGTTTTATGAAATGGGCTCTGATCTACACATTATATAAGATTTATTGAATAAAGAACACAAGGGTATTGTAATAAACTCTGAAAAGGCTAAAGAGCTTGAGTGTTATCAAGTAGCAAATGTACACTGACATAACAGCAGTAAAATATCAAGCTGAAATCTGAAAATGCTGCAAGGTGGAGGGGGGTACATGACATTGACACAGAGCTTTCATCCAATTTTCATTATACCCTACTACACTGTTAAGCGAGGACTAAATAATTCCCCAAAGGGGATACTAAATGTGTCACGAACAAAACAACTCCAACTTAACCCGATAAGATCGGTAACATCTTGGGTTTTTTAACGTTCATAATTCTGAAAAAGAAATAGCATTTAGAGTATCGAAAATAAAAAAAAGGGTTAATGAATTCAGAAAAAGAAAAAGAAAAAGGGTTCATAATCTCGAAGCTACATGATTCCGAAAATGAAATGGAACCCCAAATCAATATTCAGAAATATGAACCACCGGTATGGGAAATTTGTGTTTTGCAATTATGAATCTTCAGAAAAATAAACACTTAGAAAGACAAGTAACCCTGATATAATCATAATAGCAGCATTGTGGCGGGTATCAAGGAACCAAAAGATATCATTGTTTTCAACAGGAAAGACTGATTTCTCCGACGAGGCAGATCACCCAGGATTTTGTAGAGGCAACTCCATCATTACTTTAGATTGCTCTTCCTCATTCAAATTTTTTAGAAGACCATGCAGAATGCTGGATATTTGATGTGGTGTAAATTCTTTTCTTATTCTTATTCTTCTTCATACATGTGGATATCAAATCTGAGCCAAAAATGTGTTATCTTTTTCATTATTGAAGTAGAAAACAAACAAACAGCATTTTGCATATCAAAATTGCTCCCGAAGATTGATCTCTATGGTTTTTCATATAATTTTTTTCGTATTTTGTTTAGTTGCGTTAACATAGCTGTACTGGGCTATTTTGAGCTTCCTGTTACTGGAGGGGGCCTGGGTGCTTTGATCTCGGCCATCGAATGTCCGATGAACACTAAAATTTGCATGTTTGTAGATATTCACGTAAGGAACAAGATGGTATAATTTTTTTTTTCCTAATATGCATATTATTGTCGTTATAGCCTTATTAATTATGCAGAATGCTAATTTTATGCATTTTACAGAAAACTCTACATATTTTTCTCTAGACTTGTGAAGAATCTTGAAAATGTATTGAATAAATGTTTCCTTCATTTCAAATTCATGAAGTTTCATTATTTTTATATTTGAAAATGTTTACCGTAGGTGCCATAGGTTAATTTGCATAAATTATGAATACGCAAATTACATGATTTTGTTTTGTTTCGTTGAATATATGTTTACCACTATGAGCAAAGCCAAAAGCTATTATTTCACCCACTTTCTCACTGTAGTTTTGGAATAATGAACCTTCAGAAAAATAAACCTTCTAAATAATGAGTATCTTTCATATAATCATATATCTAAGCATTATATTGGGTATCCAAAGGAGATGACTGTTTGCAATGTGGAAGACTGATTTCTCTGACAAGGCAGATCACCTAGGCTTTTGGAAGAGGTAACTCCATCATACTTTTCTTTAACTCTTAAGCTGCCCACATGCTAAGCACCCAGTGCCACAGTGCTAATCCCTATTGTGCCAGCCACTAATCCCCCCTGTGCCAAGTTTATTTTAGGGTTGGTTCAAGTGCTTGTAGTTTAATTGTTACATGTATGCTTGATGCACTCTAACTTCTCATCCGTATGTTGAATAAAAAAAATTGTACATTAAAGTTGTAGGAAATTTCACCCTCTTTCCGTTGATACCAGGATCATTTCATGAATTTGTAATTTTGCTAATGTCAATAAGCACTATCAGTGAGTTGTCAAACCAATCCGTCGTCTCATTTCCCGCACAAAATCTGGATCTAAGTACCGTACTTTCTTACGCTGAGGAGCCATGATAAAAACTGACAAATTCTATCATAAAATATCGCAATTTTCCCAGGAAAATCCAATGTAACGGTATAAGTGAAGCACGCGAAATCAAAACAACAATAAACGCTCTACATAAATACAATAAGCTTTCATGTGTGCAAGCAATGCGCATCACACAATACGCATCGCACAATAGGCATAAACAGTTAGCGTGTGTACTTATGCACAAAAATGTGTACGTGGCACGCGAGCGAATGAGTTTATGTGTGCATGGCAAGTGACCAGAAACCCGATTATATGAGCGTTGCACGCCAGCGTATGCACGGAACAGTGTTTTTGGCACGAAATGAGTTTAAAAAAAAGACATTTGGATGGCTCTTTAAAATTCACGTTGTTCTTCAACCAGTAGGATGAGAGTTTTGAATGAATTTCTCCTTAGAAAGTTGATCCTGGCACTACAAGTAATAGACCCAATATTATATATTTTTCACCAACGATTCTGTTCTGAATATGGTGTAGTTCAATTAAAGGTAATGCAAAGTTTTGGGAAATTTTAAAATTGGATGGATAGTAATTCTTTAAATTTTTGATATATTTGGATGCCCCTGTGGATGTATTATAAGCACTAAAAAATTAAGCCCCTAAAACACTTCTGCTTTCGAGCAAATTGAGAAGCACCGGTAAATTTCAAATATTTCAAATAGCGCCCAAAGCCATTCCATGGTAGCTGTGACCATGAAAATCTCAGAATATGCAGTTCTGATATATAATTTCCAAACGGGAATAGCAATACGGTCGTTGTAGTCAGGAAACATTGTTTTAAAGCTAAAGTAATATCAGTCTTGAGAGGGCGCTATACAACATAAAGAGTTTATTAATTACAATTTCATCACTTTAGACTCGATTTCAACCGCGACAACGATCATTGAATATTGTAAAATCGCATACCGGTACGCTTCCAACATGTTCATTTAAACCAAATTCATGACCCCGTACCAAAACTTTGTAATACCTTTAATCAGTCCAGAGTATTTTCGTACCATTCATGTCCAGGCTTTGAGAGTGTCTTTATGTCTGACATTTTCTGCAGTTTTCACATACCTGCATGTATATTAAACTGGATATTTTATTCTACACATGTACTTGTCCAAGGCTAGAAAATTTCATATTTTCAGTTCAATAACAAGTTACAACACATTTTGTACGCTTCTAAAAGCAATGCATTTGATTGACTGTGACATGATTTGTCATAGCATTATGGCAATTGTTATTCAAAATTAGTTTTATAAAAAAACAGGGCCCTGGGCCCGTCTTATAAACAGTTGTGATTGATCCTAATCAATCGCAAGTTTGCAGTCTCCTATTTCTCATTTACATACATGTGTAGTTGCGATTGATATCAATCACAAATAGGTTGCAATTAAATATCAGCTCTTTATAAGACGGGGCCCTGATCAACCTATCATATATGAGATCTGTTGAATAAAGAACATACCGGTAAGGGAATTGTAATAAAGTTTGTAAATGCTAAAGGGCTTGAGTGTTATCAAAAACATATGTACACTGACATAACGGCGGTAAAATATCAAGCTGAAATCTGAAAATCCTGTAAGGTGGAGGGGGTCATGACACTGTATCAGAGCTTTCATCCAATTTTTGTTATACCTTATTACACTGTTACATGATTTAAAGACTACAAATTTGGAAAGAGAGGACAAAACGTTGACAAAAAAAAATCCAATTTGTTCTCCCTTGGAGAAGTTTTTAACTTTCAATATACCTTTGTTCGGACATAGGAAGATACAAAGAAATAAATATTCTTTATCATAACACCAAAACACATGGACTTGGCAACCGTGCAATAGCTACAGGTTATGCATACAAACCTTTAGTAAGCTCCTATGTCTTTCAAACAACTCTTGGTCGGATAGCTCGCTCATCTGAAAGAGTTGAGAAAGGATTTAAGAGTATTTATAAAGCATGTGGTCCAAAGAGGACATTGTGACCCGTAATTTCTTTGACAAGGCTGATTACACAAACTTTTCGCCTTTTTAATTTACATGTATAGCTTTCACCGCTAATTCAATGAAGATGATAAGCGTTTTTTTAACCATACTTATGACAACCAAATATCTTGCCTGTTCATATAGAAAAAGGTCATGTTGGGTATAATTTTTAAAAAATGGAATTGAAAATCTCAAGCACACAAACCTTGTATGGTCTAGCCAATTTTGTAGGTGAATCTTCAGACTCCTCCTCCTCTATCAACTGCAAAGAAATTAAAGCATACTTAGGATAAAATGTATCTTCCTTTCAACTTGATTCACAATTAAGTATGTAGAAGAGTTTAAGCATTTATGTCCATTGGTAGATGTCATAACTCAGCTTCTCATTATCTCAGAAAGATTTATTGCACACAAACAATTTGGGTTCAGCATAACATAAAGTTCATTGCCTCATATAATGCGCAGAACTTCAGACACCTTATATCTATGAATTCAATTCGCTATAGGGTAATGGATATTTTAAGATTTTTAACCAACCTGAAAAGTTGTATAATCAATCCAGCTTTTCTTCTATGAACCAAACCAAGAGATTTGAGATAACAAATTTCATCCAATTTCGGTTAAACCCTATTACATTGTTACATGATTAAAATTACTAAAACTTGTAGAAAGATGGAAATAAGCATTAAGAAACAAATCAAAATCAAATTTGTTCTTGCTCAGAGGTGTTTTGATATGCCTCATGCCTCAAATCTTCTTTAATAGCATGCAAATACTTGGACTGGAAACAATGGATTGAATGGATAGAACTGCATAGGCTTAGGAAGATTTTCAGGATGGGGGTCCATCATTTGTTTTTGACCCGCCGTTTGAAGATTTTTCTTCCCCGACTGCCCCAAAAAAAAGCATTTATAAAGCATGTCATCTAAACAGGACATAGTGACAACAAAGGGGGTTGTTTCAGGGGGTTTCCCCCAGGAGATGTTAAAGGTATGGGAAAATTTGTGTAATGGAACCCCCAAGGGTTAACAAAAATAAACCTTTAAAAAGATGGAGAGGAGATCATTGTTTTCAATGGGGAAAACTGATTTCTCATACAAGGCGGATTACCGAGGGTCTTTGAGTTCTTAATTTATAGCTATCACAGCTTCTTGAATGAAGTTAATGAACTTTTTTTACCATACTTATGACAACGAAATGCATTGGCTGTTCTTATAGAAAATGGTCATGTTGTATAAACTTGGACCTGAAGTAGTAAATGGAATTGAAAATCTCAAGCACACAAAACGTGGATAGGGAGGCCAATTCTGTAGTTGAATCATCAGACCTCTCTTCTCTTTCCTGCGCTATCCCCGAAGAGAAATTAAAGCACATATAATGCCCTTCAAACTTTATTCTCAAGTATGTAGAAGATTTTAAACATTTTGTTGTTTATTGGTAGAGGTCTTAACTTAGCTTTCCATATCTTGTAAACACAAACTGTGGATTGAGCATAACATAAAGATCGTTGCCTCTTTGATGTTCAGAACTTCAGCCATCTTCAAAATCCATGAATTCAATTCAATTTGAACTAAATGGGTATGGATATTTTCAGATGCTTTTCCAACTTGAAAGGTTGTACAATTAATCCTGCTTGTCTTCTTTCTATGAACCAAGCCAAGAGAGTTTAGATAGATTTCATCAAATTTTTGTTATACCCTAATACACTTTTATGTGATTAAAACGTTACGTCTAAAGCTTGTGGAGGGAGGGGAACAAAGCATTCAGAAACAAATCAAAATCCAGTTTGTTCTTATTTGGAGGTGTTTTAGTATGCCTAATAGTTCAGACTTAGGAAGAAACAAAACATCTTTAATAGTAAATACATGGACTGGCAGCAATGGATTGAATGGCCAGAACTTATGCATATATACCTTGCGTGTTCTCTCTAGTACTTTTGTTTCGAAATCAGACAACTCTCGATCGGACATCTGAAAAGAGTTGAGAGGAGATTTAAAACATTTAAAAAGTATGTCATCTAAACAGGACATAGTGACAACATAGGGGTTGTTTCATGGGTTTTTCCCCCGGTGGATATTAAAGGTATGGGAAATTTAGGTTTTGGAATTATGAACCTTTAGAAAATAAACCTTTAAAAACATGAAGAGGATATCATTTTTTTCAATGGGGAAGACCGATTTCTCTTACAAGGCGGATTACCCATTGTTTTTAATTTATAGCCATCACAGCTACTTGAATGAAATTGATAAGCCTTTTTTAACCATACTCATGGCAACAAAATACATTGGCTGTTCTTATTGAAAAAGGTCATGTTGGGTATAAACATGGACCTGAAGTAGGAAATGGAATAGAAGATCTCAAGCACACAAACCTCGAATAGTCTAGCCCATTCTGTAGGTGATTCATCAGATCCCTTTCCTCCTTTCTGCTATATCAATTGAAAATTAATTAAAGCATATTTACATTATAATGTTTAATACGTCCTTCCAACTGTATTCAAAATTAAGAACGTAAAAGAGTTTAGAAATCTACGTCCATGGGTACAGGTCATAACTAAGCTTCTCATAATTCCAGAAAGATATGCTGTACACACAAACAGTGGGTTCCGCATTACATAAAGATTGTTGCCTCTTATAATTTTCAGAACTTCAGACATCTTTAAATTCAAAAATTCAATTTAATTTGCACTAAATGGGTATGGATATTTTCAGATGCTTTTCTAACTTGAAAAGTTGAATAATCAATCCTGCTTTTCTTCTATGAACCAAGCCAAGAGAGTTTAGATGAAAGATTTCATCATATTTTGGTTATACCCTAATACACTTTTATGTGATTAAAACGACTAAAGCTTGTGGAGGGAGGGAACAACACATTCAGAGAAAAAAAAATCAAAATCCATTTTGTTCTTGTTTGGAGGTGTTTTAATTTGCCTCATAGTTCAGACTTAGGAAGAAACAAAAAATCTTTAATAGCAAATACATGGACTGGCAACAATGGATTGAATGGCCAGAACTTATGCATATATACCTTGCGTGTTCTCCATGGTTTTGCTGTTAAGTAATCATACCACTTTAGATCGGACATCTGAAAAGAGTTGAGAGATTTATAAGCATTTATAAAGCATGTCATCTAAATAGGACAAAGTGACACAAGGGGAGGTTGTTTCAGGGTTTTTCCCCCAGTGGATATTAAAGGTATGGGAAATTTGTGGTTTGGAATTATGAACCTTTAGAAAATAAACCTAAAAACATGGAGAGAAGATCATTTTTTTCAATGGGGAAGACTGATTTCTCTTACATTTAAGGTGGATTACCCTGGGTCTTTGAGTTCTTAATTTATAGCTATCACAGCTACTAGAATGAAGTTGATAAGCTTTTTTTTACCATACTTATGACAACGAAATACATTGGCTGTTCTTTTAGAAAAAGGTCATGTTGTATAAACTTGGACCTGAAGTAGGAAATGGAATTGAAGATCTCAAGCACACAAAACTTGGATAGGGAGGCAAACTTCTGTAGTTGAATTTATACCTCTTTCCTCTTTCCTGCTCTAGCCACAGGAAAGAAATTAAAAAGCACAAATTTACATTACAATGTAAATCCCTTCTAACTTTATTCACAAGTATGTAGAAGATTTTAAGCATTTATGTCCATTGGTAGAGGTCATAACTTAGCTTTTCATATCTTGTACACACAAACTGTGGGTTGAGCATAACATAAAGGTCGTTGCCTCTTATAATGTTCAGAACTTCAGACTACTTGAATGAAGTTAATAAGCTTTTTTTTTACCATACTCATCACAACCAAATACCGTTTTGGCTGTTCTTATAGAAAAGGGTCATGTTGGGTATTTACATGGACCTAAAGTAGGAAATGGAATTCAATAAAGCTGTTTTGACTATTGTTTACCCAGTATGAGAACACGTGCGAGCTTTCGTTTGTTTGTCGTCGTAGTCCGGGCAGGCACAGTAAAAACACTTCCAACGTAGCGTCAAAATGGCCTCATCATCATCAACAAGCCTGATTATCAAGATGGAGCCAATAAATAGACGCTAGACATTTGAGTTGAGTTCAACATGACATTTCAGCTGGATGAACCTACGAACATACATATGTAACTACGTTTGGCGACGAGCACAGGATATATGCTAGAGATCAGCTAGAATTGCACCATAACGCATGAATCTCAGAATCTGAGTGGATGTTGATGGATTTTGATTTGGATTGTGAAACGATGTTGTGATCCAGTCATTTCTCATATGTCTCAATAGTTCGAGGTATGTAGAGCTGTGTATGGACGCTATGCAGTTTGATCTACACTAATGTTACAGTTACAATGAATTATGGTTGCAATGCAGCAGTGTCATCGATTTATTATTGAGGTGTATTATGGACGCTAAGCTGGAATCGGCCACAATCGTTATTATACACTGTTATAAAATACGTGGCTTTACCATAATTTGCACCAGCAGTTGGCATGCAGCCATAATGTAACAGGACTAAAGCCCAGTGTAGATGTTAGCGGATCAGCCAAGCCCAAGTTCAAGACTATTCTGTGTCAGCCTCTCGTAGCAGCCCTAGCATAATTTATGAACTAGCCTAATCCAGCTGAAGTCCAGCTTGAACAACAGCCCGGAATCGGCCCGGTCAAGCCATACAGCCCGGGAGCCAGCGTGGTTTAGTCTTGTACAGTCCAGGTCCAGCCAGGTTTGAACTTGAAGCATAAATCAAGCCAACAACATTGAATTTATAAATGAAACATTGGATCTGAACTTGATGAAATAAAAGTAGTTAGAACCAGAGCTATAATAGGCTCTGTGAAACTTCAAGACTCTTGATAACAAATTAACAGAGGTCAAGTAAAAGTTGAATTTTAATAACTATTTCATGTATAGTAGTCTATTGAAAAGTGTTTCCAATATGATTCTGCAAATACTGCATGTTTTGTTTGCAGGTAGCCAGCATTAGTTTTGTGCTCAAGTGACAAGAAAGTTAAAGGTGTAATTTCATTACAAAGTGATATTGACATCGCAGTTCAGAGTCAAGCAAGGAAGGAATATGTGGCGATGTTGAACTTTATCGCATGATCGCGTGGTCTGCATTCAAGCCCTTTTGATAAGCGAATTTTGAGGCGTGCGTAAAGGCTTTATTGGGAGATGTAAAATCAAATTACTATGGAGTATTTGTAATTGCATTAGCAAGAAGCATTTTAAGCGGTTTTACATTGATGAGGTTGGTAGGCTTAGCGCTGTAGCTTTGCTTAAATTGATGTTTGATTTCACTCTAGTTGCATGACAATTTAATTTGGTCAATTTGCTGTACAAGGTGCAAGTGCATGGTTTAGCATAAGAGGCCAGCTCCTTATTACACTTCTGTTGTGTCAAAGCCAATTAAACATGGCAGATTCAAGAAAGTCATCAAGGAGAGGCAGCCCACGGAAAAATGGCCGCTCTTCAGGCCTCTGAAGAATCAAAGACAGAGCGGAAGTTTTTCAAGATGTATGGCTCCCTTAAGGCCACAGTAAAGGCAGCTAGAACAATCATTAAGACAGAGACAGAAGAAGGTCCCATCAAACAACAGATATCCATACTGGAAGCTGGAGAGAGGGAATTGATGGAAACCTACGAGATTTTGAGGAGACACAAGGTCCCCATAAGAGAGGCCACCACGAGGATGGACCGTGCCAACGCAATGGTCAGAGATAGCCTCAACGCCTTGGAAGAAGTTCTGGGATCCCTAGAAGGTCCTTTTGACGCCGAGGATCGGAAGCAGATAGCGAAAGAATTCTTGAAACAAGAATATGCTTCATCGGTCTTCAGCTCAATTTTAAGCGAAATGGACCAAGGGGTTGAAACCAGCCAACTGCGTGGAGCCACACCAGTAATTGACATTGATAGCAATCCTGGACAGCCTGTAGAATCTCGTAACACACCATCACTTCTTCCTCAAGACAAAATGTACCCAGGAGTTGGAGTAAACCAACCACCTGAAGGTATTCAAGGGCAGTCAGCAGAACCTCCTGCCAAGACGTCATCTCCTTCCCCTCAAGATGAGATGGGCCCAGAGTTTAGAGTAGGCCAGCTACATGATAGTCTACCTGATTCGCATGTGGAACCTCGTGACAAGACACCACTACAGCCGCCTCAGACAACGTCGGTTGACGTCCAGGGCTTATGTAAGGCTTTAGCAGACAACATGTACCACACAAGACTTCCGATGCCAGTGCCACGCACCTTTAGTGGGGATCCGCTCGAGTTTGTAGAGTTCGACAAAGGTTTCAAGACTTTGATCGAAAACCGTGGCATACCACCAACAGAGATGCTGTATTATCTGAAGCAGTACCTGACTGGTCCGGCAAGGGAGGCCGTGGAAGGTTTCTTTTTCGGGGACTCCAAAGAGGCATATGATGGGGCATGGAGGTGCCTTCGACAGAGGTATGGTCATCCTTTTAATATCCAACAAGCGTTCCGGAAGAAGCTAAGTGCTTGGCCGAAGATATCCTCCAAAGATGCCATAGGTCTTCAGAAGTTTGCGGACTACTTAAAGTCTTGTGATGATGCTATGCCATATGTCACTGGCCTCCAGGTGCTAAACGACTGCTATGAGAATCAAAAGATGATAGCCAAACTTCCAGACTGGCTGATTAGTAGCTGGAATAGGGTGGTATCAAATGAGTTGGAAGGCGGCAGCTATCCTTCATTTTTAAGTTTGTGAAATTTGTTGCTAAGGAGGCAAGGATAGCCAACAATCCCATTTCTTCTCTAGGTGCCCTGAAATCTGAGGACTCTCAAAGAGAATCAAGTCCCAAGACCTTCAAGATCAAGCGAGAAGCAAGAAATAAAGGATCTGCTTTGGCTGTCAACACCAAGGAAAGTGCCAAAGGCAAGAACATCCCAAACCAAGTCAAGAAGGCTCCAAAACCTTGCTGCCTGTGTAGTGAAACTGGACACAAGTCCGAGGACTGTGACAAGTTTTTGGCCAAGCCACTTTCTGAACGCAGGAAGTTTGTTCAAGAAAATCATGTATGCTTTGGTTGCTTACAGAAGGGGCATTTTTCTAAGGCATGTAAACAAAGGCTGAAGTGTAGTACATGTGGTAAGCGCCATCCCACGGCTCTTCATGAGGAAAACCCTACGATAAGAGAGGACAATGCGCACAAGAGTGAAGGAGCTTCTAAGGACAGGGCTACGTCTTGCCAAGTCCGTTCTGGAAAACAAGCTAGCACTTCGATGATTGTACCAGTGTGGGTCGCGGCAGAACAAGCACCATCGTCAGAGATTCTGACTTACGCCCTCCTGGATACCCAGAGTGATTCATCGTTCATTCTAGATGAAGTAGCGCAAGCCCTGAATGCTAAGCAGCAACCCATACGCTTAAAGTTATCTACTATGACTTCGTCATCGAACATTGATTGCAGCGTGACCTCAAGTATCTTAGTTAGAGGTATGATGTCGCCCTCCCAGCTCAAGATAGGAAAATGCTATACGCGTGACTTCATACCGACTGATAGAGAACACATCCCAAGCAGAAGTACTGCTGAAAAGTGGACTCATCTCCAAGATGTTGCAAGAGAGATGCCAGCACTTCAGAGATGCGAAGTCGGCCTACTGATAGGCTATAATTGCCCAAGAGCTCTGACACCAAGACAAGTAGTTACTGGTAGCGATGTAGAACCATTTGCTGTTCGAACTGACCTCGGCTGGAGTATTGTTGGCTTTGCCGAAGAAGAGAATGCCATGGACTTCAGTAGCCAGTGTGGGAGGGTTTCTACTCGCGAGATACCATTTCCGAAGCCAAAGGAGATCATAGGGTTGCTTGAGGCAGATTTCGCAGAGGACAAATCGCCGGACAAAGCATGCTCTCAGAATGACCTACAATTCTTGAAACACCTTGAGACCAACATTGTACAATGCGAGGATGGTCATTTGCAGATGCCGCTGCCCTTCAAGACCCGGCCAAACCTTCCAAGCAACAAAAGGTTGGCAACCGTTCGATTCGAACACCTCCATCGAAAGCTTAAGAAGGACGAAGCATATAGAGACAACTATACAAGCTTCATGACAGATATCATTAATGGTGGCTTTGCAGAACAAGTAGAGACCAAGGCGCCGCCTGGAGAAACAAATTACATACCACATCATGGTGTGTACCATCCAATGAAGAAGAAGATGAGAATAGTGTTTGATTGTTCCATAGTACGGCGGCACCTGCCTTAACGATCATCTGCTCAAGGGACCGGACATGATAAACTCATTGGTGGGAGTCCTTTGTCGGTTCAGGAAGCACAATGTAGCAGTGCTATGTGATGTTGAGAAGATGTTCTTTCAGTTTAGGGTCGCTGAGGATGACCGAGACCTCCTGCGCTTCCTGTGGTTCCAAGATAACGACATCAACAAGGAGCCAGTGGATTATCGCATGAACGTCCATCTTTTTGGTGCCGCTTCTTCGCCAGGTTGCGCCAATTATGGCTTAAAGTATCTGGCTAGACATTGCAGCAATGAATTTCCATTGGCATCTCGTTTCGTCGAGCGCAGCTTCTATGTGGATGATGGGCTGGTGAGTGTATCCAGTGAAGAGGAAGCCATTCAGTTGGCCAATGAAGCCAGACAACTTTGCAGCAAGGGTGGCTTACGTCTCCACAAGTTTGTTTCGAATTCTAAGGCAGTTCTGGAGAGTCTGCCAAAGTCTGAGCGTGCCAGTGATGTCACTGACTCAAACTTGGATTTTGAGGATCAAGTAGAGCGTGCTCTGGGGATAGTTTGGAATGTGGCCACGGATGCCTTTTGTTTCAGAATTTCCCTGAAAGAGAAACCAATGACACGGCGGGGAATTCTGTCCATAGTCGCATCCCTTTATGACCCTCTCGGATTTGTGGCTCCGGTCGTTCTCGATGGCAAGAGAATCCTTCAAGAAATGTGTCGTAGCGGGCTTGGGTGGGATGATCCAGTATCCGAGAACCTGCAATCAAGGTGGGAGCAATGGTGTAAGGAAATCCCGCAGCTAGAGGAGCTAAGAATACCTCGGTGTTATCATCCTGCTGAGTTTGGTGATCCTGTAACAGTGCAGCTACACCATTTCTCGGATGCCAGCAAGTCTGGTTATGGCCAATGCTCTTATTTGCGTCTTGTTAACCAGAAAGGAGAAGTTCACTGTTGTCTGATCTTCGGCAAATCAAGGGTTGCGCCAACCAAGGTGGTTACAATTCCCAGGTTAGAGTTGACAGCGGCAGTTGTGTCAGCTAAGGTGCACTCTATGTTGAAAGAAGAGCTAGAGTATCATGATGCCGAAGATTTCTTCTGGACAGATTCCCAAGTAGTCCTGGGATACATCCACAATGATGCGCGGAGGTTCCACACGTTTGTTGCTAATCGAGTCCAGCTAATTAGAGATAGGACTTCTCCCGACCAATGGCATTATGTCTCGACTGATCAGAACCCTGCTGACCATGCTTCCAGAGGATTGAGCGTAAGTCAGCTGGGTAGCACAAATTGGTTCCAAGGACCAAGCTTCCTCTGGGAGAAAGACTTTGCAGTAGGAAGTATCTCTCCGACACTCGCCGTTGGGGATCCGGAAGTGAGAGCAACCAACCTATCGACAACTACTCATTCGGAACCGTTGAACCTCCTCTCGCGCCTTACCAGGATCTCTAGTTGGAAGATGATGATCAAGGTATTGGCTCGTCTACGGATGGTAGTGAAGGGAGCAAGACAAGGTTCCTTAGTTCGTGAGAGAAAGGACGCAGAGCTGTTCATTCTGCGGTTAGTTCAACAGGAAGCTTACCCTGAAGAAATCAAGGCTCTGACGTCGGACAAGACCGTTAAAACGACAAGTACCATCCATGACCTTGACCCAATAATCCTTGATGGGATCACGCGAGTGAAGGGCAGACTTGGCGAACTATCGACAGAAGTGGCTCACCCTGTTATCCTGCCCAAGCGTAGCCCTATCACTCGGGCGATTATCCGCCACTTCCATGAGGACATCAAACATCAGGGTCGAGGAATGACGCAGAATCACCTGAGAGCCAATGGATTCTGGATTGTAAACGGATCTAAAGTCGTTGCAGAGGTATTGCGAAAGTGTGTGTCATGCAGACGTCTTCGTAGGCCTCAAGAAGAGCAGAAAATGGCAAACTTGCCAAGAGATCGAGTAGAACCTTCGGCTCCTTTCACGAATGTGGGTATGGATTGTTTCGGTCCTTTCTTTGTAAGGAGAGGTCGTTCTGATATTAAGCGATATGGGCTTATATTCACATGTCTCTGTTCAAGAGGTATCCACATTGAGATGCTCGACGACATGACTACCGACGCATTCATCAATGCTCTCCGCTGTTTCATAGCAATTAGGGGAGCTGTCAGACAGATTAGGTGCGACCAAGGCAGTAACTTCGTAGGAGCAAGAAACGAGCTCCAATCTGCATTGAGAGAGATGACTTCAGACCAAGTGAATACGTACCTTGCAGACCAGCAATGTGAATTTGTCTTCAACGCCCCTCACTCAAGTCACGCAGGTGGCGTGTGGGAAAGACAGATTCGAACCGTCAGAAGTGTCTTAAGGGCTACCATAGACCTGTGTCCAGGAAGACTCACAGACTCCGCTCTTCGTACCTTGTTTTACGAAGCCATGGCAATCGTCAATAGCCGACCGTTAACAGTGACCAATATGAATGACCCAAGTGCGGATGCACCTCTCACGCCAAACCACCTCCTTACTCTGAAGAGGACGGTTCCGTTGCCCCCTCCTGGGCAATTTGTGAAGGAGGATGTGTACACGCGTAAAGCCTGGAGAAGGGTTCAGTTCTTACTGGAACAGTTCTGGTCAAGATGGCGGAAAGAGTACTTGTTGGGACTTCAAAGACGACAGAAATGGACGATGCCCAGACGGAATTTACAAGTGGGAGACATTGTATTGCTCACTGACGATGAAGCTCCGCGTATGAAATGGCCAATTGCGATGGTCGCAGAAGCCACTCCTGATGAAGATGGTCTGGTCAGACGGGTACAGGTGCGCGTTGGAACGAAAGACCTTGACAACAAAGGTCGTCCAAACAAGAAGCTTGCCGAATACTGGAGGCCGGTTCAGAAGCTCGTACTGCTTCTGGAAAAGGTACCTCCATAGAGCAGGTATGTATGTACACTTGAGATTGTTTGGAGCGGGTACAAATGTTTGACCTTGCATTTGCACATGTACTTCGTTTTCTGGTACAGTTTAAAAATTTAGGACTCAAATTCTGATCTTGTTTGCTGCGAATTTTAGATACACAGCGCTTAAATATTGTCGCAACCTTTAAGCTTGCCTTACAACCTTTGCAGTGTGTGTTATAATCTTTTACAGCACATGTTATAAACGTGCATTGTTTGAGTTCCGCATCATCACTTATGCCATTCTGGTTTGATCAAGCTATTCAATTGCCATGTTATTCGTGTTGTAGATTGCAAGTGTACCAATTTACATGCAAGAGGTGTATGGAGTGCTTGCTTAAAAATTTCCATATTATGGTCACATTATTTCACATGCACCACTTATGTAATACTAGTAAATGCATTTTCATATATATGTAAGTGTACTCATGCATGTGATTATGTTACCAGTGAAGGCAATTTTGGTGGGAGTGTAAAGGCACTTCATACACCGTGCGGTTGTAATTGTCTATTTGGCATTCCATAATTTTATCGTCTGCGAAGATTGTAATTTTGGCCCAAAACTGGGGCACGTTATGGCGATGGAAAAGGAATTGCATCGTTAATCGGCATATTATTTATGCCTGCCTGAGACTTTGGTAACAAGTGGCACAGTGGTAAGCATAAATAGAACTTTTAGGTTTAATTTCAAGAGAACTCGCTCAGTATGCATACAGCAATCAGTGTTATCCTACTGTAGAACTTCAATAGCTCGTGTATCAGATTGATGCATTGTACGCATAGTGTGCAGGTCTTTGTGTAGTACTATAATTATGAATATTTGTTTGTATGGAAATATACAGAAACTCTTAATCAGTATCGAATTTATTGTGTAATGATAACTCAACTAGATTAAACTCAAACCTCAGTCCTGAGGAAATAAGCACTCAAATACGCCAAAACTTGATATAAGATGGTTGACATTACATTTATTGCTCACATAACATTTTTGCAATTACATTGTCTATTTAAGCTGTTTTCGACACCCATTGTATACAGTTAAATACGTTTACAAATATTCCTTATTTGTAGGATATCAGTTTAGAGTTTATTTCTAATTTTCACAACACTTAGTGTATTAAGTACTGGACAGTATTGCTATTATGATAATTTAAGTCCAATTACTTTAAATTGAAGTTAATTGTTATTCACCTTAGTATAATGTTTAGACTCATAATACAGTGGAACCTTATTATTAAAGGCACTGATGTGGCAGACTTTACCTATAACAATGTATCTTCTCTCGTCCCAAGTGCCTCGTTATAATGCAGTTGCACTGTAACATGCTTTGATATGATGATATACTTATGTTGGATTTTGTTCATTTGTTTGTTTGTTTATAGTTTTTACGGGAATCTAAGGAACAAAGTGAATCAGCAAGCCAAAGAGTCAGCTTTGACCATGATGAAGAGACTAGATTCAATAAAGCTGTTTTGACTATTGTTTACCCAGTATGAGAACACGTGCGAGCTTTCGTTTGTTTGTCGTCGTAGTCCGGGCAGGCACAGGAATTGAAAATCTCAAGCACACAAAACTTGGATAGGGAGGCCAATTCTGTAGTTGAATCATCGGACCTCTCTTCTCTTTCCTGCGCTATCCCCGCGCTATCCCCGAAAAGAAATTAAAGCACATTTACATTACAATGTAATGCCCTTCAAACTTTATTCACAAGTATGTAGAAGATTTTAAGCATTTATGTTCATTTGTAGAGGTCATAACTTAGCTTCTCATATTTTGTAGTAGTAGTAGTAGTAGTAGTAGTAGTAGAATTGTTTTATTAGAACTGCAAAATGGTAGCCCAAGAGCTAAATTACATTGCAAGTTTTACAAGCTCAGTTTAAAAAAGTATTTCAACGAAACTTAGATATAGACAAGTACAAATAATACACAGTAAAATAGATCACAAGTTATTACATATTCCATACTTGCAAACAAATTGATGATACAAATAGAATAGATTTGTCATTATTAGTATTTTTGTAATTATTGTTAAGTGAGAAATATTCATATTTTAAATAGAAATTGAGGCCGATTAAATGAGTTTATGATAAGTAAATACTGAAGATTTTTTTTTTTTTGGAACCATAATAAACTGCAAATTGAATGCCTATTCATAATGCTATTCGATAATGTAATTCAACATAGTCAACCACAATATAAGAGGATTTATCATAGAAACAAAATTAAACGATACTGAAAGAGAGAGAAAGTGTCAGGGAGCGATCAATTTCAAGAGAGAGGGTTAAGTTAGAAAAAAGAGAAGGAGGAAGAAATGCAGAAGAGAGAGAGAGATATATATATATATAGAGGGAGTGATATGAGAAGAATGGAACAGATGGAACTGCAAAGACATGGAGAAGAAGAATGATGATGAAAGTAAGACGACAAAAGGAAAGCGGTACACACAAACTGTGAATTGAGCATAACATAAAAATCGTTGCCTCTTATAATGTTCAGAACTTCAGACATCTTCAAAATCCATGAATTTAATTAAATTCTGCGCTAAATGGTTATGGATATTTTCAGATGCTTTTCCAACTTGAAAGATTGTACAATTAATCCTGCTTTTCTTCTTTCTATGAAACAAGCCAAGAGACTTTAGATAAAACGATTTCATCAAATTATTGTTATACCCTAATACACTTTTATGTGATAAAAATGACTAAAGCTTGTGGAGGGAGGGAACAAAGCATTCAGAAACAAATCAAAATCCACTTTGTTCTTGTTTGGAGGTGTTTTAATATGCCTGATAGTTCAGACTTAGGAAGAAACAAAACATCTTTAATAGCAAATACATGGACTGGCAACAATGGACTGAATGGCCAGAACTTATGCATATATACCTTGTGTATTCCCTCTTTTTTTGCTGTTAAGTAATCAGACCGCTCTAGATCGGACATCTGAAAAGAGTTGACAGATTTACGAGCATTTATGAAGCATGTCATCTAAATCGGACAAAGTGACAACAAAGGGGAGGTTTTTTCAGGGGTTTTTCCCCCACTTGATATTAAAAGTATGGGAAATTTGTGGTTTGGAATTATGAACCTTTAGAAAAATAAACCTTTAAAAACACGGAGAGGAATTCATTGTTTTCAATGGGGAAGACCGATTTCTCTTACAAGGCGGATTACCCATTGTTTTTAATTTATAGCCATCACAGCTACCTGAATGAAATTGATAAGCCTTTTTTTAAACCATACTTATGGCAACAAAATACATTGGCGGTTCTTATTGAAAAAGGTCATGTTGGGTATAAACATGGACCTGAAGTAGGAAATGGAATTGAAGATCTCAAGCACACAAAACTTGGATAGGGAGGCAAATTCTGTAGTTGAATCATCAGACCGTTTTCCTCCTTTCTGCTCTATTAACTGAAAAGAAATTAAACAAATTAACATTACAATGTTACGTCCTTCCCCATTCATTGACAAGTACGTAGAAGAGTTTAAGCATCGTTTTTTCCAAATATTGAACCCTGTTTCTATTTCGGAATTATGAAATCGTTTTGATTTACGAATTACAAACCCTTTTTCATTTTAGGAATTACAAACCTTTTGAGGTAATGCATCAACTGTTCCGAATTATTTTATATTCAGAATACGTACCCGCTGGTATGGGAAATTGGTGTTTTGGGATTAGGAAGCGTCAGTAAATTAGACCTTCGGAAAGACAAGTAACCGACATATAATTAAATATCTAAGCATTGTGTCAGGTATATCTAGGTATCAAAGGAGATCATTGTTTCAATGGGAAAGATTGGTTTCTCTGATAATGAAGGTTACCCAGGCCTTCTGTGTTCTTAATTTATAGCTTTTAACAGCTACTTGAAAGAAGTTGATAAGCATTTTGTTACCATACTTATGGCAACAAAATACTTTGCCTGTTCATATAGAAAAAGGAAAGGACAAACCTTGGATGGGAGAGTCCATTCTGTAGGTGAATCGTCCGATCCCTTTCCTTCTTTCTGCTCTATCAACTGAAAAGAAATTAAAGCACATTTACATTATAATGTTATGTCCTTCCAACTTTATTAAAAATTAAAGTACATAGAAGAGTTTAAGCATCTTGGTCAATGGGTAGAGGTCATAACTTTACTTCTCATAGTCTCAGAAAGGTACACATGAAAACTTTAGGTTCAGTATAACATAAATTTCATTGCCTCACAAATTATAATGTTCAGAACTTCAGACACCTCTAAAATCTACAAATTTAATTCAATTCGCACTACATGGGTATGGACATTTTCAGATGCTTTTCCAACTTGGAAAGTTGTATAATCAATCAAGCCTTTCTTCTGTTAACCAATCAAAGAGATTTGAGATAAAACAATTGGTATTATCTGGTTCCATTCACATACCTTGGCCTTCTCTTTAGGCTTCGTAGCTGGATCGTCAGCCATCTTTGATGCCTACCAGATGACCTGCATGGAGGATAGAAATAGAATTCGGGTTGACAGATAGTGGTAAAATCTTGGACTACCGTTTCTGCCAGGAAGAGCACTTGACAAGCAAGAAGATCCAGTGACTGTCCTAATCCTATTTCGCCTGACTCGATTAGTTTAAAAGGAAATTCCACTTGGGCATAAAGTTGACTTAAACAGAAGCATACAATGTATGACAAACTAGAGAAGCAGGTTAGTGACATCCAGTTTGAGGATAATCAAAAAATTGATTCACTTATTAACAATGTTATGGATTTCAAAGTTGCCATTGATCAAACATAAATTGGCAGCTCCATGACACACCAGTTTATTTTGCATTATATATATCAGAAATTACTGTATGTTCATATTGATGTTTTGTATCATAACATCATCAAAATGTAAAGGCTTATCATTTCAAAATTGCAGTTTTCCTGCAAATACTCTTTTAATTCTCGTAAATTGCATCAAAGTTGTTTATATAGGCCTACTGTGATGACTGTAGTAGGAATGAAACTTACAAGTTAGAGATGTTATAAGCTGTTAACCCTATACAAGGGGGGGGGGGGCAGAATCTGTGTTGGGTTATGAAAAAAATTTCACACATATATATATTCATACTGATTGAGTTACTCTATTCACATGCCAAATTTCCACTAAAAAAATTGTGGCTCCACTGCCGAGATTAGAGGGGGGACTAAATAATCCAGCCTTTTAAAGTTGGGAGCCCCAAATTTGCCAAAAATTTGATGGCAAAACTTCACTTAAATTGTATCATAATGTGAAAGAGGATGTCATTCAAGACACACTTCTGCACAGATCCCCACAAAAAAAATGTGTTTGAAGACAAATATTGATAGAAGAATACATAATTTGGGTTTTCTGTTGTATGAAGAAAACCTAAATTTTGTATTGTTTCATCAATATTTGACTTCAAACACATTTGTTTTGAAAATCCTTGCAGAAAATGTGTCTTAAGGGTTAAGATTTAACAAAAAATCAGAAAAAACACGGGCCTCTAATCTAATCTATCGGCACATGGCCGATAAGGGAGACTTTCTCCCATTTGAGAGACCAACACACAGACTCCACACCGACCGACTCTTAGACATTCAGCCCAATGTGATATTTGTTCGATCTGTTGTCTTTTTAATGTTGGTCTCGTTCGTGTGACTGAGGTATTAGACAATGAAGGAGTTTTCAAACTCCAGGCAACTGCATTTATATTACCAACATCACTCTTGATAAACAGAGAGAGATCATCACCAAATGTACATGTCAAGATGTTTTTATCACCCCTCATCTCTCCCAAACAATATATTTCTCTTAGCCTCCCTAACATTCGCACCTCATTTAAAATGACTGAAAGCTATTTTTCTCAAATTCCCCCCCCCCAACTTACTCGCTAAGGTCGCTTGCATTCATAGTTTATTTCATTAAGTAATATATTAAAAGTCTTACCGGTATTCATTCTGTCATAACATTGCAGGCCCACTTATAAGCCCTTCAGGATTGGTTATTTTATCTAAAGAAGATTCTTTCTGGTCGCAATGTGACCTCACAAATCTCTGAGTTTTTGCTTGTTTGAGGGTGCATCTCACTGAGCGGCGAATGCTTACGAACGTTGCGAATTCGGATTCGCCAACTTTTCTGACGAATGTTGGCGAAAATCAGGGTTAGCTTCTGCGCCATTTAGCGACTTATAGCGACAATTAGCAACATTTGAGCGAATGTTTGCGAAAGTGTTTGCGAAAGGCAGTTGGCGACTATTAGCGACTGTAAGCAAATGTTAGCGACACTTTTTGCGAAGATTAGCAACTATTTGACAATCCTGCCACTATTTGTGAATGTTTGGGACCTTTTGCTAACTCCTGGTACTCAATGGGTCGATTTTATTAGGAACCATATGGTAACGTGGTCGCTAGCATTGGCGAATCAAAAAGAACTTCAGCGACACCGTCTTACAACCGTTTGCAAAGGCTAACAACTGTTTTGCAAACGCTTACGACTGTTTTGCAAACGCTTGCAACTGTTTGCGGAAAAATAAATTCGCAAAGAAATTTTGAACATGTTCAAATTTGTGACAAGAAAAACTGTTTGCGACAATGAAAACTGTTTGCGAACTTTCTTGCAACCTTTTACGATCACCCTGGCAAAACCCCAAATTCGCTACGTTCGCAAGCATTCACCGCTCAGTGAGATACACCCTTGGCTTTAGTTCGCATGCTCACAGATGAATCTTCGGAACATCACACAAAAGTATGGTGCTGAAGCTGAAGCAGTAACTTCGGCCAAGAGACAATCTTAAGGTTCATCCTTGATAATGTATTAACAAATTACTATGTAGGGTATATACCAATGTCTAAAAACTGTTTTTTTTTGCTTTTTAAAAATTAGTTTAGTGTACTTTAATATAGTTAATAGGTGCACGTGCATGCACTAACACTAGTATTAGTAGTATAATAAACGGTTAAACCTCTATCCGTTTTCAGTTTTCTTAAAGATTGAACGTAAACACAGGCCTCACCTTGAATTGACTTGAATCTTACTACCATTGCAAACATTCCACGTACCATCAGAGACTGGAACTCATTACCCCGACATCCGAAGGACCGCAAACATCGACACCTTCAAACTACAAGCAACCAACTTTTTCCGCAACCAAGACTCAAACAAACAACAGTGCGCACCCCCTCATCCTCCTCGCTTGGTTCCTAACGGGACGTTGGGGAGTATTCCAAAAGAAGAAGAAAAAAAAGAACCACAGACACAATCAATCAGAAGACCAAGCCAAGGTGAACAGTCGTCTAGTCTCCAGACCTAGGCTCCTACTGTCCTACGCCAGGACTTAGCTACACATCGCGTTTACAAATATGGCGGCGGCGATAAATACAACGTATCGCAAAAACGGGAATTCCCCCTCTTCATTGGACGGCGCATACATGTGCTGCACGGAGTTCGCTGACTCCCTGCGCACACGCCTTTTTACACATATCAATATTGAGCGCTGAAAAGTATTACTTAGTAGTTGGTGTACATACAGTTGATAATATGTCAGTCAAAACAAATCTGTTTATACTGCATAGTCTCAATAACCATGATGCTATGGAGATAGAGGGATAGATTAACATATATTTTTAATTATTTCATTAAAAGGGGACAATTACTGAAAACAAATGCTACTAAAATAAAAATAGTAACTTTTACAATGGAGCCTAAAATTCTATACGAAGAGAGCATGAATGAGAATAAACTTTAATCAACATTGGCGATTTTAAATAGCATTTCTTAATCAGTCGCCTGTATGGCAATAATAGGCACTATCGATCGAATGGGGAAAAGGAGAAACATTTCCATTAAAATAGAATGTTTGCATATAGCCTAAGTATATACAGCATCTGGTTTGCTGATATGAGTCTTTCTTCATTTATATATCTCGGTGCCTCTCCATTTCACTCCTCCTCTCTGCATTCATAGATAGCAATGATTGCTGTTGCATTTGTTATGTAAAGATATGGGAACTGGTGTTGATTTACAGGTTTGGGGCTTAACAAATTTAATGTCGGTTATTCGTTTTAATGGAGAGAGGGAGTGAAGGAGTATACGTTGTAATATATGAAATGGATTTTGTAGAATCCCATAATGGAGGACATCAGGCATTCGGCTTTCCGTTGTGTGTCGTTCCAGGGGCTCACAGTGCGAGGATGCTTTTTGCATTGTTCAGATCTGTTTGAAATCACTGTAGATAATCATAATATTGCATGTAAACCTCTGTGAAATAGTCCCAGGATAAAAGTAAATAATGATACAATATTTTAATTTTTTAGTGAGTACTCTTTATCAATGACATTTTGAAAACGGATAGTAGCCTATACGTTTCTCCCATATTTTGAATTTCAACATAAATATGATTATAGGCCTAGCTACAAATAAATTTCCTCCAATATTATGGGTTATGCAATGCTATTCGGACCGGTTTTAAAAAGAGTGTTACTGTACCAAAGTTGATCGGACCCTACATGTATTATACCTAAAGCATTACTTCTTAATCTTATATTGAAAATGAAAAAAGGATGTTCTCATATTTACCAGTCGTTCTTAAAACATAATGTGAAAGAATGTTACAGGGTTCAGATCTAGAAGAAAAAAGCATGGTGTTCGTTTTGTCTGATTCCATATCAGTTAACTGTTGATATAAATATGAGGTGGTTCCAGTTTAAGATTTCAGTAAACAGAATACTTTACATGAAGGATTTATTGCTGAAATTCCAAATAGTTGCGGATAAACATTGTACATTTTGTAACAGCAGTGAAGAGACAATTATGCATATTTCTGTTGCAACTGCCCTTATTCAAATATGAATATTGTCCAAACTTGAGCAACGGTTTTTCAGTAAGACCAAACTCACAAACCAAAATAAATTGTTTGGCTTGAAAGGAGATCGTATCAACGCGTTTAATTGTATCTTGATTATTGTAAGAAAAGAAATCTATACAGCCAAATGCAAAAAATCAGATACCACTGATACCTAAACTTATTATGAACAGATACGGAACGATATATAGCAAAAACAAATCTTAAAGAAAATAATTTCATGAATTATTTTTTCTTCATTTTACCAAATGTTTCTGAGTGTCTATGTTCAGTTTGATTGTTTGTTTTTATGTTATAGAATTGGTGTACAAGTTATATTTTGTCAAGTTTAATATTTATATGTCGCTGTGCGGTCGAGATTATTTTTTTAAATATTTTATTGTTTGAATATTTATATATATGACAAGTCATGGAATAGCGCATGTATCGATCTTTTGTGAAAATGAGTATGTTGATAATTAATAAAGGAACCCTGTGGAAGGGTAAATAGAAAGAAATATATACATATTAGAGAGCGAGAAGAAAAAAAAAATGAGTGATAGAAAATGTTCAGTAGAGCGCAGTTTTTAGTAGAAAAGGGAGGAATGTGGTGAGTCTGGAGACAACACTCTTTCAGGCTAATATTTGGAATTAGGTATAGTCTCCATCGTGTTATTTTTTATTTTTTTATTTTTATTTCTTGCATTCTTTCTGCTTTATTTCATTCTTTCCCCTCATATGTCCTTCTCCTTCTCCTCAGTCTCATTCTCTTTTCCTATCTCACAAATGCCCTATAGGTCTGTGGGGGTACATAGTTCGGCCGGGAAGGGGGATCGAGCAGGTGTTTCACCGTCCAGTGAGCAGATGCAGAAGACAGGGACAGACTAATCTCATTAGGGGGATGGAATACAGTGAAGCGCGGGATCGCAGGATAGCCTTTCAATCTCATTTATCCTCGCGTATTTAGAAAATTTACAAGTTTCTCTTTAGCCCATCAAAGAAGTTATATGCCCCGGCTACTATCGATTCAAGTATTCACGACTGTAACAATATATTTGGCTTCATATCCATACCTAATCTAAGTTGGGAGGAGATATCTTTTGGAATAACATTAATTGATCAAGGAAAGGAGCAATTGGTAAATGACTTTTTAATTCTGGTAAGGTATTTGATTTTCATTGGAAGAGAATGGAGTTCATCTATAACATGGATGACATTAAACGCAGTTTCAAAGAAGATCAATTGGATGAAAAGAATTTGGCATTGATGAGAAATAAATTTCCCCTACATCTGAGAAAATGGGAAAACTGGGAAGTTTTAGGGAGAGCGAGGTAGAGGTGGAACAAAGTCATTTAAAAATTGTAAAGAAACCTATCCCAGAATGCATTCCCTATTCACACAAGTAGAAGGGAGGGGAGGGGAAGGGAAGGGGGAAGGGGAGAGGAGTCCAAGGAGTTAGAGAGGAGAAAGTGAGAGGGGTTTGGGGTGGATTGTGTTTTAAGAAAAACTCATAATTTAAATTCTGTATAATAATGTGTTGAGAAATATGAAACTCATTTTTTAATATACTTTTTTGGAGTATTCAGCCTATTTTTGAAGATAAAAAGCAATGCTTGTTTTAGATTTTGGGATGAAACAACTGTGTTGTGCGGTAATCATTTCCTGATTTCCTGATTGTGATATATTTTAGTCATATACATTGTGAAATTATGTTGTATTCATGTTCGTTTTATCAAATAATTAAAGAGCTTTGTGATAATTATGATGCAGTTTTGTATAAACTAGGACTATGAAAAAATGCTTTGTTTCTATTTTATGTACGAAAAAGAACAAGAGTTTTGAGAAATAAAATCAATGAATACAAAAGAAAATGTTTGCTATATCATTAATATGTAAAAAATTGATATCTTGATAATCAGACATACATGTATACACCCGAGGGGGAATAGAGAGAGAGAGAGAGAGACAAAGACAGATATAAAGCAGTGAGGGGAGGAGAAAGAGGGGATCTACTACATACTACATACAAAATAGAAGTAAAATAAACTGCTTCAATCCTCTTCATTCCCATCAAAAAATGATATCACCTTCTTTTCTTCCCCTGTTTGCCTCTAACACTGCCTCTCACAAATTTAGTAATACACCAGACTACATAGTCTACCAACATACACTCGTTTCTTTTCTTTTACATTTTTATCTCACTTCCGTGTTTAAAATCCCACATTTTTCCTCATCAAAGCGACACACAATATAAGCTCACCCAAGCTAGACGTCAGCTGCTATTCTAACCTTCGCAATATAAATTCCAAAAGAACGTTGACAACGTAGAGACTCCTTCGATAATGAAAATATCTACTCCTAATTTGTGCTTCAGACGCAATCAAGATGGCACCGAGTTGCATATCGTCCAACTTCAAACTACTGCGCATTTGACAGTGATATGCATCTACAGTTTCAAAAGCAACTCACATTACATGCATGCATTCAATGCAAAAGAATGGCAAGCAAGAAGAAAATAATATAACAATTGATAGGCACCGTTGCACTTTGTAAATAAAATGATATGAATGTGAATAACAGCAGGCTTCCATTGGGACCTGTTTCATCAATCGCCGTATCAGTGACAAGGTAGAAAAATCTGATATATGCTACTGAAATCCTTGCATTTGATTGGTTGTGAACAAATCTGTTACAGCATTTTAACACTTGTTATTCAAGTATAATAAAAACAGGGCCTAAAATGATTTTTTTTTTTAAAGCATTAGTCATGAGATGCGAATAATCTTGCTTTTCAATGGTCGTGTTAACAAATTTTATGCATACTTTTTTAAACAAAAGTTTATCTTGACGACTGATAAGCTCACCAGAGGGTTGCCCGACATGAAAATGAATCGTCAGAACATTACACACAACTCCAAAGTATTTGGTATTACCAAATTATTTTACCAGTGTTTCCATATTCACTGTTATTCTTTATAGGAAATAAATCAGCTGATAGTTAGTATGTTGGTCAAAATAATGAAATCTATATAATCAGAAACACATGTACACTCGCTTTATATTAACGTCATGTGACTTTCAATTAAAGTATAAAAAGCATAGTTTTTCGAAACCATTCTGCTATTTTTACGATTCTTCTTTCAGAGGGAAATCTCCAAATTTATTGGAACCGTACACGGCGTGAAAATATGAAATGAGTCGAGTGGCAGGTCTCTCAATCATGTTTATTGCGGAAATTCCAGCAGGATAATACTTTCTATTAACTGGGGACAAAGATTTTCTGAATCTGGATTTGAATCAAGTAGACAATTGGAAATTATTGTAGACAGACCAGGGGCGGCGGCGCGCATTTCAAAGCGTGTGTGTGTGTGGGGGGGGGGCACCAACAAAAAGGGCACTTTCTGGAAGAAAAAAAGGGCACCTACAAAGGGAAATGTCAAAGCAAAAATATCCCACTTTTAGACATTAACTTGGAATGTACTCAAATTGCAATATCTCTTTGTAGAAGTAACACTTGAAGCTCTTTAAATACGGTATATAGCCATGTGAAACACCTTACATCAAGAGCAACGCATGTTTTGGTGAGTGGTAAATTTAAAAATTACTGCAAGGAATTGAAAACACGATCAAATAAGTGAGTAAATCATGAAAAACTAAGGCTTCATGACTTCCCAACAGGGTTAACAGAAAATGAACACAACAAACATGACTACCAAACTACTCTTCAGAAACCAGAATGAAAATGAACAAAATAATCATGACTACCAAACTAATCTTCAGATACTAAAATGAAAATGAAAGCAAATAAACATGACTACCAAACTGACTCCTCAGATACCAGAATGAAAATTAACAAAATAAACATGTCTACCAAACTACTCTTCATAGTAAGGAGTGTTTTGTCAACGCTTAGGAACTACTCTTTACACTTTTGGCAAGAGACATTTTTGACTAAATAAAGATATATTTTGGATAATATGAAACAATTCCTTTATCTGACAAAGCATTACTATTGAAATTGTCAGCTAGAATGTTTATCAACAGTTTACAAATTACTGTACTTACAATGCTATAATTCAAAGATAAGGCAATATGATGAATTCATTATCTCGCTTCATGAAATTGTCCACACCACTTCAAAAGATTGGGTCATAACCCTCCGTATTCTAGCTACCTTGACACGTTACTGACATTACATTGATAAAACCTGTCTTGAAATCTTGTGATAACTATGAAAATTTAAGAAAATTCGCAAAATTTTAAATTAACCCATATCATATCGATGTCAAGCTACTATTTTTCATATTTTCTTTTATGTACAAAACATAAAGTTACCTCACTGTTTCACTGTTGTAATGAGGACCTCTCTACTATCAGCCAGGGAGGTGCGACATAGTGTCTCAACTCCCTGTATCAGCTAACGGTGTTGTATTACAGCGTGCAGTTTGAGTGTATGTAACTGACAAGAGAGGTGCAGTGCGTATTCGAGCTCCGCAATACACATGGATCGGTGCACAAATTAAACAGTGTTTTAAAAGAGAAGGAATTATATAAATGATCACCTCACTTGTTCAAAGTTGAAGCTTTGTGTTTAAGTGTGTTGCAGTACGGTGGTTGGTGTGTAAAACCTAGCTTTTGTAAATAATATTTGAAGGAAACCTTGAACTACCATGAGTTTCGAAAAAAATCCCCAAACTTCATGTTTTTTTACTTAAATTTGCGATGTTAATTAATCCCGATTCCGTTGAAATTGGTAACAAGGTGTAGATAATTTAATTTTCTTTCATATGACACAACAGTCATGGTGGGTCAAGGTTTTCCCAAATTATTATTTACAAAATACTATTTTTCGTCAAAAGGGCCGCTTTTCTGGACGCCCTCTCCGAATAAGGGGTGTTTGCTACAAATAAAAACAAAAACCTCTGAAATATTGTGTATTATGATAACAATCTTTCGAATAAACAAGGCGTGCTTAGTTTGTGTTGTAGTGGCAAGCAAATAAAAAAAACTAAGCATAATATTATACTTTGGACCTCCGCTCATTGTCTTTATATAGCATTACGTTGAATATAATGTAATACGGTTTGTTCCTCATTAACAGTGGAACATCTCCAATGTTTGTACTCATCTATATGTCTATTAACGTGATTAAAAGATATTCAGGAGCACAAGGGTTGCGTACAAAATACAAAAATTCGTATAGTTTAAGGGCAAGAGAACAAAAAGTTAAAGTGGAAAATTTTGCATTTTAAATCCAATAAAGAATAATACAAAATGAAAAAGATGAATAATTGCTATGATTTGAGCATGTAAGTTGCGTGTATATTTGCTTGTATATGTAAGTAGAAAGATGGAAGTAAGAAACATTAGTTTGAAAAATAAGAGAAATTGTGAGGACAGAGAGGACGTGTAGAGAGTTCAAGAGATAGATAATCAGAGCGACATTGTCTTTCTTTCCTTCTTTCTTTTTTTTGCGCGCAAAATTTGAAGTAACATGCGACTTCGAAAAAACAAGTATAGTAGTGTGCAGTGTCAATGCAAGTCCTAGTAAAGACGTTAAACTTTAAACTTCTTATCTGTCACAATAAATTCTCGTTCAGAGTATTAAACCTAACCACTGTCATTATACACCATGCCTTTTTAACTACCCAGTACCACAGTACATCCCCAAACCACTGCATCATACTTTCATAGCTTACCCGAGTATTACAACATTCTGACAGAGTGTGAAATCATGCCATGCTCTATGATATGAAGGTCAAAGGTGATCATATTCTTTTCATCTACTCAAGCTGGAATTAATGCTTATCAGAATTTGTCATTGTTCGCTTTCAGGTAGGCACACAATGGAATATCATACGAAGGGGTTTCCCACCGAGAGGACTGTACGTAGGCCTACCACATATTTAGACAATATGAGTGCACAAATAGAAAGGAAGACAAATACAAATCTCATATGCTATCATGGCTACTACATGAGAAGACAATTTTTGTGCCTCTGAAACTGTTTACAGAGCAATAAACGTGAAATCAAATGCAGGCGAATTGCTAATGTAACGAGTTAAGCCCCCATCACACCAAAGTAGTTCTCACTACGTTCTCGAAAATGTTGCCAAACGGGCTCAAACTGTGTGCGAACGGAGCTGAACGTAATAGCAACTGTTTACGATCTGTTTAAGGACTTCATGGACGGGCTCGGACTGGACTAATGTCTATAATACGATCCTTGTTCGTTCATTAACAGTCCACAATACGTCCAACTCGTCTGTACCCGTCCACAGTAAGTTCATATCAAGTTCAGATCGGGTAAATTTGACATTTCCAAGCAGTCCAAACTATTCTAACTAGTTCGCAACTTGTTCTAACTAGTTTATAACCCAACCACCCCGTTCAGAGACAGTTCAACTTGTCCTCATCTCGTTCTTAGTGCGTTCGAACGCGCTCCTAGTTCTGGTTCGAGGGCTATACAAACCCAACGCGTTCTTGCTAATTGATGCTCGACCACATCACGTTGTAACACGTTCCTAGTAGGATCGAAGTACGGCAATTCCGTTCGCAGTACGTCTATCTCGTTTTAAGTCAGTTGTCACTCCGTCTAATTGCAGGACGGGAAACATTTTGAACAGGCTCAAAGTTCTAGCTAGAGCACCCTTCCCGTCCAAGACAGTCTGAGCCCGTCCATGAAGTTCTTAAACAGATCTTAAACAGTTGCTACTACGTTCACTCCGTTCGCACACAGTTTGAGCCCGTTTGGCAACATTTTACAGAACGTAGTGAGAACTAGTTTGGAATGGGGGCTTCACTTGAATGTCTTGATCTGCAAATATTGAAGCGTTGAAGTTGAACGGGAATAAGGAATGGCGAGAACGCGCTGGGTCTTTAGAGCTCCCGTCCAGGACGTGATTGCACACGCTCTAGGAGCGCGTTCGAACGCACTAAGAACGAGATGAGGACGAGTTGAACTGTCAAATTTACCCGACCTGAACTTGATATGAACTGACTGTGGACGGGGTACAGACGAGAAGGACGTATTGAGGACTGTTTATGAACGAATTAGGATCGTATTATAGACATTATTTACACATTCTGCCCCGACCACAACCCGTTTTACGATTTTCTAGGACGGTTCCAGAACGTAATGAGAACTAGTTTGGTGTGATGGGGGCTTTACGTGACGTACATGAACTAGATCTATGAGCTCTTTATTATATTTTTGCTTACATTATACTAAAAAAGCATTCTGATGCATATAAGGAACACACGTATTCCCAACAAACAAGGTGAGCTAATGTCTGTATGCAAGGTTGACTTAAGCTTTACCTGCATACGTCCTTATCACCACTGTTTCTTTCGCCTACTCTCGCATTCAAAGGTTTGCCCAGTTTTGTTGTGCTCAGACAGTAAGAGAGAGAGAGAGAGTGTGTGTAAGTCAGAGGGAGAGGTAGAAAGAGAAAGCTTGAGCTTGGATAGGACGGATTGGATTCCCCGGACAAATTCATGGCGGATATTTTTGAAAAGATATTTTATTAATATTTTAATAAAAATATTTAATTAGGAGGAGCCTGGTAATTATCGGCTAATATTTCTTATTCTAGTTCCCTTTGCATTTTATTACTGCACTTTATAGGTCAGATGATAATTTTTCAACTTGCTCATTCCCACTTTCTTTCTGTTTCTTTTTCATTTAATACTTGCCCACTCTCTTATCCACTCTCTCTCTCTCTTTGTTTCCTTCTGTTTCCACCTGTTTAATCACTGTCGCTTAATTTAGATCAATTTCCCAATTATAACTCTACTTTATAGCCGATTTATAGCCTAACACATTGCTCTATTATGTATTCCCCTCTCCCCCACCCTCCCCTCCCCTTCTCTATCTCACTCTTTCTCTCTCTCTCTCTCCCTATATCACTTACCAACCTTTCGATCAATTGGTTATGCCATACAACTTTCTTTCTCTCAGTTACAACATAAATGCGAATCAAAAGACAAATATTAAAGAATGCATGCACTAACTTTTATGTTTAACTCACCGAGCCGATAGAGAATAACGCCATAGACACTCAGTATATCTAACTTCCGAGGATTTACAAACCGAATGAAAAAAGGAAAGCAATACAAAACCAGGCCTATGTATTTCATTTAAACAATTTTCGCCTTAAATATACAGAGATTAATCCTTGAATATTGATTCGGTCCATGGCAAAAATTACAGAAGTCAACATTATTTTGATAATTGACATTTATAACTGAATAAACAGGTTTCATGTTAACTAAATACATATATTTGCAAATTGTATTTACAAGCACAATGTTATTCTCTTTCAAAACCAACACTTAAAAGCACATAATACACTATTTCAATGACTAGCATGACTAGCATAAAATGAAAAGCAGAAAGAAAATGAATATCTAAGCCTACAAGAGTGTACGATAAAGATACAATGCCGTAACGTATGTAAGCAAATAAAAATGAGTAACATTAATTTACTATATGATTTCGGTAGACTTTCGTAAAAAATTCACTCCCGTGGATAAAATTCGCTTGTTTTCCAATCTTATCGAGTGAGTCGCTACTAGTTTCACAAATCACGCGATATTCAAGGAGCCTGTCTATTAGAAGTTTTGGGGCTTTGATTCGCTCATTCCCTCTTGGAATTTCGAACAATTTTTTTTATAATCGCTGTTTTTAAACCTTTGTCGATACTGCGGAGATGTGGGGCTTAACCATTAACTGCTTGTAAACACGATCGCAACTACTTTCGAAAAATCAGATGAAAGCCATGCCAATATAGCATTGTACATCACATTTAGAAATACGCGAACATTACAATGATGAATTGTGTAACCTGAAAAAGTCTTTGCAATTGTGTGTTTATTATGCTACATTGTAACGATAAGCTATCCCCGTTATATATAGGCTATATATATATATATTTACATATACATATAGGTCAAAACCACTATTTACAGCAATTTATCCTTTTAACAGTGAGGATGCTGTTGTTTTAACATCACGCAACTGAATCCATAATTTGATAATATTTCCTTAACAAATTAATTAAACATGTACTAATTAAACCAGACCGGTGTGTTGACTCAGTCAGTAGAGCGTCCGCCTCACAACCGGGAGGTCGTGGGTTCGAACCCCGGCCGCGTCATACCAAAAGACGTTAAAAGATGGGAGTTGCTGCTACCTTGTTTGGCGTTCAACAATAAGGGATAGAGCAATGTCGATCTGGCGCTGCTCAGTGGCTGCCGGGCTCACGATCAATTGGGCAAAAAGACTTTCCATTTTCGGTTTAACTTAATACAATTTGGAGTGGACTTTAAAAAAAAGATTATTATTATTTAAAAGGAACCTGTATATAAACACTACTTTTATTGTCTCCCTTGCGAGCGGTATTCACCGGTAAGCCTCATTACGAATTATAGTACAGTCATTTTGAACTTGAAATTTGTGAGAGATGAGAGAATGAATGCACTTCTTTGCTCTCCGATCGGGCCGGGGAAGGTAGGGAATACTGGTTTGGACTTCGGACGGGGGAGTGCAGCTGAAACCTGTGGACCTATACCCATTCATAAGGGTTATTTTGGTAGTAGACGTCACCCCTTGGTAGTAGTGAGGTTGAAAAAGCGAAATGTTTTCTATTGTTTTTGCATCTGGGAGTTGTACTTCAGCGAGAATATGGGTGAGGTAACCATTCGTAAGGTAAAGATTTTGAAAAAGCAGGCAATTTGTAGTGATTTTCAAAAGTACAAAACATGCATTACTCCATGATTTTGCAAACACTTCCCCTTGCCCCTCGACTCTTTGAATCGATTTCCATATTTTGTTTTGTGGGATGTAACTCAGTTGGGGGAGGGGGGGAAAGGGGGTTAGTAGTGTGATTTGATGTGTGCTTGTTCATGGATTTGTGGGCGCGCGTGTGCGTGTGTGCCAGTGTGTGTGTTAACTTTGTTGCGCAGTTATATATATATATATATTTATATATACTGCAAATTAGTTTTTGTTTAATTACGTTTACATATAAGCAATTAATATTGAAAACGTTTATTTAGTTTATTCAATTGTATGTTATTCTTGTTTGAATTTGAATTGAATTTTATTAGTAAACTTCATTCATATACATGAACATTTTGTTTCACAATACATAAATAAAACAAGTATATAAATAAGAAATTCAACAAGTGGTATAGTTTCTCGAGTAATCATAAATTAACAATAAACAATGTAGCTTGTATATATACAGTGGTAAATGATATTATTACAAAATAGTTGTATGACACGTACCAGCCTATGTTTGACAATAAAGATACATAACAAATGGGAATGGGAATGATAATTTCAATATTGATGTTCTAAAAGAACGGGTGGGATGTTAAAATTCCCCTCGAGTATTGTATTGTTTGTATTACATTTGGAGGAATATAACAAAATTTAACAAAAACAAAACAAAAACGGGTGCAATTATTATTATTATTTTTTTTACAAACGTGCATCAATCAGAAATGATCAACGTGTAGGACCGACATTAAACGTCACCATCTGAAAGACGTGACTCGCTTTCCGAACCTGGGTCCGATCAGGATCGGTTTGTAGGCGAAGACAGAGAGCACGTACATTACCGCTAGACCAACTCACATCACTAATACTGATGACAATTAACAATAGGCCTATTTACCTTTGACAGGTATTCACCTTATATTTAATTTACAATAACAGTACTACTTCGATGTATTTCAGGCGTAGGTCTATACAAAAATACAAATTCATTCACATCATATCTTGGGAAAACCAAATAGAATTCTTACAATACTTATAATAGATCTCGGGAGTATCAAAGTACAAATGAAGCTCATATCTTTAGAAGACAAAAAAACTCTGTTATAATTATCGTCTACTTATAGGCACTGTGCAAGATATCTTGTAGCAATTTGCAATCATATTTCACATTTGACATATATATATATTTCAGTGTTTTAAAGAAGGACTTACTACTTAGGGCATATATGTTTTTCATCTCAGGTACGATATTTTGTTGTGATATCCTAACGATTAACAATTGAAGAGCTTGATTCCAAAAGGAGCTAAATCCATATTTTATCAAAATTGAGTTTTTTGTCTTAAAATGATGATTTCCTACATGGGGACAAAATGCACTATATCACATTCTAAAATTTCACCAGGAAGTATGAAAAATTTTAGGTACAATATCATGTTTCATTCCAAAGGAGCTAAATCCAATTCGGTTTCATTCCAAAAGGAGCTAAATCCACTTTGGGTACTTTCACGTTTTGTATTTCTCCACTTTCCCTTTAGCCATGTACCTTCATGTTGTTATATATGTTAAAGGTGTCGCCCTGGACCAATAATATATGAGAAGAAAAACAAATCTACCAGTTATTTCTGATTTTTACTAAATTTTTAGATTTTGTGGATTTAGCTCCTTTTGGAATGAAACATGGATTTAGCTCCTTTTGGAATGAAACTCGGATATGTTGTTTACTTTCTTTTCAAAGGGTATTTTTAGTTGTTATTTCACTATTATTATTTAAAAGGAAAGGTTTGCTACTAATTTTAAAAAATTTCAGTGATTTTATTGAGAAAATATGACAAATTTTCGGTACAAAATCATGTTTCATTCCAAAAGGAGCTAAATCCACGAAAAATAAAAATCTAAAAATTTAGTAAAAATCAGAAATAACTGGTAGATTTTTTCTAATCATATATTATTGGTCCAGGGTGACACATTTAACATATATAACAACACCAAGGTACATTACTAAATGGAAAGTGGAGAAATTAAAAAAGGCGATTTACTCAGAAGTACCCAAAGTGGATTTAGCTCCTTTTGGAATGAAACTCTTCAATTAATGACATGTTTTATCAAACTTATTGGCCCGAAATCACAAAGGAGGTTTAAATTTAACCCATGTTTTAAATCTTCATTTACATAACCAACGGTCTAAAATTTGCGCAAAATAAGCGCGACACAGTCAGGGGTTCTATATTAGACGCGCGCAAAGAACGCTCATTTTGTGGTAATTTTTAAACTATGTGTTATGTTAATGAGGGTTTAAACCATGGGTTAAGTTAAGCCTCCTTTGTGAATTCGGACCATACACACTGTGTAAGATATCAAGCATATTTGGTGTATACATGAAAATAAAATTCACTTGGCAAAGTGAATGACTCAATGAGGATGACTGAAAGAGCTCCAGAAATATCATCCTCGCGTGCAGTTATTTGCTAGTAATGTAATATACAATTTCATAAACATTTTCTAGCTTAGTATCACTTAAAGGCTCGGTCACATATAACGCAACAAAACCGCGTTTAAAAAAAAAAATTTTGATGGTGACGGAAAGTGTAATACGCTTCCCATTTCTGTATTTTGTAACACAGAGCTCAATGAATACGCGCAAGTCCTTTGTTGCGCAAAGTTGCGATTCGTTTATACGTTAAAAGAAGACGCGGCTCCTTTTTTTCCGGCGGTTTACCGCGCTATACCCGAACAAGCCTTTATACCTGTTGGTATAACTGGAATGCATATATGCATCACACATTTTATATATAGCATACATCTATAAAAGATAGTGTTCATGACGGACAGAAGAGTACACTATGAAGAGTATAAAAATATTCCAGCACACACACCCTTGAAAGACTAGAATATCAAAGGAAATGAAAATAGAGGGTCGTTATTTACAACATGAAAGACTTTCGGCACAATAATCTTTGAAAGAATCCTCACAAGTATCAATACCAGATATTAGAGCATTCTTTCTTTCACAACGGACACTAAAAAGATATTTAAATGTATATTTTTCACTGTTTGACATGATATATGGATAATGGGGCATTGTAATTTACACGTTTGAAATACACAGATCACAATCTACAAAGTAGAAAATACTTAAGAATATTTCTCCTTGTAATAACATGTAAAAACAAAAACATATGTCTTCTATTCATGGAATATTTCAAAATACATGTAAAACAAAGCTTGTTCTCGCATTCGTTTATGATCTGAAAACTCAACATTATATATGCATACATTACATATATTTTGTTGATATAGCCATTTGAGGTAGCAATTTCAGAACCTTATTTTTAATGTCTGATTGTAACCATGCTATGTACAGAAGAGGGCAATCATAATTGTGCAGATTTCTATAGGCAACAAGTCAAACTATTAATGATATTGAAAGAGTTTTTATATGGATAATTTCCTTACTGCAGAGTATTTTGTAGCGATTCGCAATCATATTTCACATTTGACATATACATTTCAGTATTTTATGTTTACAGAATAAGTTATTACTTAAGACTTATGTTTTCCATCTCAGGTACGATATTTTGTTGTCATATCCTGACGATAAACAATTAATGACATGTTTGGGATTCTGTTTTATCAAACAAAATCCAAAATGGAGGGACTTATAATGGTCACTCACTTTTACCTAAGGTACAGCTCCCAGGTCAAAAAAACAGTTGAAACCAGTTGGATTTTCAACTGGTATCAACTGGAATCAACTGGTACCAGTTGAATCCAGTTGACGGAACTGGAATATGTGCCAGTTTATTCTACTGGTTTCAACTGGATTCAACTGGTACCAGTTGTACCAGTTGAAACCAGTTGACACAACTGGTAAACTTCACATGCACCAGTATATCCCAGTTGAAACCCATTGACTCTACTGGCACATGCTGAAAACAAACCAGTTGATTCCAATTGAAACCAATTGACCATACTGGTATATTGTTACACCAGTTGATACCAGTTAAAAACAATAGGCGTTACTGGTACATCTACCAGTTGATTCCAGTTTAAAACCCATATACAACCAAAGTGGACCATTTGAGACCAGTTGTTTCCGATTGGAACATATTGAAACCCAATGGGTGTTTCCAGCTGATTCCATTTGAAAACTATAGGCGTATACTGGTATATTATTAGCCTAGTTGATACCAGTTAAAACCAATGGGCCTTACTGGTAAATCTACTAGTTCTTAACTTCATTCCAGTTGCAGCACAGTGGCCAAACTGGACCATTTGATACCAGCTGATTCCAGTTGGAAACCAGTAGATGATTACCAGTTGATTTACCAGTTGAAAACCAGTAGATGATTACCAGTTGCTTTACCAGTTGAAAACCAAAATATGATTACCACCGTTGAATTACCAGTTGAAACCAGTAGATGATTACCAGATGATTTACCAGTTGAAACCAATTGAAGATTGCCAGTTGATTTACCAGTTAAAACCAGTAGAATACCAGTTGAAAAACCAGTTCAATGTATCTTATGCATATTCATGATTAATTTGCATGTTTTCACAGAAAATGTAATTATCATGATCTAACAAGCAAATGTGACAATGCACATCAATTTTGTGATTTATAGTTTCTTAGTCAATTATTGACAAGTATATTATATATGTCTGATCATGTTTTACATCTAATTTAAGACGTAAACATATATAAATACTGATATATGTAATTAATAACCAGTAAAAACATGTACAATTTTGTATATATCTATGTACGAACTCTTCATCACTCATTTATATACACAACTGTAATTCACTTCAAATGATCTATGTGATGGAGCAATTGCAAGAGTCTATATAAATATGGATCAGTTGGTCGCCAGATGCCATGCAATAAAGATTATTGATTATTGATTGATTGAGTTACTAAATGATCAACTGGTTTTCAACTGGTAAATCAACTGGAAATATCTACTCACGGTTTTTCAACTGGTACCAGTTCACAACTGGTGGTTTCAACTGGTCCTAACTGGTACCAGTTGACAACTGGTATTCCAACTGGTACCAGTTGATTCCACTATACCAATTTCCATATTGAAACCAGTTCACTTAACTGGAATCAACTGGTACCAGTTCAGAACTGGTGGTTTCAACTAGTCCTAACTGGTACCAGTACCAGTTGATTCCAGTTGATTCCACTATACCAATTTCCATATTGAAACCAGTTCACTAAACTGGAATCAACTGGTGGTTTAATTCAACTGGTCCTAACTGGTACCAGTTGACAACTGGTATTCCAACTGGTACCAGTACCAGTTGATTCCAGTTGATTCCACTATACCAATTTCCATATTGAAACCCGTTCACTTAACTGGAATCAACTGGTACCAGTACCAGTTGCTTTCAACTGGTCCCCAACTGTTTTTTTGACCTGGGAGTAATTCAAAATCATAGAATCCTTGGTGTGTTCTTGTTGTAATAGTACTTTTACTAACTCTACCAATGGTGAGAGTATCAGGAGGATTAACATCGTAAATATAACACACAATTAGTCCTATTCCTCTGGATAATGACGCCCTGAATTTCACGTATTTCATTTGCATTTCTGTATTTTGCTAAAAATTTCAAATATAATTTACACTGTCTACTTAAATCACAATTCATACGGTTTACACATTGTAATGTAAACTTTGTATTTCTTTCAAATCTATATAAATTGGATCATAGGGATGAGTATAAATGTATCAGATTAGAGAGCATGTACATGTATATTTCTTTTCATTTCATTTCATTTTGTTGATATTTTACAAACCATGATAAAACATTGTATAACTATAAATAATAATGCATATAAATCTGATGGTATAAAATGTACAAAACTGCATAAAAACAATAAATACATAGAAATATTGATACAGTGTGTAACAGAATTATTGAGGGGTAAATAATATTAAATAATATTGAGTTCTACAATAAAAACGGTTTGCGAGGCCGATCTAAAAATTCCTAGAGTCCATCAACTAAAAAAGTTGCAGTAAATACAGGATTCCTTAGAAAAGTAGCAATCACAAATGGATTTGCTATTGCAATTTATACATGTACCTGTGTAGATACCATTACATAGGGAATTCAACATGATTTCCCTTTTTATTGTGAATGTGAACTTAGGTTTTTTCCGAAGGCACAGTCAATATTGAAATGTGTGAAGATTACAATGACATATTACATATTCTGAACATGGTTTCTAAGGGCTATAGAAGGGGTGTTAAAATTAGTCTTGAGTTGATTTCTTCAAAGTATTTGTGATCATGTTTTAAGTACTAAAAAGTGAATAATATCATCTTAGATCAGGCTTATGTACAGAATCATGCATGATACATCGAAGCCAATAAGCATGATAGAGGGAGAGAGGAAGGGAGCAAGGGTGATAGTTTTCAGAGTTAAAATGTTTGTTATATCGCCAATTCTGGGTCATTTTGCTTAGTTCGAACATTCATTTTGGTCTTCATCTAAATTATGAGTGACTTTCGGACATGAAAATATCTTAAAAGAAGCAAAATATATATATCCTACTTGTCATTTCCTTTCAGCCAGAGCCCCAGTAAGAGTTTGTTTACACTATTACATAAGATGATGAAGATAACAGCTGCAATCCAATATCATAATCTCTCATGCACGCAGAGCTGCAAGGCTCTGTCCAAGTTTTAACGAGAGAAACAAAAAGTGTGGTCCTGATACCCCACCTGATTTACATTGGTTCCTGTGTTATAGTGGTGGCTCTGTCCAAGTTTTAACGAGAGAAACAAAAGTGGGGTCCTGATACCCCACCTCATTTACATTGGTTCCTGTGTTATAGTGGTGGGGTATAGTTTTAACGACAGCTTTTCGTAATGTTAGATCAGGCTTATGTACAGAACCATGCATGATACATTGAAGCCAATACAATTACTGATGACTTAACTTCAACGTGCAGCAATGTTTAATACATGTATTTTTATTCATATTTCAGAAGAAAGAATATATACAATAACGCTGTGTTGACAATCCTTTCCAACAATTTATAAAATATTACATACTTTAAAAAGCTTATGCAAAACAAAATGTCATTTAAATAGCAATAGGATTAGCAAACACTTGAATTCACATAAACGAATTATTGCACAGGCTCGAAAAGATATACTGAACATACAGTAAACTCATATTAACATATACAAGTACAAACGAAAATTGCACTTTAAGCAGTGGCAATTAGATATATTTAAAGTTCGATGTGCTATCCTATTGTTACTATGTACATCAAGGCAGCAATATACATATATAAATGTATAATGAGACTGTTTTTGCCTGAACATACTTCAAACCCATTTGTGATAATCAATAGTTTAGGAATCAACTGCCTAACCTGTATAAAACTTTGTGGGACCAAATGGTATATTAATATGGCATGGTAGAAACACATTTCCAATGTCCTTCCATTTTACACAGAGGTATTGTAGTCGAGTGGTTTGAACACTTAACTAGAGAGGCGAAGGTCTTGGGTTCGATATATCCCTGGCACACTCATATTTCAGTAAGCAATGCATTTTATCTACATTGCTTTTCTCCACCCATGTGTTAAATGGATTCCGAGTAGGATGAAGAAAAAAATCATTGTAGTTTGCACAGCATTATAAATGTCTGTAAAATGGTGCCTGGCTAGAATGCTCATCAGGGAGAGGAGAATGTGCAAACATTGTGTGCGGGCAAGCCTGAATCCGATGTCAGGGATGATGATATTTCTGTCAAGCGGTTAGACATTGTAGAGGTACTATATGCAATATCAACACACAATATTCTATTTATAATTAAGAAAGTTGGTACATAGCATAAATACAAATTGAGATAGATAAATTTGAAATAATTTTCATTTTACATGTACAACCATCACACGTCATTACACAACTGTCAGTAACTGAAAAGTACTGAAAATTTAAAGTAAATGAAAGAGAGCCTTAAACAATGAATATGCATGGTGACAATTGACGTCATAATTACTCAGTTCAGATAACATGCATGATATGAATAGTAATAAAATGAAGAAAGTAGGACTGAAAGGCTAACAAAATGAAATAAACTTGTTTGTAATTACTACACATAGCCATGATTATGTACCTGAGGCTGATATACATGCATAACAGATAATAGAGATAAGTGCTGGCTCTACTTTCAGGGACTATGAATATTGAACGTGTTGGCCTTAAGAACCATATGGCCCTCATCTTACGACTCAGAGCAATATGATTCTGTTGCGGGCAATATATTCTGATACCCCCCTCAAGGCCATCCAACAATGGGGAACTTTGATTAAGCTACGCAACCATTATACACTAAAATCTCTTTATATATATCATTGGAACAATGTAGTCCTCAATAGAGAAGCATATAATTCGCATCTCATTAAAGGGGATAGTTGAGTTTTGGTATAGAGGGCACTACACAAAATATTGAGTGTCAAAATTGAAAGAGCATACAATTTATTTGACAAAATCATCTGCCTGATCAAAATCGGTTCGGAGACGGATGAAATATTCATAAATATAACCATTTCTAATATTTGTGGGGCCCCACAAATATTTGATTTTCAACCAGCCGTTGAAAAAACGAGATAGCGCGTTGTTTATAATACGCACAACCAGCCAACCCGTGTATTGTTATTAGTATTATTGTTGTAATTATTCGAAATTAAGTTTAACGGTCACCGTATTTTTTGGAAAGTGGAGCTGAATTGGTATGCTCGGATTTAATCTAAATTTCACACATTTTGGGGTATAAAATTACTTTCATAGCAATTTTAGGACCTAAAAAGCGCACTAAAAATGTCATAAATAAGAATAAGAGCAATAACCATGCACTTTGAAGGCATTTGCGGTACGTCTTACACAAGAACTCAACTGTCCCTTTAAGTACCAAATAGCTCAAAGGCAAGATGTTGTTGACCAGCCTTCTTTAGAACACCCTTCAGGGCTTCACACTCTGTGTCCTTGGTTTGCTTCCTTCTCCACTTTCGGAGCATTGATAGTGTACCCATGTATGATACTTCTGAATTCATTATGTTTGTGTCGACATAACGTTGGATATGTTCTGGACCGAAGCCAAGAGCCTTCCCGAGATCATCTATCTCATCACGCCTGGCAACTTTTTCAGCAACAGTGGTCAGCTTTTCGTCAAAGTCTTCCTGTCTACCTGAAATGTTCCTTAAATGAGACATATTTATATTAAAAAAAAGGTATGTACATGCGTTTCTAATTACATGTACTGATAACAGGGGGGTTGAAGCAAAGCATCCTAGCCAATGGCTACATGTTTATTTAAACAAAAAATCACTATTACTTTCCTGGACCCTTATTTGCCTGGACGGGTATAGTGCGACGGACATTCTTTTTCCTCATCAGCTCCTCTTAATTTGAAATGTTATGATTTTGATTTTGATATAATATCACATGCACCATGAGTAACAGCGATATTCAATCAGTATTCTTTTGTGAGTGAGCCTCAGACTGGAATCTTCTTAAACCTTGCTGATAGTATTAAAGGTGAAAGAAATGAATATAACTTACTCCAGAATTTCCCCTTTATTTCGATGTGATGCTTGCAATGTCTGTGAACTTGATGCACCCTGCAACTGATCTACATGTTTTTGAATCAGACAAGAGTGCTAGTCAAATAATGAATTGCTGTATAAGGTACTGGAAAGTTATCCTTTTTATCAAAAAAGGTGATCACATTTTACAGTGCATATTAAAAATTTGTTATGAAAAATAATTCTCCTTCGCTTCTTATCTCGCAAAGATGATAAAGTTTCATAAGGGTAGCATAAATTTCCATAAGAGTTTGTAAGGATAAACTGTCTGTTTTAACTCATATATTTAATGGCTCCCGAAGAAATACATGTGTCTGGTGTAAAGGTTGATTTGCTTTATAAAGAATATATGAAGGACGTATTTTAGTTCCTTATTGTGATAAACAAATTCAGCTTAAATTGCTTCATTCACTTTAATAAATTCAAAATAACAGAGCAATGCTAGATTCCAAAAGGAGAACACTGTTTCTAAAGGCGACTTCAATTTTATTTTCATTATCAGTGTGGTATTTGACCATCTAAATATATCAGGGATTTTTCCTCCCCAAATCTATGATGATGAGCGATGCTGCAAATCACAAATCAAAGAGAGAACATATTGCATTGATAGCTATTGTTAACGACAATCATGCCAACTTGTCTCACTATTACACAACTATGAATACCTAGGCCATGAGCTGTGAGACTGGTGGATCTACGAGGAGTTGTAAACTTGAATAAACAAAGCAGTTCTTCCACTGATTGTCCCGTCTGACCTACTTGCAGGGTCACTACTATTTTTTCATCTGGCTGGCTGCTCAGGTCCAAGTTAAAGGACTTCGTCCTATGGTGTCCTCTGCATAATTCGTCATACTTGACAGTCTATGAAAGAAAGAGCATAACATTACCAAAACAATGTTTTTCTTTTTTTAAATACATAAACATCATTGTATAACAAGGTACATGTGTGGCACCTATTTGCGCTTGCTAAATAAATCAAACAAAAACAAACCAAATCAAACATATGATCAATTGGTGACAATTTTTCTTAAATATTCATGTGTAGGATTAGCATGTCGAAAGAGATGGAGATTTGAAAACGGTGCATGTATTCAACACCGAGCTTGGCTTGGAGAACTGCAGATGTTGTCGAATGTACCCTTCACCTCTAAGGATCTTTATTTTCATATTGACAACATTTGTTCCCTTTTTAATTGGGAAAACAATTTGAATTAGTTCTGGGGTCAACAGTGATAGTCTCATTTTTGTATTTAAATGATTGAAAAAATAGAGAATAATTTTAGTGGTCTGCTGTTTATCAGTGAAGGATTGCCATATTATGTGTCATCTAATACTCCACTCACACAGAGACCGATATCAGTCCGACTAGATACCGCAAAAGATATCACATTACCCAAATTGGGGAAAAAATAGTCGGTCAGGGCCCCGTCTTATACAGAGTTACGATTGATCCAAATCAATCGTAAGTCCTCCAATCAATCACAAGTTTGCAGTCTCCAATCTCTTATGTACATAGCTGCGATTGATATCAACTCTGTGTAAGACGGGGCCCTGGAGTCACTTTGGTAGTGTGACTGAAGTTGTGCAACTTAGAATTCATACACAAATACCTAATTCACAATGCCACAGAGAAGATTGCCTATGCTTTGATCTCATCTCTTCTTGTTTTTGGAAAGCCCTTTTATTAAATTTGCCTCACCATCAACTTTTACAATTACAAAAATTGCACAACTGTGCTGCTTGTGTAGTGACCATCTGCAACAAAGACAGTCACACCATTACAGTTCTCAAAGCTTCCTTGGAAAAGGAGCCCTTCGGGTTTTATTATTAAGTTAATCTTTTTCTTTTCCCGGTATCGATGTGACTCTCGATCTCTAAAACATTACTGTTGTTTTGTATTCACCGTTTTCTTCATTTTGGCTTTGTTGAATAAAATAAAATAAAATTAAAGCAATACATTGGTTGCCCATGAATGAGTGCATTGCTTTCAAAATTATTTTGATTTTATTTCATTGTGTCCTTGACTCTGCCCTACAGTACCATATTACTTTGATAAATCCTAACATTCAGTCCAGATCTGGACGCTCTCAAATCTCTGGAGACTCCTTCAACCCAGGCTAAATGCAAGGGGGACTTTTGCTCATGCAGGTGCTTTGCTGTGAAATGTTCTTCCTCAAGATATTAGAAATTACAGATCAGTTGAAGAGTTCAAAAACAATCTAAATTACTTATCCCTATACCTTTTGCCTCTTTGACACTTGCCCGCATTTTGGTCCCGCACTGCCCCGCTCTATGGCGTGCCAATGCGTGCCAATTAGTGGCACGCAGTCGCACGCAGGGTCACGTCTAATTTACGAATAGTTCACGCAGTGCGTAACCACCAGGACACGCATTCGTAGACTATGCGCATGGCATGCGAAAACTGCGTGGGAAGTATGCGCAGCCAATGCGCAAATTGTGAGCAAATTAGTCGTTAACTAGCCGTGAACATGCGTGCCACTAGGCCAACGGACACGCATCGGCGCGCATCAGCGCGCACTGGCACGACTAGGTAGCGCATAAGGTGCGCATAGTTCACGAAGTGTTCATGAACGTTGCCAAACAAAATTGTTGTGCCAAAATTTTGAATATTTTGAAACTTCTGTCACGCATTTAACGCACGGCCGCATCCTCCAGCACGCTACCACGAATACTTCCCGCATTGGCACGCAAGAGTATGTATCTATGCGCAAACTATGCGCAAACCAAAATGCGGGCAAGTGTAAACGGGGCATTTGTGTAGAAACATGAATTGTGTTTTGTCTTATGCACCGGTGCCCTTTGAGCATTCGATATCAAGTGAATTTGGTGCCTGACAAATCTTATATTATCATTATCACTATTATCATCATTATTATTTTCATTATTATTTTCATTATTATCATTATTATTATTATTATTATTATTATTATTATTATTATGTATTATTGTGGTTGTTATTATTTATCTTATCATAATTATTATTATTGTCATTATAGAGGATAACTTACGGCATCTCCAATTGGATCACGCTTTATGAAACAAGTCATCATGACGTCCACTTCTGCCACATTGATAAGAACCTCTGCTTCAGGATGAATACGAGCAAAACCTACTTTGTCTTCTTCCTGGGATACCATCTGTCACACAATGAACAAAATACAAATAATACCAAGTGAAAAGAATAAAACAGAAAGTAAAAAGTCAAGTAAACACTACTTAGATATCACTTCAAGGTTTTAAAATTGATTTGAATATTCGCTCTAAGTGGCTCGAAGTCAGAATTTTTCATTCTTTTGTTCTTCCTATGTTCTGTTATCTTTTGATCGGATACTGGTATAAATGTATGCAAATATAGTGTTAACTGACTTTTCATATTTATTTCTTCCTATCAAATATGAAAGATTCTACATGGGAATGAAGGTATGTCGTAACTTTCGGTGGATATTTCAGGTAAAACTTCTGAATCCCTAAATTAATAATAAAAACACATACCGTAAACTGATTCATTGAACACATCTCATTTCTTCTCCTAAGTTAACAAACATTTTAAAATAAACGAGAAAGACGGTAGTCTTAAAGCGGTACTGCACTACTTGTAGCTACTTGCGTCCTCTATATAGCAAACAATGCCTAAGCGGTACCCGTTGGTCCCCATGGTTCCCTTTTTCTTATGTTAATTGAGAGCTATGTTGATGAGATAACCACCTGTCAGTGACCACGCTGGGAGATCTAATCCCTCCTCAGTCCTGGCCAAACTAGTGCAGACAAGCTTTAAGAGATTGTTTTTCCATATTTGTGACATAAAATTTCAATAGGCCAGAGCTGTAGCCTGTTCGATAACATTAAATGACGGAGCTTGTGATATTCTGGAGAGTTGATTTCTATTCTTAGGGTAAAAGTTGCTTTGAAACACAAAATTTTATATAAAATTATTTCCCAAAATTGGCATAAAAAAAATGTATTTGCATCAACGTATAGTAACATTGACTATGCGTTTTACAATGCTAAATACATTTAGACCATATTCTTGCCTCCTTGCTCCCTTTGATGTCATCATAGAGATGAACACGTAAGACGACAGGAATTCTTTCCTCTGGTAGTCGCTTTTCTGCAAATGGCAGGCAACACATTCGCTTCCCTCTGAAGAAGAAATTCTTCAACTTGAATCTGATGAACGCCCAAGAGAAGTGATTTATCCGCAATCTAAGTATATCTCTCTCGATGTTGCAGTTGGGTATTCCAGACTGTGTTAATGTTATCTGTTCCTTTACTTCTGCATCTAATATGAACAGATATGTAAGTAACTAAGTATATTTATTTATATGCATGTACCAAACATAACACCATCATTTAAATTGAGCCATCTATTGTATGCATAATGTTGATAATAGAAACTACAGTAAACTTTTGGCTATTATACAAGTTCCTTACAATTATGAGAGAGGTACCTCAAGAAAGGCTAATTTTATGTAATTCAAGCAAGTAATCAATGGAGAAAATAAGAAGTTGCATGAAACGAAGTCCGTATCTAGAGAGCAAGACATTTTGTGTATGAATGGATACACGTCCTTTACTGGGCGGGCACTGCTCTTTAAACGCTCAGTAGGGCCATTGCGCATTTACGAGCAGGACAAAGCAGTGATTCTCGAGCGACCGCACCAAGATTTTCTGTGTGTGAATGATGTTGTATCTAAAGCTGATTAGTTAAAAGCTCTTTAAACTAATCACCTTTAAAGAATTTTACCCGTGTGTGAAAAGGCTGTAAGCGAGCTAAAAAGTAATCAGGAAATATAATTATTTGGAAATGTACATGTAATAAAAGCTATCATCATAACGATGTGATTTTACTTTGGGAAGATAACCCGTAATGTAGAAAACTTGAAAGATTTACAATTTTATGGTTAACCCATATAGCAGTGAAGTTTTAGTGATGTTTTATTTCTATCTTTTGATCCACAATAATTACAAATTATACATGAGCAGAAAGAGCAAAAATCAGAGAAATTTTAAAGTCTACTTTCAATGCAGTAAATTGTTCCGTTTTTTTTTAAAATAGAAGCGATTTAATTGTAACTAATCATTAAAGTCTCTAAATTGGCTACGTGGTGTAGAATATAAAATCACTATTTTCGTGTACAAATTGAGAATTTTGTTGGTGTTTTTTTTCTTTCACAATGGCTTATTAGGTGGTCTGTCAACGACAGACCACCTATTGATTTCGTCAGAATTTTCTTTCTTTATTATTATTATTATTTATTATTATTAGGTGGTCTGTCATCGACAGACCACCTATTGATTTCGTCAGAATTTTCTTTCTTTATTATTATTATTAGGTGGTCTGTTGTCAACAGACCACCTATTAATTTCGTCAGAATTTTCTTTCTTTATTATTTATTATTATTATTATTATTATTTATTTTTATTTCTCCACTTTTTTGTGCACAAGATTACTCATTATCTAACCACACGATTTCTTTCAAATTCAACACACGCATTGGTCATTGTCATAAGACGGTACAGCCGCATTTTCAAGTTCATCAATTAATCGTGACGTCATCTAGGCGCCATTTTGTGAAAATTAACTTATGATCATATCTTCATAACGGAAATTCGTTTCTCATTCATATTTATCAATAACAAGTTCAATATTTGTCCGGTCATTTTCAGGTCAATAAGCGCGCGTCGTCCGCGCCAGTGCGCAAAATTTCAAAATGCTCAAAATCACTTTTTATTCAAATACAAATTCAAAAGTACGTTTTAGCCAATTTTAAGCATTTCGTCAAAAAACGCGCACGCGAATGCGCGCGCGTTTTCGTTCGTCATGGCCGTACGCACCATAAATCCCCCTTTTTTCCGTTGGCATGATATTCCCCATTTTTTTCAGAACAATTTGGTACCACGTTTATCTCGTTATGACCATTAATAACGGAATGAGCGTCCGTTCCAGATCAATGTCCGTACGTGCGAGCTCTTGTAATACATACCATATATGGGCAAAAACATGCCTTTACCAAATCCTATATAGCTCTTTAGGAAGCCCGTTGACCCCTAATTTTCTTTTCATATTTAGATAGAGTATGAATCGAAGATGTGATTTCATGTCTCATTTGGCCATTACGTATATCGTGACATCATCATAATGGCCTTGGAACTCAAAAACGAATTTGCATATTATGACGTCAGCAATTTATGGAAAATGATTGTATCTCTGTAAATATTGATCGATTTTCTTCCAAATTTCGATATGTTGTAGCTCAGACAATTCTCTAAAAGATGTTATTCAGATTACACGACAGACCACCTAATTAGTCCTCAATGAATTAAATTTCTCGTATTCTAATTGAAACTGTAAAAACACTCGAATTTTTTGGTACACTTTTTGTGCACACGATTTCTCAAAACTGAACCACACAATTTCTTTCAAATTTGACACAGTTGTAGGTCATCATCGTGAGATGTGACTTGAAACTTTTCAAGTTCACCAAATCATCCTGACGTCATCCAGGCGCCATTTTGTGAAGTACTCTGAAAACCAACTAATGATCATATCTTCATAACCAAAAATCATTTCTCATTCATATTTATCACGATTAAGCTCAATCCGTCCGGTCAACTTCAGGTCAATAAACGCGCGCACGTCGTCTGCGCGTCGGTGCGCGAAAAATAAAATGCTAAAATCACTTTTGATCAAATTAGAGTACGTTTTAGGCCATTTCAAGCATTTCGAAAATTTGCGTACAAGACATCTTGCCACACACCTAGCGTTGGGCACGTTATGGTCAGATCGCACCATAAAATCGCTATTTTTTGTCTATTATAGTATTGCCCATTTTTTCCGAACAATTTGATACCATGTTTACCTCTTTATGACCTTTAATAACGGAATGAGTCCGTTCCAGATAAATGTCCGTACGCGTATGCAGCTCTTGTAATACATAGCATATATGGGCAAAACATGCCTATACAAAATCCATAGCTCTTTAGGATGCCCTTGACCCTAATTTTCTTTACATATTTGGATAGAGTATGAATTGTAGATATGATTTCAAGTCTCATTCGGCCATTAAATATATCGTGACATCATCATAACAGCTTTGGAACTCAAAAAACGAATTTTTATATTATGACGTCAGCATATTAATGGAAAATTGATTGTATCTTGTAAATATTGATCGATTTTCTTTCAAATTTAAATATGTTGTAGCTGAGACTTGATTCTCTACAAGATCAGCTATTATTCAGATTACACTATTGACCACCTAATCTGTCCTCAATACCCATTAAATTTCTCGATTATTTATTTATTTATTAGGTGATCTGTCATTGACAGATCACCTATTGATTTCGTCAGAATTTTCTCTTTATTATTATTATTTATTTATTTATTTATTTTTATTTATCCGTATTTTTTTTGTGTAAACGTTTACTCAAATCGACACATCAATTTCCTTCAATTTCTGTCAGTCATCAGTCCCTATAATATCAAGTTCAGTAACTTTCTCAAGGTCATGGGGTCATCGTGACGTCATCCAGGCGCCATTTTGTAAACATCAGGTCATTATCTTATCTCGATAACGAGTCATCAAAAATCAACCATATTTGGTATACATCAATTTTAGGTCAAAGGTCAACAAAAATGTCGACAAAATCGCGCGCACCTCGACGCGCGTACGCGCGCATCAAAATTTCAAAATGCTCCAATTGTCCCAAATTTTGTTTGCACACGTTTCAGGCCATTTTAAGCATTTTCAAAATTTGCGCGCACATGCGCGCGTTTCGCTGCGCATTGGCATTTTGCAACATCAAATCACCAAATTTTTCTGCATCATATTTGGCACATTTTTCCAAGCATTTTGATACCTTGTTCACTTTTTCTGACCAGTAATAACGCAATGAGCGTCCGTCAAAGTATAACAGCACCGACCGCGCTATCTCTATCCACAATACATAGGCAAAAACATGCCTATACAAAACTCATTGTAACTCTTCAGAATGGATGGATACCCCAATTTTTTTCATATTTGGATAGATTATGAGTCGGAGATATGATTTCATGTCTCATTTGACCTCAATCAACTCATGACGTCATCATATCGGCCTCCGAACTCAAAATTTCAATTTGCATATTATGACGTCAGCATATTTTGGAAAATTGATTGTATCTCTGTAAATATTGATCGATTTTCTTCCAAATTTTGATATGTTCTAGCTGAGACAATTCTCTACAAATGCAGTCACCACGATTTTTCATTTTGACAAAGGCATCATGACGTATTTTTGGGATTAAAGGAGGCATGTCAATTTTTCACATTTTGTGTGTTCTCTATGGGACATGACTTTTTCCTAAACTGGATTCTACATTCTCTTTCGCGAGCAATATCTCCGTCGTTTTAGTTTTGTTTTTGCTGAGCTTTGAGTATGTTGTAGCTGAGACAATAAGCTATCACAAGTGTGCCCTTTATTTTTCGATCAGATGCCGGGATCAAGCTCATATTTCACTTGCAAAGTGGGATTTGAGAATTCCATTTTCCGTTCACGTAATGTCTATGTGGATTATTTTGGTATAGTGGTCATAGCACTTGCCTCCCATTCCGGCGACCCAAGTTCGATTCCTGGTGGGTCATTTTTTTTTTTTTTTTTGCCGTCGTTTTAAATTTGATTTTATGATCTTCTTCGACTATTATAACATATTATCATATACAATCACAAACATTGTAATAAAATGCCTAATTTTGCGTGTTATATCTATGGGGAAGAATGTCAATCGTTTGAGTACAACCCTATGGGAAATCTGATTCCTTGTGTGTAAACCTATAGGGTTAATCTCCCAAGTCTGTTGGAATATATCAAATCATCCCATTTTCATGATGTTTAGTCTCCTTCCCAGACGTTTATACTTTCCAGTAATTCAGCCTAGGTATATGCAATCTTTACGTCTCTCCCGCGGACATAGAATTGTTTACATGTCTATAATCTCTCTTTCTCTATAATATAGTAAATATTCAATTCTATTTATGCTGGAAATATTAAAGCATCGTTCTCCATTGCATCTCTTTCTCTTGCTCTCTCTCTCTCTGCTCTGTTTCCTTCCCTCTCTTGATCTGCCCTCTATCCTTCTCTTGCTCTCTCATTGCATCTCTCTCTACTCTTTCACTCTCTCTATCTCTGTCTCCCTCTCTTGCTCTGCCTAGCTCTCTGTCTCTGCCTCTCATTGTATACTCTCTCACCCTCTCCCTTTCCTCCGGCCTCTGGTTCTCGTTCTCCTCCGATATCTATTGTAATTTTCTTTAATTTCCACTAGCTCTTCATTTTGCCCTTTGTATTCTTATTTCACCCCTACCATGTTTCCTTATACTATCCTCTACCAAAGTGTATGCATTCTGATTCCTCTTTCTTTCCTCGGTCCAGCTCATGTATTTTTACATGTCAATAACTCGTCTCCCTCTCTCCTCCTCTATATCTATATTTTCATTAAATTTCATTATGATCATGATTTTGATCATAATCATTTCTCAATATTTTGTTCATCAGTTAAGTTATCACTTCAGTTCAGGTCACAGTTCAATCTATCAGTTCATTCATCAGTTCATCAGTTTAGCTCATCAATTCAGTTCATTTCACATCATCAGTTCAATATTCATCAGTTCATCATACTTCATTCATCTTCATTCAAATTGGATCATTGAATTGAAGATTAGCATGATCAAAGAATTGAAGACAGATCACCTAATTCGTCCTGATGACGAATTACTTTTCTAGTTTATTTTTATTTCATCCGT